>JAODLD010000008.1:18581255-18604767 GCA_026781065.1 Mormyrops boulengeri
TTTTTATTGTGTTTTTGGGGGGGCACATATTTTATTACAGTCTTTTTTAAATCCCCCCCCCCCCCCCCACACACACACACACACACACACACACACACACACACACACAATCACAGGATTTCTACACTCATAAAATATATTTTATTCAAATGCTGAGAAGATCTGAGAACAGACCGCATTCAAATTGAAAAAAGCATAATTAAAAAGCGTAAGTAAAAGCGACCACACAAAGACATGAAACGCATTATGATTGTTAAAATGGAGTCGTTTTACACAAGCTGCAAAAACAAAAGGGTCTGCGATGTCTTTCCGAAGAGTGACGCCAACGCATTGAGCCTTTGAACGACGTTGTTCCATTCATTACCCCACGTGCTCTCTGTCAGTACATCAGTGCATGGGTGGTGCTACTGCAGCCAAATACGAACGAGGAATTCTGGGAAACTTCAAAAAGGTCAAACCGCGCGGCTCCGTAAACACCAGGTGGACTTAAGGCCGCCACTAGCCGACTTTAGAACTTGAGTCCATCCCCGTGGCCTTCAAGGCGTTCGCCAAAACGCTCTTCTTCCATTCTTCGTAATTCTGCTTCACGGGCTCTTCTGAGTCAGCCTTGTGCTGCTTGGGAGATTTTAGCAGCTCTTCCTCTAGCACTGGGGGTGAGGTGTGGGGGGGGGCATACTTGAGTGACAGCTGATGCCTCCTCGAACAGCGCAGATGCGGCGAGTGAGTGAGTCACAGCAAACAGAAGTGCAGATTTGTTTTCCTTTTTAACCCTGTGTGGAGCCGGAATGATCCAGGACCAGTACCCGACACTAGGACAAGGTTCTTCTCAGCTCAAAGTACTTAAACCGTAAGCTCTGCCCTTCTGGGTTCTCATTACAACAAACATACAGATGAGATTTCCACACACTGCATGCATATCCGAATCTGCTCATGCCTCATTAAATACAATGGCATACGAGAGTGTTTGATACTCAGGAGGACAACTTAATAATTTAAAAGGTAAAGTTAAATTTTTTGAAGGGACAAATGCATCCTCCTGTCCCTTCTGGTTGCATACCCATACTGCGAGACTCAGGAATTGCATGCAGGGAATTCCTGGAAATTCTCTTACCTTCTTCCCTCTGTTCAATGACCTCCTGCAGTGTCTTCTGTCTTTTCCTTGCCATTTTGGGCTGGTCTTTCGCAGCTGCTGTTCCTGTTTTCATCTCACCTGTATGGCGGTGAATGAACAAAGGTAATCTATGCCAGTGTTTCCAAACCCAGTCCTTGGGGACCCCCAGACAGTCCACGTATTTCCAGCTCCCAGTACATCTATGCTATTTATACCAAAAGATGATCAAGTCTACTTTTGCCAATACCATTCATCCTTCCTTAATCTATCACAATATTAAACCAAAACCATAGCAAGTTGTGAAATTAAGCTCACAGAATGAAACCCAGGATACTGAAGGGCGACGCAGCCATGACAACCAGTGAGCAACCTATGACCTAAATCTATCCTCACTGTGGACAAGGATAGTTAATTTTATACATTGATTAAATTGAGTATAGCTGACAAACTGAGCATGTCTCTGAAAACTAGCCTTCACACTGCCTTTGGTTAAAAATAAACACTCAATATGACCTTATGGGTCCCCTGAAATCCAAGGTTCAGGCTGAGTTGGTCCTCACCAATACTGAACCAAACCTACGCCCATGAAAAGGCTGCTCCTATTAACTTCACTTTCCTGGCCCATTCTTGCATGAACGTGATAACTTACTGCAGATTTCCTGGCCAAATTTCTGCAGCTGGACACAGAGTCTGTCTAGCA
The DNA here is from genome assembly GCA_026781065.1 of Mormyrops boulengeri. Taxonomy (NCBI): domain Eukaryota; kingdom Metazoa; phylum Chordata; class Actinopteri; order Osteoglossiformes; family Mormyridae; genus Mormyrops; species Mormyrops boulengeri. The sequence goes on from JAODLD010000008.1 coordinate 18,583,067, forward strand.
TCCCCTTCTTAGCCCCAGATGAGGCTGCCAACTTCCTGTCCACTTTGATCTTCATACACCTGTTGGGGGGGGTAGGATAAAGGTCACCATATGTCAACAAACCAACCTATGCGAAGATGCTTCCTCTTTACAACTAGGCCACGATAACCAGAGCGACAGGCGACACATGCCAAGATCATAGGGGACACTTCACTACATCAACCTGCATATTAGTTATACTGAAATAGGGAGATGGGTTAGCAAACCATGGAACCCCAGAAGGGGTCGGTGGGCAGGGGGGGGGTAAATAATTGGATATTCGGGAAAAAAAAGAAAACTATGGACCTTAGTGAGACCTTAGGGACCCCCCAGATGGTGAGATGGACATTTACGAGATCTCTCTTTGAGAGATCTCGAAATACTTATGCTTATAGTTACTAATAACTATCCTGTGTCTGGTTAAAGTACAAAAGAAAGACTTAGTGGACTAATAAGTTAAAACCTAAATAATAAAGCTAACTTTACCGCGGTGTCATAGTTAAGGTTTAAACCCGCACTCACTTTCGGGTATACCTCCCTGCTATTCTCACTTCATGATGTATGTGGGGATATGTGGATCTATACTGAAATACTCCAGAAAGCAGGTTCACGTTTAAACCATAATTATGACACCACGGTAAAGTTTATATAGCTTTATATTCATTTTTCCAGCTGTGATATCTTTCAACAAAAGCATGCAAAAGCCCTTGGTTTTCCAGATTTATCGCCGAATTTGAATTCATATTTCAGTGTTTGTGTGTGCACTTCACGTTCAGTAGCCCAGCTGTCTCACTTAGGGTCACTGGAGGTGAATGGACACAGTGCAATTATTAATAAATATATGTAAAAACACTTAAGTCCATGTCCCTTCAGGGCTCAGGGGGCAGACAGCACAAGAATGACCGTTATCTGGGGACAGGTCACCTGCATGCTGTGAGCAGAGCAGCCGTGGTGAAGAGCGGCTTGGATAAATCCAGGCTGGCTTGCTGGGTCTCAGGAAGACTGGCTTCGTACCTACAGTGTGGAAAGGCCGGGCAGAGAAGGAGCAGTGTAGTAATAACAACAACAAGACATTATTTTCCATTTGCCCAGGTATATAGGAATTCCATCGTAAGGGTCCTTGCTACAGAACAGTATAGTGCTGCCTCTTCTAAGAGACACAATTAGTCTCAATGACATTGAATGTACATACACCATTTGCACAACAGCCATTTTGCAGCACATTTACCAAAGTGGTACACTGTCTTGCACATTTGTATTATTTAATCATTAAATTCAGTACTGTTTTTTTTTTTTTTTTTTTACTTGCACGATCCCTTGTTTTACCCATTTTCTGCATCACTGCACAAATAAATTTCCCCCCATGGCAGTCAAAGTTGTGATAGGCATGTAACAATACATTGTATAAATCGTGGTACAAATTTATGGTTATTCGAATCAGGGAAATAATAATAAAAATGAATTGTAAAATAGCTCAAATTATTAGACTCTGCATTTTGATTGTTCCTCTAGCTGTAATAGCAGTTTTTTGACAGCAGAAGGCACAATAACTTGGCCTGCCCCCCTAACAGCAACCAACTAATGCAACCTGCAGAACTAACTCCACAGAATGGCAAAATGGTTAAGAAAACCCTATATATGAACTCATTTTCATCTTTAATAAAAGGAATATTTTAGTTAATAGGTTTTTAGTTAACAGTTAAACTATATTCTACTCCAACGTTTACAAATGTTTGTAAATAATTTTTGTTAATTATTGGGAAAATGAAACAAGGTTTTTTCTTTTTTTAATGAACCATAGCAATACGATAAAAAATGGGAAAATATTTTATTCCCAAAAAATACAACTCGTCGTAATTTTTTTTCTTTCCCCAAAAATACGGTGGGAAAATCAAACGGTGAAATGGAACCGAATTGGAAACTGAGTCTATTGTTACATGCCTTTCTTACCATCGCCTCAGCTGGCATTTGATACAACAACCTTCAGATGCCCAGGGTGCTAAACCACAGAGCGACTGCCCCTAAACCATACCCAAGCAATCATTTTGTCAACCCCAGCAAGGAGACACCCTCCCACCAGCCCAGAATGACTGCCCTTCCTGCCATGGCTAAGCCACTCTGGCCCTCTACCATTAGCAGTGTGGCACGATGAGCAGAAACGCTAACAGGAATGGCGTTCTCCCAGAAATAGGGGCCACCCGCACACTGGCTCACCTCTGCAGTATCTTGGCTGCTGCTTCAGCAGCCTGCATACACCCATACTGGACAGCCAGGTCTCTGAGTCCCAAATGAGATTCCAGGCCCAGAATGCACTCCATGGACTTCAAACTGCTCCGATACACATTCTTGTTCAGGCCTGACAATTTAATGACATACTCCTGTTGAAGAAAAACATATATTATAAATATGTGGCCCATTTTCAGTTATAAGTGCGGAGCGAATGAACTTATAAATGAAAAAAGCAAAGCTGCATTGAGGCCTATACTATGAGCACCAGCTTACTTTGTCCAGAGGATGCCGCATGGTCGTAGCAGCGAGCTCCAAGCATATCACAGCCTTGCTTGTCACAGTACTGTTTCCAAGGCCCGTGCATCTGATCTGGGACAACCGTAAATATTCTTCGGCTTGGCTGCAACATGCAGTTACTTGTTAATGTTACAGACATTCTCAGTTTAGCCCAGGCCGTGTCTAATATACACATAGTATAGAAACCAGGGAAGACAGAAGGGAAATAAAACACTAAAACCTTACGATCGTGCAGGGAAACAAAAAAAGACCCTTTTCTTTCTGTGGGAAAAGTCACATTCGTAAGTTACGTAAGTAAAATTCAACCGAGTTTCAACAATTCAGTCTAAATGAAACTAGTTAATTGCAAGGGCGAACACAAATATGTACACAAATATTTGTGCGTCGTTCACAAATACAGTAACGAGACAATGACTAAGGACTTCTGCGGATGCAGCATCGTACAATATTTAAGGTAAAACGAATGGATTCTCAGAGCATGGGCAGCATTTAGTCAGCAAAATGCATATGAATGACTGAAGGTAACGGATTAGAATTCATCTCTGCTCAAAAGAAAAATAACCACTAACAAACATAAAAGGTCACCAGTGAAAAAGATAAGTTGTCTCTCCCTAACAAACTCTGCTAAAAATGCCATTCCTTTAAATCAACGTCGCATCTCCTTTTCTCTTTATTGAACTTGCTTACGTGTCAAAGATAGACTCAGCAGTGACACCACATTCATACTCATTACAACATGCTAAAAACTAGCTAACCAGCACGTATTAAGTAGACAGCTATGTGACCGCACATCGATTCCGACGTGTTTGCTTCGGACCACAATTTGTCTCACTTTTATGAACTACCTCTCACAGAAAACAAAACTTGTTCACATCAATATGATATCTTGTCTAACAACAACATTGTATCAACCCTTGTCTTACAATGATGTCATATCTAGAGTAAACCTAAACTCCCCTCAACTTACTGTAATATTTTCGCTGAAGTTATGCCCATTTTGGACGCAAGTTTATTGAACATCTCTTTCTCCATCGCGGAAATAATTTACGATTTAGCGCAACACAACAATCTCCTTCCGCACCAGTGTGTTATTTCGCGGGAAATTTCACACATGCCACGCCCATGAAGCTACTGGTTGGTCAAATTAGAAGTGACGAAACAGAACGGATTCCCTAAGCGAGACGGCTCTTGCATGTCACTGGGCAGTAATAATTCAGGTGTAATAAAACTAGACGATTAACTTCTGAAAACTTAAAACACAACTTAGAGAAAATATTTAAATTTAATCATATTAAAGTACTAAGAATGTTTTGAATACCATCTACTTAAAAAACAAATCGATTATATACTAGTTATATGAAAAGCGAAAAAGACTGAGAGCAATGTCAAATGCAATAAAACCATACAATAAATGCAACGGAGCTCTTGTCAAAACTGCTGCACAAATTTACTATAAAATGAAATGTTATATGAAATGTTATTCCCATTGAATGTTTCCCCCGCCAATCAAACTTCCAATGACCAATAAGAAAGACAGTCATTTGATGTTTTAGCCAATGAGGGCGGTTCTGCGGAAGAGGCGTTGCAACGTAGTCACATGACAAGCAACGTTTGAAAGGGGGCTATCTGTCGCTGTTTCCTGAAGCATAATTAATAATCATGGTAAGTGTAGTTAACTGTTATCATGTATAGAATAATTGCCGTCTTAAAATAAAAACTAAATATATAGTATTACCTTTGCGGTCACGTCGCTTAAGGTGTCTTAAACGAGCAGACGTTACGAGGTAGTTTGATGCAGTGTTCGGGTGGTGCAAAGGCCTAGCTACTGTCGTGAATTTCATCATTTTTTCCTAAAATAAATAAACTAACATTTCATTAATGATTGACATCTTCTAATTTATTATGCCCCCCTCTTTACATATCAATTCAACGTGACTTCTGAGGTCAATAAAACTGTTTGCTTATGTCTTTGTGTCCAAAATAGCTAGCTGCCAAACAGCACACCGTTTTAAAAAGCCCTGCTCGGTGCGGAGGCACGCTTGATAGATCATAGGTATTATGCGAATACATCGCAGTTAACATGGAAGAAAGATAGCTCATTTTAATTGGACTGAGTAGGTAATAACATTAACTGCAAGTTATAGAAATCAACGTTGTCAATAGTGTTAGCTGACGTATTTGCAGTGTTTACTTAAGTTGGTTTGAATCATTTAATAACCCAGAACTTTCTCCATACCATTGAAATGGCTTTATATTACAATTGTATGTGGTCTATATATATTCTATTGACATATGCAGAACGTTTTCATTGCCCCCTATTTGTAAATATATCCCATTATTAGATCGGTACATATAAGTGTTTTTACCGTACTGCTTCCTTATCGAATCAACAACAGGTTATGTAGTAAAATATTTAGGTTTATAGTGAATTGCCAGGTGTTTTATTTTACATTAGAGTATATTTTTGTAATCCCTTCCCTCATATTTATGAAACGATCATCAAACTAGTTTGTTTATTTAGAGTATAAATATTATTTAATTTCTAGATTATACCCTGCAGTTTAATCTAACTAGTGCTGTTTAATAAAATACCTTTCTACATAATGCTGTAAAACTTAGATTTATGGCTATGGTTTTTTGGGGGGAAAAAGTTGTTGGTATCGGCAAAGAAAATAGTTCTATGCTAATTCTCAATTAGTGCGATAAGATTGCTGTCATTGTGTTTTTCATGTTTTTTTAAATATGAAAGCATTTACACATTTTTCAGAATATTGATGGAGATTTTTTTGCAGACAGTCTGTGTTCTAAGACTGGTGTTAACTGTTCTGAAGATGTGTGCTTGATATAAATGCATGTGTCTAGTCTTGCAGTGCTTCCAGGTGTTTTCACTGAGTCCTTGGTGGTCTGTCTTTCAGCCTACCACACAGCAGTCACCCCAAGATGAGCAGGAGAAGCTTCTTGATGAAGCCATTCAAGCCGTCAAGGTCCAGTCCTTCCAAATGAAACGCTGTCTGGTAATGATTTTCTGTAACGTTAATATGAAATGTTGAGTAGCAATGGAAGCGACACTGTGGTCGCCTCTGGGACCAGGGTTCGAGTCTCCGTATGTTCTCCCCATGTTGTTGTGGGGTTTCCTCCGCGTTCTCTGGTCCCCCCACCATTCAAAAACATTCCCAGGTTAAGTGGAGTTACCAAACTGTCCATATGAATGTGTGTGTGCCCTATGATGGATTTACCCCCCATCCTGGGTTACTCCCTACCTTGCTGTAGTATCTTTGAGGATAGGCTCCAGACCCCTATGACCCTGCAAAGGACAAGCAGGTACAGAAGATAAGGTAGAGGTATAGCAGGGTATCATGGCTAAGGAGAGGAACAGTCACCAAAAGCATGCAGGTTCTTATGTTAGATAAAGTATCTTGTTCTGTTTCCTGCTACACATATTTTTTTGTACTTAGATTGGTAAACGCTGAACACAAGTAAGGAATTAAAGTCATTTTGGTTCTTAGCTTGCTGCCAGCTAGGTAGTATGGTGTGTCCTTGTAGGGAAAATGCTTTGAACTATTGAGTTTTTCTCCCATTGAACGCCTTAGGAAATATGCCGCTCAATGAATGAGTAACAGTCCAAGCTGACAGGATACTATTGTGGTGAATATTAGTTGGTGTATTTTCACTATGGTTTCTCCTCCATTTGTGTAGGACAAGAACAAGTTGATGGATGCTCTGAAGCATGCCTCCAACATGCTGGGGGAGCTTCGGACATCCATGCTCTCTCCAAAAAGCTACTATGAGCTCTGTATCCTTTCACCATTCTTTAGCAGGGTATATGGCGTAAAACATTTTCTTATTTTTATTTTTTTTCCATAAATTTTGATAACATTAGGACAGGAAAATACCCATACTTCATGTGTGAATGAACATTTCGGTTGCTGTCATGGGCGATGAAACCGCCAGCAATTTCAGAAATCCCATTGAAATGAATGTGGGGTTCTGTGTTCCCCCAGACCGGATCAGTGTTAGAAATCCCATTGAAATGAATGTGGGGTTCTGTTTTCCCCCAACCCGATACGTGTTCGTCGAGGTTTAACGAGAAATTTAAAAATTAATTTATCAAACTGTTTGGTATTTTACTTGTCCTTGGTAATACCTTTAAAGTCACCAAGTTCCAAGTCATTCGGTTTTGAGCATAAACTTGTAATACCGTTTACACCACTAGGGGGAAAAACCACCCCTTATCTGGATATAAGGGTTAAATACTGGCTGACCGCTGTGTTTTTCCATAGAAGACGGGGCTACCACAGCAAGTAAGATTACTGGGATTTTGTTTGCAATTTTGCCTCTGACCTTGGATTTCAGACCTTTTAACTCAATGCTCAGACATGGCCATCTCTGATGAGCTGCACTACCTGGAAGTCTACCTGACAGATGAGTTTGCCAAGGGTCGCAAGGTGGCTGATCTGTATGAGCTGGTTCAGTATGCTGGGAACATCATACCCAGGCTGTAAGTGGATTGGCAGGCAGAGGGGCCAGTATGTGTGGAGGAAAGTTAGGACAATCAAATTGACACAGTGGTAATCCAGGATTCCCTGTTAAAGAACCGATTGGACTTGGGAAAGTGTATTGAACACCATTTTTGTATGAACGGGATGTTTGTTATAAAAGTTTTATGAGTAATATTAATAGCAACATAAGACCTTAATTTTTGCCTATTCACGATTAACATCTCTGCTAAGTAGGAAGCCATCGATAAAACAGAAGACTTTCAAAGTGGTGCATGTCATTTACATCACCATGAATGAAGATCTAGCACAGATGGCCGAAGCTAATTGGTGGAACATTGTTATTACCAAAAAGCCGGACCTCAGGGGAACAGACGTTAAATAAATGTATATAAATAAATTACACATTAACCCCCAGAGAGTCGCTCAGAAGTCAGTAACCTGACAGATGTAGAAGACGTACCAGATTTGTGCTGATATATGTGCCGGGTAGACGCTTGCCAGTACTTAGTACTTAATTAACACAAATGTTGTTGATACTCTGAACATATTAAATTTTTTATCACTTTGGCCGTGTGTATTGCTCAAGTGATTAAAACGCAGCACCTACTCTGTGTCCTCACCCACCATTTATGTATATCCTTTTTAGGTACCTGCTGATCACTGTGGGCGTGGTCTATGTTAGGTCATTTCCTCAGTCGCGGAAGGACATCTTAAAGGACCTGGTGGAGATGTGCCGGGGCGTCCAGCACCCTCTGAGAGGGCTGTTCCTGAGGAACTACCTACTCCAGTGTACCCGCAACATTCTGCCTGACGATGGAGAACAGCTTGAGTATGACACGGTCCATATGGTGCAATGTGTATAAGAATAAGTCAGAGGGATTAAGTCAGGGATGAATCACTATGCAGTATTCACACTGCAGACCATGCAGGGGTTTGTCAGGGATGAATCACTGTGCAGTATTCACACTGCAGACCATGCAGGGGTTTGTCAGGGATGAATCACTGTGCAGTATTCACACTGCAGAGCATGTAGGGCTTAGTCAGAGATGAGTCAGTCTGCAGAGCATGTAGGGTATAGTCAGAGATGAGTCAGTCTGCAGTATTCACACTGCAGAGCATGTAGGGCTTAGTCAGAGATGAGTCACACTGCAGTATTCACACTGCAGAGCATGTAGGGCTTAGTCAGAGATGAGTCACACTGCAGTATTCACATCACAGAACATGCTGGTGTTAGTCTCAGTCTTCTGCCAAAGCTGGCGAGGTGAGGGTAAGCCCTTACTTCATGGCATATCTCCACTTCTAGGGAGGAGATCACGGGTGATATCAACGACTCCATTGATTTCGTCCTGCTGAACTTCGCTGAGATGAACAAGCTGTGGGTGCGCATGCAGCACCAGGGCCATAGCCGCGACCGAGAGAAGCGTGAGAAGGAGAGGCAGGAGCTGCGCATCTTGGTGGGGACCAACCTAGTGCGCCTCAGCCAGCTGGAGGGTGTCAACGTGGAGAAGTACAAGCAGGTCAGTGCTGCTTCCGCATCCTTGCCCATGATTTGCCACGCTATCCTTTCTAAGTGGCATCCAGTGGCGCTTTTTCACTGCCACCAGGAACCTACCCATGAACTGACAGTTTTCCATTGTGGTGCCGACCAAAATGATCCAATCCTATCGAGGATTGGAAAATTAATCTTCTTTCGTTGCTAAAATCCAATACCCAAACAGTTAATCTCGGCGTCTGTGAACTAATAAACATGCAGCAAACTTGTGTAAAGATCTAAAGTCGCTGGTGATTGGCTGTCTAATGTAACGCTACTTAAACGCGTAGTGTAAAAAAATGTCTTAGGAAATCAAAAGTGGCTCATTCCGATTCATTTCCTTGGAGGCACTACAGAGGAGGCACTTGCAGCCATGCTTGACCACCAGCACCAGCGCTAACATGGAAGTTATGCGGAAGTACAGAAACAAAAGACAGAGTAGATGGAATTATTTTTGTATCTCAGTAAGAGTGAATACCTTTTGCCTGGATCTCCAGCCGGTGCTGGCGGTGAAACGTGCCAGCGCTTATTAGCAGGATAATGTTACATCGTTTTCTTGGAAAACGAAAAATCTGCTGGCCATGTCATGGGTCATATAAGTAAAAGAAGGGTCTCATGCATTGACAAGTTCACATGCATACATGCTACACCTTGTTTCTCACCCACCGAGGGTTCCCATTATATGGAATTAATGGACGATGCGCAGGCATACAGAGTGGAGTTATAATAGTGGTTTTAGTGGAACAAGTGATCTGCATCGATATGTTCAGATTATTTGAAGGGAAAAGGGATTTATTACTAATAATCAGTAATACACAGTATATCACACATTGGGATGAATTTATGCATTTCGGATACCTTGGAACTTGTAAATTTCTGACCCCCTACTTCAAAAGTGCTATAGAAAAAAGGCAATTTTTTGCAAGATAATGCTAATTCCGCTACCGTTTGATGCTAAAATAACACGCCGATTCTGACAGACTTGCTAACGGAAGCTAGCATATAATACATCATGATGTACACCGTGTGAACAGTAAACAAAGCGTCTCTTTTTGGTTTTCCATCGCTGTTGCTCTCCAACCCGGCCACGCCTTTACCGAGCCGACCCAAAGTGAGCTGGAGCCGCGCTGTAACTAGACTCCCGTCATGGTACAGGTCAGGTATGACTCAGATCCTGTATGCCAATGGAAAAGCGCCACAAATCGAGAAGAAAGTTCCATCATACGTTCATCACAAGTGTAAGGCTGGTGATATGTACTGAAAAGCATATTAGTCCTGCATGAACCCACCGGTATTTAATAGAACACCTCTTTTATCCTTACAGAATTTCTGTTGAGTCTAAAGGCTGTTTTATGAACTTCTATAGAGTTTTTTTTTTTTTATTTTAAGCTTGTGTGTGTGTGGATGTCTGCCTGTTTGTGTGAGGTTTACGCTGTGGGTGTGTGTGCGAGTGTCTGCCTGTTTGTGTGAGGTTTACGCTGTGGGTGTGTGTGCGAGTGTCTGCCTGTTTGTGTGAGGTTTATGCTGTGGGTGTGAGTCTCTGCATGAATGGGAATGTGCGTGTTTTGATGTTTCACTTTTGAGCATGGGCGGGTATATGTCTGTAAGTGCCCACTTGTCGCCAGGACAAACCCCATCATGGTAGCACAACCTTCTGCACATTAATTGCTGGCTCATTGAGATGCCTTGGTGTAAAGTGTGGCTGTAAACACATCCCCTGAGAACAGGAGCTGTCCACCAAAATCTCCCTGTTTGAGATCAAACGAAGAAACACATCTTAGAGGTGCTGAGCTTCAAACTCCCAAAGTCTCTGAAGCACAACCTGTATTCACAAGCTGTCCTTGGATGGGGGTGGGGGATGTCCACTTTGATGTGCAAAGCTCGTTTCTCTAATTGAACAGGCTCCACTTTGGAATTGAAGTTCGAGATGCCCACTATGGAAATGGAGTGCATTTCAGAATTAAAGCCATTTGCATTTGGATGAAAGCATTCAGCGCATGCAGAGTAATGAATTGGACTAATTAGTCCTGAGTTTAAGATTTCTGCTCTTCTCTAGGATGACGGTCAGTGAAGCCCAGAGGGTGGGTTTATTTTGTTGTATCCTCAGAAAGCACTAAAGCATTCCTAAGCTTGTATGACAGTTTATCTTCTTTCTTTAGGTTGTCCTGTCTGGAGTCTTGGAGCAGGTGGTGAATTGCAGGGATTCCCTGGCGCAGGAGTACCTCATGGAATGTATCATACAGGTACTCGCTCACCTGCACCATGACATCAACAGAACCTGTTTGGGGGGGAGGAGTGTGGCTCAGTGGCTTAGCCTGTGCCTGTGATCGGAATGTCATCGGTTTAAATCGCAGGGTTAATAGAGATCTTTTGTCGCTGGACTCTTCAGCAAGGCCCTTATCCTCCAATTGCTACCAGACTGTTCCAACCCTGCTTCAGATAAAATCCAAATAACTAAAACTTAATGTAAAATGTCGTAACATCTGGGAGCCCACTTGCTAGAATCCGACAGCCGCAGATGGTACTGGGTAGCTCTGAGCCTGCAGTTGACCTGGTGTTTTATGAATCAGACCTCTCTGTCTCCATCCTAGCTGGAAATTCCCTGTTGAGGAGCCTTGTTCTGTTACGTGATCCATCTGTCTGAATCCGTGAAGCTTGGTTAGGTTCTGGCAAACGCTGGGCTGTCCTGTCCTCCTCCAGGTGTTCCCCGACGAGTTCCACCTGCAGACGCTGAACCCCTTCCTGAGGTCATGTGCTGAGTTGCACCAGCATGTCAATGTCAAGAACATCATCATCGCCCTCATCGACAGGCAAGGCGCTTTCCCCGAAACCTTTCAGCGGAGGACTTTGAATTTCTGCTTTCTGTTACTCTGCCGAGGCCTCGTTGGTTCCCCAGGGGCCTGCTCACACTGTACCCCAGCCCCGCTGGGTGCTTGGCGGGCGACCTGGTGTACTGGCGAGCCTCCGTGGACGTCAATGTCTGCCCCGAGTTGAGGCACAGTTGGAAATATTTGAGAAGTTCGGCTGAAAAGTCAGATTTTTATGCCGTGCATTCAGTCACAGTCAGCCATGTTTCTCTGCCCCTTGCAGATTGGCGCTGTTTGCGCACAGAGAGGATGGCCCAGGCATTCCCGCTGACATTAAACTGTTCGACATTTTCTCACAACAAGTAGCTACGGTCATCCAGGTGAGTGCCTGGCCCTGCTGACTTTATGTATTAAAAAGGAAATGTGTAAGCCTGTGTTTTTGTGTGTTACCCTTTATACTGACTGTCAGCACGGTCTGACGCCCATATAATCATTTGTCCATCATTGTTTAATGTGTAAAGCTGCTGAGATGTACTGTAAATGGACAACGATCCACTCAATGCATGACTTCTACACGAATCCTTATGCATATAACAGGACAGTGTTCTGATTAAGTGCAAATAGAAGCTTGCAGGTAAGCCCAGGTTAGATTTAATAAGATGAAATGTTTTATTTTCATACAAAATAGACGCAATTTCAAATTCTTACCTTTAAGGGTTTTTGAGATATGGCTGTTGGAGTTCCGCTGACCAGATAAGTGGGGACCTCACTTTCATTTCCACAGCCAGTGATTGCAGCATTTTGTTACAAATCTCCAGGAAAACTTTGTTTTCCATGCTTTATTGTGGAACCCCGTTCAGTGCAGTGTTTTTTGTAGGGTTGTGTGAGGACGAAAATTGAGGGTGAAATTGACCAATATTTTAGCTGAAGAATACTGCAAAATCGTCGCATTTCAACCAGTAATTTCAGTGCAGTTTTTGAAAGAAATAATGACCAGGTATATACTGGAAAGAGAGTAAGAAAATCAACACAAAGTATTTAAATGTGGACAATTCTGGATGGAGAAATAAGTTCAATCGAAGCATTTTGGGCCAGTTTTTGTACTTTTCTCCGGTCAATGCACTTACCTGCCGGTACCTGTTACGAAGATTCTGATTGGTCTGTAGGTTTCGTATATCTTATTGAGAGTGTTTATACACACAGTACAGTATGTTTCCCATTGTCATTTTGTTTATGTCAATATAGCATGTCATATTGTATTTCATGCAGCATCTTTCAAAGTCCTATTGGGTCCTTAAACAAGATGGTAAACATTTTGGCTGTACCGTAAAACCTTGTCCCTTGTACTGAGAATTTCAGAGGGACGACTGAGTGATTATATGGAAGGAATGAAGGATTTCCTCCTTTTTAGAGTGATCCCCTTAAAGTGGCATTCGCAGGCTCTAATGTGACCCCCCTGCCCCCTCCCCAGTCCCGGCAGGATATGCCCTCTGAGGACGTGGTCTCCCTGCAAGTGTCCCTCATCAATCTGGCCATGAAGTGCTACCCAGACCGGGTGGACTATGTGGACAAGGTCCTGGAGAGCACCGTGGAGATCTTTAACAAGCTCAACCTGGAGCAGTGAGTGCCCCGACACCGATGCGAGAACACGTCACTGTGCCAACAGACAGTAGAGTGAGCCCCGTCCCTCCCCAGGGAATAACATGGTGCTCATTTTATCAGGGTGGGGATTAAATATAAGTATGAAGAAGGGTCTTAAACTTTTTTTTTCATTATAATTGTCCAGAATGCATCTCAATACAGGCAGGGGCAAATAACCAGCATGGTTGTTAGAGAATAACTTTGCGGTTTGTTAGTAGTAAAATGTTTCTACAGCACCTTCCCGACTCTCTAAGCCTTTGGAATCCCGATGCACGGCAAGCATCTGTGTTTGCCTGGGGAAGCCCAGAGCTTCTGCCACTGATGATGCCACATCCGCCCGCAGCAGTTCTTATCGTAATGGTGTGCGGCGGCTCAGCCGAATGAGTGGGTGTTGGTGCCCGTGCCTTTGCCTGCACGTGGAGGACACGTGCTCATTGGCACCTAACCAGCTGTCTGCACTGCCCATGTGGCTGGTGGTTCAAAGCTGCCTGTTTGGACTTCTTTCCTCTTTTTTTCCTTGCTGTCTTAGTGGCAACTTTAAAGGTGTTAGATAAAAGTCTCCCCTCCTAGGGTGATCTTGACCTGTGCTGTGAGCTCAGATGCTCCCCTGGATCTCGTTGGCCAAAGCTGGCTGTCACGACTGAATCGTGTATGATTGACTGAGGGCCCTCAGTGGCCGTTTCTGTTGTGAAAAGTTTAATCGGGCACAGAACAGGCAGGCCAAATTTGTAGGGAAAAATCTTTATTCTTTAATGATGCTAATTGCCATTTTTGCACCTCAGGTCCCTTTAGGCAGTGGTTCATTGGGCTGTGCTTGTGTAGCTCGGAAAGGCGGCGTCACAAAATCTGTTGCAGCACTAGATGATAGGGATCGTTTACCAGCGGTCTCGGCAGGCAGACGCATCGATTTTCTCTCCCGCGACTCCGGTTTTCACCTCCCTGGGCTGCTGTCACATCACGCGGTGTGAGAATCTGAACTCTTCAGAGGCCGGGAGTTAAGCGGAGAAGCAGCTCCCCCCCTCCGGAGCATTTCTGAGCTTTGGTCGCGGTTGAAAGGACTGAATGGCACTCCTCCAGGTTCTCTTATCTGTCCTCTGTGTGCTTTATCCCGTCACAGCATCGCCACCAGCAGCGCCGTGTCCAAGGAGCTCATGCGACTCTTGAAGATTCCTGTAGACACGTACAACAACATCCTGACCGTGCTGAAGCTGAAGCACTTCCATCTGCTCTTCGAGTACTTCGACTACGAGTCGCGCAAGACCATGAGCTGTTACGTGCTGAGCAACACGCTGGACTACGGCACCGAGGTGGTGGCGCAGGAGCAGGTGGGTCACCATTGGGGGAAGGGACGCTCTCACTCATGTCGTCCACCACCAGGAGGCGCCCATTTTGGTCAGCCTCTCTGCTCACGATCATGAGAACTTTGAGGGATCCTGGCTCCTGGATGAGGTGGCAGTTAGCCCTGTCCTTGTCCTTAAGTGGTAGGGTGGCGATGATGTCGCAAAGCTGTTTTATGTCTCTCCGGCTATGATTTACACGTGAATAGCCCGTCGAATGTCACCTGGAGGGTCGGCTTTGTTAGGCCGAGCCCCGGAGAGGTTCCCCTGCAGCCGGTTTGAATTGTCGACCCAGAGGCCTTTTGCGGAACGAGGATGGCATGCCTCAAGAGGTCAGAAAGACGCTGACTCACCCCGCTGGCTAGTGGGCATAATGTGCCCTGATTGTTTTCCCCCCACCTGAAAGAGTGTTCCTCCCACTCCTGTTTTTCTGTGGCTTTTTGTTTACTTCCTTCCGTTGTGGGTTCCGTAGCATGAGGTGCGTACGTGTTCGGCTTAGACGTACAAGTAACCCTAATTAGCAGAGCTAGCTGTCTTGTGTTTTTCTCTATAACGTGGTCTGTCTCAGGGGCTCAGGGCTTGCGTGTTTGTGTGCCGGGGGAATGTGTGCCCAGACCCCCGTCAGGGTCTCCTGACACTAATGTGCAGTCGCCCCATGAGCACAGCACATAGTTCACTGGGAATTTTCTTTGTTAATCTCGGCGCCAAAAAGATTTTAATGTTAAGCCCTTGGTCACTTTGTTGAGCCTGTTAAGCATTAGCAGCGTTTGGAAATGTCCTGAGCACTTATTTTTCCTCAGTCTTGCACTGCTGGTCAGATAAGCGACCGCGGGTCCTTTCATTTCAGAGGCCATCGGTTTTTATAATTTTTTTTCCCAACGCATGTGTATATATCAACATACCCTGGGGTATGATGGTCCGTGTTACGATATTTTGGCTTTACGATGGGTAAATATTTTTCACTTTCAGTGCATTATGCAATAAGTTACATGAGGTACTCAACATTTTATTATATATTAGGCTTTGTGTTAATGATTTTGCCCAGCTGTAGGCTAGTGTAAATGTTCTAAGTGTGTCTAAGGTAGGCTACCTGGGCTATGTTGTTTGTTAGGTTAGGTATGCTGTAGTAAATTGCATTTTTGCCTTAGGATATTTACCGCTTCCGATTTTCAGTTTATCGGAATGTAACACTGTCGTAACCTGGAGAGAGGCTGTATGTCGACCTTCAGGAGAGGGAGCTCAGACTTCTGCCTGGCTAAGCTTCGCCCTCGTGGGGACTGTCAGCGTGTCTTTACAGCACCTGCCTGGAAGGTGGCGCTGGACTTCGTAATATAATTACTGATATTTATTGGCTCTGCTTTCGTTTGGGGTGGCTTTCCTCTGCCGGCTTACGTTTTCGTACATTTTATTAATTTAGCCGATGCTTTTATCCAAAGCTACTTAAATGACTGTCCTGGCAAAACCGCAGCACATTAAGTGTAATCATCAACAGAATTGTACGGCAGCAAATAAGGTGCGTGCGCTCTAATCAGGGTGCATTAGTCTGTTCATTCCCGTGATCAGATGCGTGTCGGCACACTCCAGCTGTGGTCACGTGTGCAGTTCCTCAAGTATGTGACCACAGATGCGACGCCTGTTTCTATGCGGTTTCGCCACCCTGCTGCTCTGGAGAGGACCAGACCACCAGTTTGTGAAGACTGATAGTGGCTTTTACTGCTTATGATTGAGGGGAAAACCTGTTTAATTTATACATGTTAGTTTTGTGGGATATGTGTTATTTTGCTGGATATCGGGCATTTGCTTTGGTTTTCATTCTCTGGTCATGTGGAGAGAGAGAGAGTCTATTTAAAGACAAACTGCCCAGATTAATATCAAGCTATTTTAATTCTCAAATGGATTCTTATGTATTCTTTGCATGCCAGTGTATTGTCTGTAATAAGTATAGGTCTTGTGCAAGGAAGAAAACTGGAGGTTTACAGTAGCACAACACACATTTAAGAGTTAACAGTCATTTATAAAGTAAAAACAGCCCCATTAAATAAACTGTAACTGTGCAGAGGATATAGGAGAAAGTATTGCAAGGAATTCCATAGTAATGGATCACTATAAAATTGAGTATTGCACATTCCTTAAGTGCCCTAGTTGAATTGCACTGTCCTGTCTAGTTGATTGTACAGCAAGTGAATGAATGTACTGTGTGTGGTCAGTGAACTATGCTTAAACACTTCCAGTCCAGTGAGACAGTTGGTCATCTCATGGGTTTGGGGCCTGACCCACTGTACCATCTCTGTTCCCTTTAAGTTCCTGGCACCTTTCTTTATAAGCTCGGGGACCATCGTCCTGCTGCTGCTGTCTGAGCTTTCAGGCCAAATCTCTATCTTCAGTCCTTTCCCATCTCGTTCCCCTGTCCCCTGCAGTCCTCCTCCTAGGCTTCTCGTCTCTCTGCCAGGAGCAGAGGCTCCTGATGTCCACTTCCTTGGCAGCTAAGCTGCCATTAACCTCCCGCTGGAAATCCCCTGACCATGCAGTTCTCTCTGATTGGAAGTGCACTCCCTTCAGATCGACTCTACTAGGGTTGACAAGTTTTCACTTTTTGTCTTGGACGCTGTCTCAGGGTACAGTTGGGGAGATAATCAGTTAAAAGTTCAGCTAGTGCTAATCACTGCAGGATCATGATTTGAAGCACAGTGATGTATCTAAGTTCAGATGACATGCTCAGAGAAGATTGAATGAAACTCGTAATTACAATCTGGGATCTGAGTGCAAAACAAGAAAAATGCCAGTTGTCTTACTAAAATGTAAGTAATTAGCACATGCTGTATATTTTTACATTTTTAAGGTGTATTGCTGTGTTACTTATTTTCCTTTGGTGCATCATCTCTCCTAGGCACCGGAGGTGTGATTTTGTTGAATTTCTGAATCCAGGAACTCTAGGGGGCGCTAATGACCCTGCCTGCTGTCTCACACAAATGCTCAGGTGGATGCCATCCTGAACCTGGTGTCCACGCTGATACAAGACCAGCCTGACCAGCCCGCGGAGGACCCCGACCCTGAAGACTTTGCAGAGGAGCAGAGTCTAGTGGGCCGCTTCATCCACCTGCTGCGGTCCGATGACCCCGACCAGCAGTATCTGGTAGGCGGCCCCTCAGGCCCGGCTCACGGGGCTCAGGAAGGATGCTGTGCGTGGGTTAGGGTGCGGTGCCTTTTATCAGAAGGTTGTCGGTTTTATTGCTGGCAAGGCACTTAACGCCCAGTTGCTCAAATGAATCTTTAACTGTGCTGTCACCAAAAAAATGTGGATCTCTAAAAGCATCTCTTGAATAAATAAAAAAAAAAAAACGTGAAGTGGTTATGTTATACCCTTACAGTCAGATTCTGTCATACAATAGAGTTGGCTCCATCTTTTCAGGGAGAGACTTAACTGCCTTGTGAGGTTGGGAAATATATTTATATTTAATGTTTCATATTTAAAATCGCTGGACATGAACTGGAATCCCATCCGTGGCATTTCACCTTAATTGAATTGTCCATTTGATTTAGTGTGCTTTGATCATGTTATGTTAATTCACGGAAATCCCCCAACCAGATTTTAAACACTGCCAGAAAACACTTTGGAGCAGGAGGGAACCAGAGAATCCGATACACGCTGCCGCCGCTGGTCTTCGCCGCCTATCAGCTGGCGTTCCGCTACAAAGAGAACTCCAAATCGGTAAGCGTCACGCTTATTATTTTAGTTATATACTAGTTGGGAATGATGGTGATTTTCCCATGTCTGAGTGCTGGCCTCCGCTTTCCTCGCTGTAGTCGGCGGCTTCAGCGTTTCAGAGGGATCCCAAATAGCTTTGATGCATGCCTTCCTTCTGCCGCTTCACATCTGCGTTACTGATAAACTTTTGCAATTGTCTTTCTTCTTCCTTTGTAATTAAATTGTTTTTAATTAGCTAAGGAATCATATCATCTTTGCGCTTCTCAGATGTCCAATGAAGTCCAGCTTCTGTGTGAATGTTAATTTAAATTACTGCCCTATACTTTTGCGCAGTGTTTTCCAATCCAGTCCATGTTTGTAGCTGGGAGGGAGCAAAAACATGGACTGTTAGGCAGGGAGTTTGGAGGGAGCAAAAACATGGACTGACTCAGGGTCCCTGAGGACTGGATTGGGAAACACTGCTTTTAAGGATTTAAAAAAAAAAACATTTGGAAGGTACTGATTCTTGGTTTGTACAGATTCTTCTTCATATATGAGCAGTTCCCTTAGCAAAATTGATATTTCGTTTGCCCTCCTCATTTGCTCAGTCTGAGTAGCTATCGCTTAAGAAATGTGGTGATGTGCAGTACAGTAGTTATTTTAGTGGGTGAGAGGTGGTGGATCTTGTTCCCAAGAGTCACTGCAATTGTACTGTTCACATGGTACTTGAACCTGAATGGGTTCAGTAAACAAGCTGTATAAACAGGTTACATTTTTAGGATCTTGAGTGAATGCCAAGTAATCAATTGCTAAATATTTTTTCCAGGATGACAAGTGGGAGAAAAAATGCCAGAAGATATTCTCCTTTGCTCATCAGACCATCAGCGCGCTCATTAAAGCAGAGCTGGCGGAACTGCCTTTGCGACTCTTCCTCCAGGGGGCGCTGGCGGCCGGTGAGATCGGCTTCGAGAACCATGAGACGGTCGCCTACGAGTTCATGTCTCAGGTACACATCTGTGCATCTTTAGGAGGTCTGGTGGGCAGTGGACAGCCACATGGCAGACCTGAAATGATACACAGAGGGGCTAGTAATTTGGAGTAACCTCAAAAGGAGTCTACTATTCCATTATGTGTGAGTTCCACTGAAAGACAGCATGTGTGGACAATGAGGAGCCCCTCTGGTAATGTTGACATTATGGCATTTTTTAATGATGGGAAATTGAAAATGAACAAAGGAAGAATGCAAATAGTTGTATCCTTTGTTGGATTCTGCGCGTCTTCCAGAATAACCCTCAGTAAACACACAGGCTAATGAACCTGGACACTTTGCACTGGCCTGGCACCCATAATGAATAGCTGACTCCAGGCAGCACTGAGGTCTCATGCATTTCAAAGTTGCTAATTATTTTGAAACCTAATGCTGCTTTGTATGAAGATATTTTCCTGAAAATGTCACCCTGGAACCCCAAAACATTTATGAAAACTAAGTACTTGTGTTAACCAGGGGTGGAGTAACTGGGATTTTTTAAACCTGTGTTATGATAAACTGCGCTGTCTCTGCGGGGGGCTCTGAGTGGGGTCCCGGGGGCTCCATCTTTTGCGCTTTAACTGGGTTAAAATCACTGGGCTTTGCTGAACTGCGGGGACCATACTAAGCATAAATTTTAACTGTCCCTTGTCTGCAAAAATAATATTATTTAAAAGAAAAAATCCATTTTATAAATGTCGTAATTGTCATTCATCAAATACTACTTTCTGTTTAAATTTGTGACAATTTCAACTAAGGATTGCCGGTCGTGGTGATAGGCTTTTCATCATCAGTATAGCTAGGAGTCTGTTGCTATGGATACGTAGAAAGCGACAGGTTCAGTGTGCTTTGTGTGATGGAAGGCGCTTGACTTCTCTCCGTGTTTGTCTAAAAGTGCCTCTAATCAGGGTTAAATGCTTTGAGAAAAGCCCAGGATGCCAGCAAACCATTACGGCCGATTAATCGTTAGTTGCGGATGTCAAAATCTGTGGGGAAAAAATAAATCTAGATACGGTGTGACAGTAGTGCAGATATTTTATGGTCTATCCCTGTTATACGTATTACAAGGATATGTTGTTATTGAAATTGAGAGCTTTGTCCCCAATTACAGCTCTTCTTTTCCTTGTATATTTTCAAGGGCATGCACTTTATCAGGGATGCAAAATAAATAATACAGCAGAAGTGTGCTAGGTTCATAACCTAGAACAGGGATTCCCAAAATGAGGGTCGCGAGATGATTTCCAGGGTGAAAACATTCCATTATAACTGTAACTGCAACCGGTCAGTTGTGATGAATTTGCTGAGGGGGATCCTCTCTCCGTTTGGTGAAATCTACTGATGGGGCCTCCCTAGGAACAATTGGGGTCATGACTCTTTGGCACGGTTATTTTGGGGGCTGTGGGCTCAATGGTTTGGGGACCCATAATCCTAGAGTTCAATGGAACTAACCCATCCCCCAGGATCCATAAAGCTGGTCTTGTCTTAAGTGGTACGCTGCTTGGGTGGCTGTTCTCACTGCTGTGTTCTGTATACACTAAGTGCCGCATTGTTTCTTGTGATGACCATGTTGAGCAACATCACTTCCTGTCTGCCCTGCCTTCCCCCTCAGGCATTCTCACTGTATGAGGACGAGATCAGCGACTCGAAGGCCCAGCTGGCCGCCATCACGCTGATCGTGGGCACGTTTGAGCGGACTCGCTGTTTCAGTGAGGAGAATCACGAGCCCCTGCGGACGCAGTGCGCACTGGCTGCCTCCAAGTTGCTGAAGAAGCCCGACCAGTGCCGGGCGGTCAGCACCTGTGCGCACCTCTTCTGGTCCGGCCGCAACACGGACAAGAACGGCGAGGAGGTGCGTTGGCCGCCCATGTCTCCTGCAATGCCGCCTCAGCCATCACGCCTATTTTGTCTGACCCCCCTCATTATGTGTACATGTTGGTAGAGCCCAGACTGCCTCCTTTTTTGGTAGTCATGCTTGCTTGTTGCTAGGGGAATCCTGTATCTCGTGTATTTGTTGTATTCCCCCTCCCATACCCCTTGTCCAACTGTAATTGGTTCCAAGAAACCATTTGAATTGAACTCCAATATCAAGACGCTGTTTCCATTATTTCTAACGGGAAAAATTATTATTTACTCCACATTCATCTAAGAAATCCCATTTCAGCATGATAAAAACCACTTTAAACACCAACAACCCATTTACCAAATAATTTTATATGTTGTCGATAATAAATGCGGATTAATATGTTTGCAGTACCATACACGCTGTTAGCAACAGACATTCAACAAAAAAACAAATAATGTAAACAATATCAGATAGAACAAACACAGCCTCCAGATGTAGAGTATGGACTTCGCTTAGGGAAGAAGCGCTTCCTGAGGTGCCCCCATCTGTTTGCTGTGTCGTCTTCAGATCCGGGACGGGAAGAGGGTGATGGAGTGTCTGAAGAAGGCGCTGAAGATCGCCAACCAGTGCATGGACCCTTCTCTGCAAGTGCAGCTCTTCATAGAGATACTGAACAGATACTTATACTTTTACGGGAAGGAGAATGAAGCGGTACGCTGGGGGGGGGGGGGGGGGGGGGGGGGGGGGGGGGGGGGGGGGGGGGGGGGGGGGGGGGGGGGGGGGGGGG
>JAODLD010000008.1:18627234-18640430 GCA_026781065.1 Mormyrops boulengeri
TGCTTTAAAGCATCCTTAAAAATACACAACCATCTTCCTTTTCCCCGCCCGGCCTTTCTTATTCACCATTCTTTTTTTGTTTTAAAAATTGTATTTTTTAAAAAAAAAAAAAAAAAAAAAAAAAAAAAAAAAAAAATCATTTGCTTTATTCCCCCCCCAGGATTTTGCGGACGAGTTGGATACCCTTCCTAGAATCACCATGGTGAACAACGTGATCCACAACAACGAGGGTTATGGCGTGATTTTGGTGAAGCCGGCCGACCTCCCCTCGGACAGTGGGGCTGTTGGGGGGCTCTCTGCAGGTATCAGCTCCCCCATTTCGCTGTATGTCCAGGCCTGTTTCCCTTGATCCATGATGGCATCTGATACCAGGGGGCAAAGTATTGAAAGAAGCGTGCTCTAGTTACACTTATACTGTCTCGTTAAGGAGTAAGCATAAGAATAAAGTGATTAAACCCCGTGCAGGGTTAGAAAACATCTGTACTGATGTGTACCCCACTGTGGTAATACCTACATATCCCAAATCTGCAACAGTTTCACTGTTCAACATATTAAAATGCGATGATCTTAAGACAGTTTCATTAAGTGCTGCCCCTATGTTGTAGCTAAATTAAGCCCGGATGCACGACTAGGGGTAAGAGGGGCTCCTCAGCTCTCGTTTGTCACGTGCTGATGGAGTTTTCATTGGCCTTGTTCCTGGAAAACATACCAATAGACACTACAGGCACTGAAGAATCAGTAGATGTGGTTTTAAAACCCTCAACAGGAACAGGAAAGAATAGGTTTCAGGCAGAGCTTCCTGTATGGACTGAATGTGTGTGTGTTGCTGTGCGATTTGCGTTCTCCAAATTCTGCCTAATTACTCACCAGTCTTTTTAGTGAGTTTCTGTAGCTCATGCTGGTATCAGTGGTGGAATTTGGTTTCCTCCTGAGTGGTAACACTACTTCAGGGAGACCTCAAGGGGTCTCTTAGATGATTCAGGCTTAGTGTTCAGTCATTTTAAGGAATGTAATGGCTAAACCACAGTACGCCCCCTCCATTTAAATTGATCCCTTTTCTCCTTTTACAGTTGGTATGGACAGGTGTTTTGCATGACGTGACTGAAATGATCCATCATGTGGGAATGGGTATTGTGGGAATGGGCCTGATCTTCTTTAGGAGGCTGTCTGACCTTTGAATGTGAAACTGTCGCTCCCTCAGATGAGTTGGTGAGTCCCGAAATGGCGGCACGCGACCCTGAGTCTGGCCCGATGAAGCCAGGCAGCGTCCAGGCTGAGGTTCCCGTTGTGGTGGTGGAGGAACCCCCCATGGACTCTCACTACGACGTACCCCCGGACGTTACCGAGGGCAACGACGCTATCGAGAAGGAGCTGGTGGCTACGTCCGCAAAGAAGAGCCAGCGGCAGAAACGTGCGATGAGGGAGCTGGGTGTGACGCAGGCCGATGACAACCTGCTGTCCCAGGAGATGTTCGTCTCCATCCAGGGCAACCAGTTCAGGAGGAACGGCAAGGGCAGCTTTGGAACCTTCCAATACTAAGCAGCCGGTCCTTCCTGTCCACACACAAGGCACTGCTACACTTTATTTTCCAGTCTTTCTAGAACATTCAAGCCACCAAACTGATGCACTGGCCTAGTCGGTGTGCAGATGTGATGTTTTAGTACATTTTAAAAATGACCTTTTAAAAATGTATATTTTAATTATTGACTCGTATTGAATAAACTGAATCGCTTAAGAGGTCCATGTTCACAATCACCCTAGTTTGTATAGTTTATCTCAACATGAAATTCTATCCTCACCAGTGTTCACCTCATCTGTGTGGTTCATTGTCAGTGAGTCATTTTTAGAGAGCTTCAGTTGTTCTCAGGTGCAGTGGGATGTTCTGAAGGTTTTTTTGTAATCTTTTTTTTTGTTTTTGTTATCTTCATATGTATATGCCTGAATTGCAAGCACATGCCTAACATCTTTGCACCCCTTGGATTGGAACTTCCGTTTGAAATTAGCATTCAATAAAATGTGTGATCTTGTACAGTCCTTCTAATAGTCACTATCAGAACAATTTTTTGTGGAAGTCCGGGTTCTTGTTGTGGTTGGGGTGGGGGTGCAGTGGTGCCGAGTATTGGTTTGCCTGGCTTCACGTCCCGACTTTCCGTAAACTTCTTACTCACAACTTGATATCACTCAATAATTTAAAATTGATTACATTGTGGTGGAAGTCCAGTAAAGCCATGTTGTGTCATTTAGAACAATGAGACGGCAATAGAGCAGTTCTTTTTAAAATATCGCTTTTCTCTTTTGGAGTGTGTTAAATCTGACTAGCATTAGGGTAATTTGACTGGGCTGCATGGAGGCTAAATGAAATCATTCCAGTGGGTATTTGAAGAAATCTGGGTAAAGCCTTCAAGGCCAATTGCTGTGGCCTGGATTAACTTCATGGGTTTCCATTTTAGGTTTGCTTTTATTTCTGTACTTGTTTTTCAGTGTGGTGGAGAAGCGAGAGAACTGAACAGATAGGTACCCTTCATTGATCCCAAGGGGAATCCCTATAATGCAAAGGTGTGCTTCTGGGGAATTGCACCTACATTCAAAGGCAGCAAGATTGAATCTGTGGTTACTGTATATCCAGCAGGTTTGTATATCAACTCTGTTATGAATCTCTACTTTCATGTGCTCCCCCCCCCCCCCTAAAAAAAAAGCAATATCTGCTTGCAAATCTGGGTATTCTGAAATGTTTTCTGTGTGTCCTGAGTGTTATGCTTTTCTGTAGGATTCAAGGTCTCAAGAAATCCCTTGTTCTTAAGTGCAGTGGCTGTATTCTTAGGTAAGATTAAAAAAAAATAAAATAAAACCTTGATATAGTTCATTACTGATTGCAGAGTGCCTGAAAGCAGAGTGAGGTTTAATTTAGCTTTTCAGAAGTGAATGGTTTGGAATGGTTTCTGGTACCTATTTCCTTTTTTTTTTTTTTTTAAAGAAAGAAAACAATCTGGATTTGCGACAGAAGGGGGAAATGGATGTTTGCAAACAGTGACTAACCAGGTCCGACCTGAGCATGGTGGAAGGTGGCCAGAGTTACTGAAGCAGAAAAAGCAATAAGCACCAGGGCAGTGTTGGATTGTGACTCGCTGCAGGTAAACCAAGGGAGGCGGGGTCGCTTGGCCAGCTCAGAGTTCCCGGGGGTACACCGTCTGTTCCTACATGACCTCTCTGGGTGATTAGAGTGGAGCGGTGCTTTCAGTCCGATCTCTCTTTACCGAGACCATTGGCATCAGTCTGATGCTGGAGGGGACTGGGGACATGAGACTGAGTACCCACAATGCTCCTGGGTAGCTGATGACACTATTAAACCCATCCTGGTTTTGTTCGATGAAACATTTCTGGAATGTGCATTTGACTTGTCAGAAACAAAAAAATCATTTAAAATGCTGTTTAAACTGACCTTGCTGAAATGTCTGTCTGCAGTGAAATGTCATTGGTCATATATATATATATATATATATATATAATATATATATATATATGTGTCTATATACACTGTGTGTATATATACTGTGTGTATATATGTATGTATACATATATGTGTATACACACATATGTATGTATACATATATGTGTATACACACATACAATATATATAGGTGTGTGTATGTATGTATATATATATATATATACACACACACATTTATTTATTTAATTTATTTTTTACATGAAAGATTTGTGAAAAGCATACGTTTTGCTGTGTATATTCCCCATACGTAGTGGTGCAGAAAGTGGCCAGTATTTAGTTTACAGTGCATATACTTTCCACTTTCCTGGGCTACTCCTATGGTAAATTGCACTTAATAGCTTAATAAATCATTTTTTTGAGGGAATTCACTTTAAAATGTCATCTGAGTGAAAAGAGGAACAGCTCGGACTCCCTTCTTCTATGCAGCTCAAGAAATGTTAAAGGCTTTTGTTCTGTGTAAATGTTTGCTGGGTTTTCAGGACTGTAAACTGCACAACCTTTCCAGCAAACGTGAAGTTTGATGTGATTTGTTGGTTATGAACAGGGGTGCTGCTAGAGATTTTGGGCCCCTAACTCTTACCAATCTGGTTATGTTTCAAATATTTTAAGGGCCTTGTCAATCAGGGGCTCTTTAATCGTCCTGTTATCCCCACCTTTTTGGTGCTCTTGGTTACAGCCAATTAGCATGCGGATGCTTTTCCTGGAGAAAATGAAGGGGAAGGCAGACATCTGTGAGGACTTATACACACAGACACATATACACTTTTTTTTTTAACACAACCGGATGGACTTATGCTCCACACTCTGCTATCCGTCGAAGTGATTCCAGTGGTGGAACAGATCGATAGTCTACACACACGTGGTAGGTTGTTCTCCGCAGTTTGCCCATTTAATGACTGCAATGGCTCACACCATCTGTCATACTCCGCAAGTGCGGCAGGGGGCCTCTTCAATTGGGACCGGATTTAAAACCGTAATTGTCAGCTCCTGATCCGGTGTTATCTGCTCCCCCTCCCTGCTAGCCCTGCACTGGCTTCTCGTAGCGACCCCTCTGGCTGATGCTTTTCCTTTAATTACAGCGCAAGCTGTCGTTCCAATGATGCAGATGTTAACTAAGTTTGGCCTAGTCTGGAACTGCATTTTAAAATTCCTTTGGAGACTCATGCTTGCATTTTAAAAATGAATTCTGGAAAATTGCCAGTTTAACCTGATGGTGTGCATTTGAATATTATTATGTATTTATTTTTAATGCAAAGGGTAACTTAGGTCGAATGAGATGAGGTAGAACTGTATTGATCCCTGTGGGAGAAAATCTCTTTCTGTAGTAGCATAGAAATAACTGCAACAAAGGATAACTTAAGTAAAAATAGACATTAATTATGTGTCAGAAAATGTTTTGACAGTGATTACCTTAAGTACAAAATATACCTTCATATGTGTTCACTGGTATACATTATCATTAAAGAAACTGGTGGAAAACTGTAGGTTAAAAATATGTGAAATACTAGCTGTGACGTTTAATGTACATGGGTTTAATATGCCCTAGTTTTCTCCTTTTAAAAGCTCCACATGCGATTTTGACGTTGACTGACATTATGGACAATATATTTTCCATGGACCAAGCCTTTTTCATGCTTTCAGTCCTCTCATTAACTCTGTCCACCATTACAAGGGGAACTGATTCTCTGTGAGTACCTGTAAAACTGCAGGCTGTTGCTGGATTGGCTGCCACCCCTCCCCCCGTGATGATTGACACGTTAGGCTTTGTTCTCAAGCAGGCCACTGGTCCATACAAACCTTTATAATGAGGCGGCAAACAGTCAGTGGGTGTAGAGTCGTGCTTTATTTTTACACGGATTACCGTGTGGTGTGCTACATTCAATTACTGTGAGCTACACAGAAGGAAAAGCACCCTTTGTGTACACAGCCAGCTCAGCGAGTACGTCATCGCTAATTAGCATGTGCAGGGGACAGTGCATGTCTGCTCTCACAACAAAACTGCCATAATCTAATCGTCAGCAGGGTCCAGAACGTCATCTGTCTGGTGCTTTTGTGCTAAGAGATTTAAAGGTGATCATTTGATTGACATTGATTGATGCTTTATTTAAGAAGATACTTGGATAAATTCTAGCTAGCTCATAAATTAGAACATACAGTATATGTTTATGTACAGTAGTATACAAGTATGTTTTAATTAGGTTGGTGAGTACTTTGAACTGTTTTGATGTCCTCTTTACTGTAGTCTGTGGACTTTTTGTCCTTTAACCCAAGTAGGCAATCATTCTTCTACCGTTTATCCATTTGCCTATCCTAAATATGTTTGCCATGAGTCTGGGGCCGATCCCTGGAAGCAGAGGGCGCAAGGAAGGAAACAGTCAATGGGATGCCGGTCCTGTGCAGTCTGTACACTAATACACACAGTGTTTAATTTAGATTCACCTGAACACGTTTCGGAGGAAAACTCCACACCACGGGGAGCGTATGCTGCCTGCACACAGCCCGAGCTGGGGATTGGCAAATACCCCACTGCCTTTTTTAACTTTAAATATGGATGAGCTCCCCCAGCTTCTCTGTAGGCATGGGGAAAAACTATTTACCCGAGTGTAGTGTTGCGTGTTGACCTTGCAATTAAGTAGTATTTTTTTTGCACAAGGAACCTCAAAATGAATGCATTTTTATTTTTAAGTGGTCTGTGACCTGTTTCAGAGAAGCAAGAGAGTTTATATGAACATGATATGAAAATAATTTTTGTTTTTCTTATTAAACGACTTTTTATAGGCTGCTACATTAAGTCTTACATTATTAAATAGGTATTGAATCCCCATGGCGGGGTGTGACCCCTCCCCCAGACCAATAGTACTCTGTGTTCAGCTATGATCTCCACGGTAGCACATACTGGTTGCCAAGGCACTGAAATAAAGTGGTGGATTATTGTTTACATCTTAAGATTTAGTGCATGAGACTCTGAAATCAGTGTTGGCTGGTATTGTAGTATCCAGTCAGTCACTGGCAGATTTAGCCTGCTTCTGATTGATTCTTCTATTTCATTGGCTCCCATTGGGTTAAACCAGGCCATGACTGAAACCATATTTACACATTTGCCAATGTGCTTCAAATCCTACCCTCGCAACTATAATCAAAGTGGTAAAAAGAAAAGATTTCCTGTCTATTTAACAAATGTTGAACGTTTTCCAAAAGCCTTGAGCTGAAAACAAGCTAACCCCAGGAACGCCAACGCTGCCTCATTAATCAACCTAATTCTGCACTGGCTTCTTCAGTGTCACATTAGTTTACATATTGCACTTACTTCCTATCAGTATGGAAATCCTTCAGGCAATCGGGCATCCGGCAAGGTGGTCCTGGATGCCGTTCGCTCAATATTGGTTCTGAAAGAGCAAAATGTCCTTACATGTCACAAAAAAAACTTCTGTAGCCATTTAAAAGTTTCAACCTTTCAGTGTAAAAAAGCCAAGTGATTTGAAAGCATTTTATGGTGCCTCTGAGCCTGAGGTCACTGGTGGCCACTTCATAAATGATCAGACGAGAGTCACCTTTACTGCTAATGTGCTTTTTGTGTCCATACAACTGTCACATTCATAATTTCGCAGAGGGGAGCTTGGAGTCTATCCCAGGCAGCACAGGACTCAAAGATGGGGGCAACCTGGACAGGATAGCAGTCCATTACAGATAAAATAAAACTATTACATTTATTTTAAATTAGAGTAAAATTTAGCTATGCAGACCACTTTAGGTCCACAAAAGGAGCGAAATATACTTTTAGTAAATAAGGCACTCGCGAGTAGATCCAGGATAAGTGAATAGAAGATGGATGGATGTTATGGGTGGATAGTAAATACTGCATTGTGTCGTGTGGCCAGTTCCATTACTGATTCATTAAGCTTTGTGAGCATGTACCATTCCCTGGTTGGGTGGGTGATGTTTCCAACCATCACGTCCTCTCTATCCTGGGTTTATCGTTTAATGAAGCTTGCAGAGCGTAAAAGCCCATTTTGTCCGAGAACGTGTTTCATTGGTCTTCCTGCAGATAACACGCCCATCTGAAATAAAGATAATTACTCTTCTGTTTTGAGAGGGATAAGGACATTTAATCTTCTAAGACTCATTATTCACCGCAGAGGTAATGGGCCTATGGAGAGGCCGTGGAGACAAGGATCAGTCGGTTTGTCGGCCTCTAGGTTGATTGGGAGTCTCTTTGGGCGATTTGCAGACAGGTGGATGGCCTGCAGGAGGCGCTGTTTCATTAGCATAATGACTCTGTAATCCCATGGTGCAATGCTGCTGAAAAACAATCTGCTGTCGTCTTTATCGGGAACTGACTTGAGACACAGTGTTGCAAATGTTAAAGATTGAAGGTTCTTCACAAATCCAACATCCCTCCATCCTTATGTTGGGTCCCGGAAACAACAATCCCTTCAACAAAATACAGATTGCTTGTATCAACCGGCAGTGGTCAATAAAATGGAACAAATGCCACCATTGTAAAAGTCCAGGCAGACATTTTATGGTTACTGGTTTTATGGGTCAGGTAAATAATGAAATATCTTGGCAGTCTATCAGCATGAAAGACAGGCCCACTAGAAATCTGACACTGAAATAACAAATGGCTCCTGTTTATGTATTGTGACAGGATTTGTGGTGTTTCTGCACTCATTCAAATTGTTTTCTTGCCTTCTCTTTTGGCCAACGTCACTCATTCATGTTGAGTACGATGTTTGTGTTCGTGTGGGTTGGGGGGGGGTAGATTTATGGGCCTTCAGCTTGTGGAGAACAAGATTCATCAAAAATGTCATCCTGTATATGTCTGGCTAACCATCTCTGTCTGTCTGTCGCTTTTCTGTCGTCCTCGTTGCCCAAGCATGCATGTACTTTCCCGTGTTTGGTCACAGGCAATGGTGTTGCACTAGCTCTATAGCGTTATTGGGTTTTTCGTGTGAATCATGGCTTTGGTTACCTCCGTAATCCCGTACTGGAAAAGTGGTTAGAAGATGGGTGGATAAATTTCATTGTAAAATTCTGTTAAGAGCAAAGATTATGTGAAAAAAGCTAGTGATTGAGGGTAACTGCTGTAGTTCCCATAAGGAGGCATTTAATCTGAACAACTTCAGTAGAGAGTGTCATTCTTAGATACTTGAGGTAAGACAATAAAATTATGTTGACGTTAAGAGTCACAGCATAATTGAGTAAGCCAGTCCCTTGAGCAGCTGGGGTTAAGGGCCTTGCTCAAGAGCCCAACAGTGAAACCACTGTTGGCCACAGGATTTGAACCAGCAACCTTCTGATTATGGATAAAGTGGCCTAATGCACAGAACCCCACCCCACCCCACATTATTTGTGTAGCATGGTGGCTGAGTCCTTCAAGGTTTGGGGTTTCTATCCCACCTCCGCTCTGAGTGAGTGGATTTCGCATGTTCTCCCTGTGTCGTGTGGGTTTCCATCCACAGTCTAAGTTAGCCAGTTAGGCTTGTTGATGTCCCTAGATTGCCTGTAGTGTTTGATTGCATATGTACACCCTGTGATGGACGGACATCCTGTCCAGGGTGTTCCCCTGCCTTGTGCCTTATGCTGCTGGGGAGAGGTGCTACCCAAAGGCTCAATCTGTGTCCAAACAAGCCCTGATGAAGTTCCCCCTAAATCCATCGGCACCATACCTATCATCCTGGACAGCCATGTGACTCATACAGGCTGATGGACTGTTATGCAAAACCTGTCATCCAACGGGGGAGCACCTGTACTGCCCAATAATTCAAGAACAGCCCTTCCTCCCCCAACTTCCCCAAAGGGGACCAGATGGGGGTGAACCATATCTTTAGAAATTCTAGCACTCCTGTGATTGGCTATCAGTGAGCTTGTATCTGATTGGCTAGCAAACCATACATTTCCCTGACAGCACTCCAGGCCTCCGTGCCAAACAGCCCTTTATTAATTTATTTTGCCATGCAGCATATTGAGCCTGTTTTCTCCTTTGCTTTTGGGTCAACTCATGAGTGTATCATCGGAGGAAAATAACAAGCTCGTCATCACCTGAACAAAGAAAAAAGCACACAATGGTCCATGAGCCAAGGAAGACCCTATCGTTTCAGCAGCCTGTGGGGTATTTTCGGCGATCTTGTATGACTGAATTGATGAGTAATGATTTCCGGTGCATCTTTGTCACTGGGTTGCAAAAGGAGCTTCAGTTTCAGGCAGTGTTGGGCATATCAGATCCAGAAGAGGACAGCTGAGTACTCTGTGACTGTGACTCTTTATGCTCAGCTGGTTGGCAGAAACAAAATCCTGATCTGGATTTGTAGCTACTGGACCTGACATACCCAACTCTGGTATCAGGAGCGTCTGGCATTTCTTGTGCATCTCAGATAGCTAAATTGTGCCCTGAACCATGTGTCAGACCCAGCGGCATCGGAGGGACATAGATTCAAGGGGCCCAGAACTTTACAGCAGCCCCTGAATATGAAAAAAAACTGTTAATTTGTATGCTTGTGAAACGTCTGCTTGGCAAATGCAGTGGGGGACTCTTTACTTCGATTGGAAGTGGCAACCTTGCCGTGTGACATTCTGTCTGGGAGGCCGGAATTTCTTTCTACCCCCCTGGTCAGACTAAGTAAACACACGGGCATCTGTATCGCTCCAATCGGACACGGGCCAGAACAGCTGGCCTGGCATCGGGACCCGTAAAGGCCCTCACTGTGGAATGTTTAAACGAGGCAGGGGGGGGGAGAAAAAATAATTTGAGGTTTCATTTCAGCCAGGGTCTAATTAAATGCGGTTAGGCTCGCCGGCGGGGCCCTGTCACACCGCTCCGCCGCGTGTCCCATCCCAAGCGCCGGCCCCCTCTCTATTAACACCTGCTTCTTTCCCAATTAGCATCCCAATAAAGACAAATGAGCCGAGAGTGCCCAATTAATTCTCTCCTGTCAAGGACTCGGGGAGCGGGGGCCATCGGCGCGGCCGTGCAGCGCCGGCGCAAGAGGGCCTCCTGGTACCAAGCCTGGAGACACCCGCCGCAAGCTGTCCGGAAGCTTCCGGAATCCATCATACCCGGCCCTTTATACTAATCGTAAATCTCACCGGCCTGAGGACTCCATCATGGTGAACAACGTGCAGTATTTATGATGATGGAGGATGGTGGAAGGAGAGATACTCAGTGTATGTGATCCACCTTGGCACATTTCTGCACAGAGACAACTCACTCCTTGCCCCACCCTGAAGCCGGGCGTGTTTTCCAGCCCCCCCCCCCCCCGCCCACGCCCATCCCGTAATTTGTCTTCCTCTCCTGTCCTCCCATGTTTGCTTAGCAGGCCTCGTATTTGCAGTACCTGCCAGTCTCCAGCCCCCACCAGCAACACCAACCTACATCAGATTACCAGGAGGATTTGGGACATGCCATCCGGACACAAAAGGCAAGGGGGACTGTCACCTCCGTGGGCGAGAGCGTAGAACGTGCAGTAAAAACAATTCCGCTTTTGATGTCTTCTTGTGATCTTTTAAAAGCTGCTGAATTGCTCGAATAACTTGACTTTGCCAGTCAGCACGGTTAACCTAGAAACACCCTCCTCAACCCCCCCCTTCCCACTGACAGTGCGACCAAACATTTCGGGATTCAGTTTCCAGGCTCACCTGGGCAAACAGGCATGTCCTGGCCCATAAAAAAAAGGTCACTGGTGATATCAACTGACATGTTTTGAAATACACCTTCGTGGTAGTGCTGCCTTCCAACAGGGGGCGCTAGTGGGTTCACACAATTACAATAGCTGCTGACGGCACAAAAACGGGGGTGGAGGGTTGGGGGGAAAGGCATTTGTGGCAGCCTGTGGCGGTGGCAGCACAACTGATTGCAAAAGCACCAGGAGTAGAAAGTTGGCCCTGAAAAGCGGCCACTCTCTCAGCTCCGCGTTCTCACAACAGGTGAGGAAATATTTCATGCGTCCGCTGACCGGCTGCCTCTCTGCCCCAAAGAAGACACCTGAGATGACTGAGAAGGGTGACATAGCCTGACAGAGAACCCGGTCTGTCACGGAGGCGGGGGGCAGGATTAATTGATAGGAAAAAAAAAAAAACGTATTAACTTCCCGTGCTGCAGTGGAAAATTACACAAGGTGGGAAGAAAAAGCTTTCCTAATATGGAGTATGAAAATGAAACTGGATTTATAATGGGCTTATGAACGGTTCAGGGATGAGGGGACTTCGGAATCAATGGCGGCGGAATTTGCAACCCCCCCCCCCAGCTCAGCCCGCGTAGTCATTCGCGTGGAAACGCTTTTCTTGTCTGATCCATTGTGAGGTCCATGAAAGAACTTGTCTTCAATTAGCCCGATAAGGAAGGAGGGAGAGGGGTTTGGGATCACCTGGCCAGCCTAAATCGTTCTCTGGTGGTTATGTCAAATCCGAGAGTTGCACATTGTCTTTCCCCCCACTGTGAACTGGGTAGTACATCCACCCACCCACCTCCCCCTATTGCCAACTCCAGTGCATGTCACTCCTTTGATGGGGTAAGATCTTGGGGTGCTGGGGGGGCGGGGGCGAGAGAGAGGAGTCCAGAATGGAGCCGGCCACATGTGCATGGAAGAACCCCGTGCCGATTTTTTATTAAGTCTTTTCCATTAACTTCCTACCTCGATAAGATCTTAATCACGGCCCCTCAAATTATCCGCCCTGACATTTATCAAGCCCCGAGCCGCTGCTCCTCAGAGTGCTCCGCCCGGTCGCTGATGCCTTTTCTTCTCCACTGTTTTTCAATGGAAGTTAATTTTGAGAGCGTGATTTATCTCGCCGGGCTAACGGCATTGAGGCGGCCACCTTTGTTTTGTTTTTCAAAGGGGGTCGGTCGGGGAGTGAGTTATTGCAGGGTTGTCCGATGATTGCGTTCCGCGGGGAGGGTGAATAGGCGGCCGGCGTGTCGCCCTGACGTGGCGCTGGGCCCCTTTCAGAGTGCAAAGAAAGAGCAGATTAGGCCTCTGACCGCGGGCCTGACAGACGACCGTTATATCGGCTGACAATGGCGTGAATACCTGATGGGATCAAGGCTCTGTGACTAGTCCTGTTACTCAAATTCTTTCACTTTTTTTGAAAAGAGGAAAACCATTCCTGGCAAGTTAAGCTTCCACCGCCTTGACCACATCTGTCCGTCTCGGACCAGGAGGGTTGCGTGCGTAGAGTGGGAGACGTGCTCCTAACAGGAAACTTCCTGGGAGGCTTTTTACTTGCTCTTCACCTCAACAAAATGTGTCACCAAGCCCCCCCCCCACTCCCCCCCCTACTCGATATGCAGCATGTTTTTAAGATAAAAAAGTTTAAATGCTCCCCGATTATTTGATGACAGTGCTGTTAAATAAGTGTTTCATATAAAGTACTGAGTTTGATCATGTAAATTTAATCCACATTTTTTGCTCGCTGCGCACAGGCAAACCGAGCCATCAAACTGTCTGAAACGGAAAGAGATCCACTCAATCCGCCGTCTTTGCAGGCAGCGGCTGCGCCAAAACAGGTCTCACTTGGAGAGGGAGTCACACAGCTGCATGCTATCACACAGGAGAGTGCGGATGCGTGCGTCGATGTATATGGGGGAAAAGCAAACAAGAGGGACCACGCCATGGGGGCCCCCCCCCCCCCCCGGGCGCGAACGGGGAGGCCAGACACCACAGGGGGGGGGCGCGCGGCCCGGCGGGCGGCG
>JAODLD010000008.1:18642190-18665219 GCA_026781065.1 Mormyrops boulengeri
CCACCCCCCCCCCCCCCCCTTCCCAGTCATTGACCGTATTGCCCATAATATAGTCTACATCTGATATCTGGAAAGCCCAGATATAGAAATAACATAATCACCTGAATGAAGACCTTGTCATACGTCTGTTTATAAAGCATCCTCAGACTTTTGAAAGTTTTCTGTCTGCTGATTTTATTTTAATTTGAAACAAAAATATGTTTCAAAATAACAGCTAAATAAAAACATCCCATTACATATTTGAGATCTTTTAGCACTGCATTTTCTGACTAAAAGAATACTCCCCACCAGCATCTATGTCTTTAATTCCTCTCCACAAGCAGGGGCATCTCGGTATGATTCCCAAACAAACGATGATTCCCCATCATCATAACTGCCTCTGACGGTGCTCTCCAGAATTGTTCAGGGACAGACTTGATTAGCTTTCATTCCAACGGCACATTTCTGCCGTTCCCATCAAAGTGCCCATAATGGAAAGTGCCAGCAGAATGGGAACGATGTGCTGTGGATGTAATTTCAGCAGGAGGAGATGGGGGCACCCTGCAGTTGGTCAATAGTGTCCTCTACCTCACCTGTTTCCATTGTGTGGGGCGTTCGATAAGGCCAGGCTTCCTGCTGCATCTGGGCCAGGCCAGACCTGCATACCCGCTGTTGTTCTATGGCGTGAAGCAGTGGACTTTGTCCCGTCCTCTGGTGTCATTACTGCCAGTGCCGGCATGGAGTATTCAGACCCCAGAGAGGGGGACTTTTTTTTTTAAGGTGGGGAGGTGTAACAGGGGCCATAAATCATACAGATGGGTCAACCTTATTAGTAGCCAATGATATGTTTTGAATCGGTCAGCGACAGGAGAGGGGCCAATCCTCTTTCAGCTCTATACACCCTGATTATGAAGCGACACAGGGGCATAAGGCGATGCTGGAAAGACTGTCGTCGGGGCCTTAGGTGGGCCGGTCACAGGAGCTTTGAATCCCTGAGTCCGGTTCGCTTAAAAATCTGTTTCCGTGGAAATTAAGGCGCCTAAATGGACAGGGATAAAAGCCTTCCCGCCTCAGCTCCCGCTAAGCACATAAAAATAACTCCCGTAGACATTACGCTCATCCCAGAAGCCCCCGCTTCCGTGTGGGCTGAGCAGACGAGGACGAGAGCATCTGTCCGAGCAGATAATGTCCTCGATGGCTTTCTGTTTACCCGCAGACATGCGCCATTCCCCGTGGAGAACAAAAGTCCATTTGCGGCAGCACCGGGGCCTCGCACTCAGCTCAGAATGATGTGTGTCGTGGAGACGCATGCCTCCCTGTCAGACAAACAGAATTCTGCGGTGCTAATGGCCCCGCTGAATCGCTTTCTTAACTAGATTTTGGCAAAGTGAGCTTGGCTGCTCTCTCCCTCCATTTGCTTTCCTGCTTCTTGCTTTGTCACTCGGACGCACACACACTGAGACAATAGCCCACCGCACCGGGGGGCGTGATGTGATCAGAACCCATCGTGAGGGAGCATTTCCCCCTGATGACAGGAAGGTGGCAGACTACTGAAGTAATCTCTGTCCTGGGTTAATAATAAATAACAAAATGCATGCATGTATTTACTGTATTCCAGAAATCTCTAATAATAAACACATAGCCAGACTTGTGTGGTTTTTATTTATTTGGCAGATTTGGCCAAACCCACACCTAAATTGCTTGAAATATCTGACTTCAATCTCTCTTTTCAATAATGCTATTGGCCTTGATTGTTTAAAACAATTTTTTCCCTAAACATATGGTGATGTGACAGTTGCATGTTTTTTAAAAAAAATTTTTATGAGATCTCTGGCAATCCTTTGGAGTGAATTGGTCCATCCATTTCGGACACGTTATCCGACATATTTGTGTAAACGGTGTTCGTGAAATGTGGCATAGATCTAAGATATGTAAGTGACTGATATGTTTTCCTACGAACAGTGACAAGAGAGCCACAATAACACACAGCATGTGTGACATCATTGCTGGTCAATTACCAAACGTGAAAATCCCCCCTTATAAAATCTGGGGGGTTCATTAACATATTAAAAATTATCCGGATTTCTGAGCAGCAACAGGCTGCCTGTGGGTACCTGCGGGTGAATGTGTGTACAGATAAATATGTACATATGTATAAATATTTATATGCATATATATTCATATATGCACAAACATAGACCATCTGCAGAGTATGTAAGTCTGTGACATAATGCTAAGCTAATAAGTCGTAATGAGATGCTGACAGCGACAGGGGTGGGGGGACTTTTGGCAGTGGCTGCCGTTCCACCAAACCCTCCCTCCCCCACACCGCACCTCTCTGCCTTTTGGAGGCTCAGGCTGCACTTGGCGTGCACGGGACACGGTATCCCAGCATCACCTTCTCATCCTGCCGAAAACGGGGGGGCTTGCTGTCGGCAGGCCACTTCCGCGCTCACGCCGCATGCAGGATGCGCGGGTCCAGCCCTACGTGCACACAGAAGGCGGGAATGCTGCAAGCAGAACACAATATTTCTATAGATATAAATGCTGAAAAAAATCATTTGGCAGGGCTACTTTTATTTCTTTTGTGTCTTTTAGGCTAGAGACCTCAAGAAAATGCACATTCTTTTACTTGAAAACCTTCCATCCATCCAAGCTGCGGGCGAATGGCTGGGAATAACCCAGGATGGGGCACCAGCCCATCACAGGGCACACACACCTTTTATACGTACTGGCAACTCCAGTTCACCTCGCATGTTTTTGTTTTGTTGGGGGAACCCGGAGGAAATCCCATGATGCCATGGGGGGATCATGCAAATACACACAGAGCTGTGGCGGAGACCCAAACCCTGGTCCCAGAGGTGTGAGGCAGCAGAGTCTTTATAACCTATATTCTTGAATAGAGTCCTCATAGCATGTCTCAGCTGGGTACGTCTCTCCAACAATATTTTTCTGACGAGTATATTCAGGCAGTTTGTTGGGTAGGCCGAACACGCAGGGCATGTCCCCAAACCGTGCAGAATGCGGCTGTCCCCGAATGACAGCTGATACCCCCCTCTCTCTTGATTATCAGCCAGGCTTCTGCTATGTCGTCATCTTAGTTCAGCAAGTTCCTCGACATCCTGCAGCCAAAACTCTCAATTCCTCGAGCCTAACGGGATGTAGCAGTTATGGCATGGTGACAAGAGCTGGGAAATTCTTCACGAAGTATTATAAAGAAATCTAGTTTGATGCAGTGGGTCCTACAGGCTGCTGTCAAACTTTTACTTTTGCTGTCTACAGCCCCAGCACTTTAATGTCTATAGGTAGTTGTGCTGTACAATTGCTGACTTAAAACTGCAGTGTTTCACATTCCAGATAATAGCTCATCTATTGAGCTAGGCTGAATCATTTTAGCCAATTATTCTAAGTTTTACTATGTAATTGTGCTAAGAGTTTATTGTGTTTATTTCATTGCTCATGCTATTTTGATGGTACACTATGAGATTAACTTTCGCTATTACAGTTAATAAGTTTATTTCTGGAAAAATGCAGACAGGACATGGGGGAGCTGGAGTCCAGGTGCTATGGGGGGTGTGTCCTTGACTGCTGCCACCAGACTCGCCAGCTGAATACAGCCTTCCTGTGAATACCCTTTTACGGGTAATTGGCTTCGTTATATAGAGTATTAAAGCCCAAGTGAATGCCTTGTATTTACAGTATTATCTTTAGGATACCTGAGAGTGAACACCCACTTTTCCAAACTTTGTTTGGGGGGTGGGAGGGTGCTTGAGTCGTATTTCACTGTCTACCCAGGGGGCCACTCAAGTCATTTAGTTAGCTAGCGAGTCAGATTGTAGCTAGCTAGCTGGTTAGCAGAACATGCTGCTTCAGCGTCTACTAAGTAACAAACATGTTCAGTAAATATTTAGTGTAGTGATTGTTTTTGCCCAACAGGAGGCCCCACCACCATGCCTACCCCTATCCTACCGAATTTCTCCTGCTGTCCTTAGAGATGCCTTGGCCAGATGTCAGGCTTGATGATACCGTAACGCCTAGGCAACCGCGTCTCCTAGCTGCGGGTGACACTTTCGTACTGCAGGCTTTACTGGATTCACTTTCATATCTTGCGAGGCTGTAAGGAATGAACCAGTGCAGACGGCAGGGCCGAGTTTGAAAAGGGTGAACTGAGAAAAAGCCATTACAGAAACACAAGTGGCTCAGTCATTATTCCAACAACGTTCGGTGAAATTTGAAATAGTGTTCAGATGAGAATAACATCAATTAGAGACACGGGGGATGGATTCATGATGAAGTCCCCCCTTTAATGAGAAAATCACAGTCCAAGACAGACACCTGCGAGAGTTTGCACACACTGGC
Source organism: Mormyrops boulengeri (assembly GCA_026781065.1). Lineage (NCBI taxonomy): Eukaryota > Metazoa > Chordata > Actinopteri > Osteoglossiformes > Mormyridae > Mormyrops > Mormyrops boulengeri. Next base: position 18,646,529 of record JAODLD010000008.1, read on the forward strand.
AAAACCTTGGCTAAACCGTATCTCTTAGGAATGTTTATTCATACATTCTCGGGGGCAAGGAGACGCTATTTTCTGCTTGAAGAAATAGGAGCAGGTTCTAATAAGATGAATAAATTAAGTTTGGTGCCAGGAAAACGATAGTGCCGCATAAAGGAACTTGCTTGGGAGGCGAGATTAAATACATTTTAACACCAGCCAGTGTCTTTGGGGCTCCACAGATGCAGCAGGAGATGCTGTAAACCCTCACGGTTTTATAAGCATCAGTCCGTCTCCCAAGACCTGTAAAAAGAGGCCACCTCACAGATTAATGCCCCCTACAGGTACACTGGCACACCTGCACCGATAACTGACCCGAGACGGAGCAATAAGGGTGGCCAGGCGCTTCCAGGCGTAGATGGCAAAGTTACCGCTGCTTGCTGCTTCTGGGAAATTAATTATTTGCACTTGCTACTTATCCTGAGAGAAATCGGAGGTGCTGCAGGCCATGTGGATTCTGAGAGGCTTTATTTAAGCGCAGGTCGGCCGCCGACGGTAGAGCCACAGGCCCGCTTGGTACCAGGGGCCGAATCGGGAGCCGAAGGCCATGGTAGAGGGAAGCCCTCGGCCGCAGTGCCCTGGGCTCCGGTTGGACGGAAACCGGAACCACATCAGGTGGGTGAAGTTGGCATGTGTTCAGCAGTGAACGTCCCAGGTGGAGGTGACAGGCTTATTTCGGGCCGTGCCTGGAGCAGCTGTCCAGCTGACAAGGTGACTGTCCCTCACTTCCTAGCTAATTGCTTTAGCCAGCTACCAGCTGCAGTTCCTCTTCAGTTAAAATCTTTATTTATCTGCTTAAATATCAATTATAGTTTTACACATTTGTATGGTTGTCTTAAGGGTGGTGCGACTAAGTATACAAAAGCTACCGTCAGAGATTACAACTTAGAAGCTTAATGTGACACAGCGGCTGTGTTCACCGCCACCCAAACCATGCATTTGTACGGAACCTCTGGCGTTCGGAGCCCCCTGTTGTCCACAAACAGTCACTACACTAGGGGGACCCCAAGTGACTTTTTGAGTAGTGCCCCAGAAATAACAAACCCCTTGCTGATATCACAAGCCTGTATCACTATACCCTGCTGCTCCATTCCACAAAAAAATCCATGTACACCACCCCGATGGATTTGGCAAGCAAGGGGTTAACAGCCACGGAAGGAGGGGGGGAAATGAGCAGCCTGGGAATAAAACATCGTCTCTCCTGCCAGTAATGCAGAAAAGCGACCTCTTTATTACCAAGGTTTTTTTGTCCTGCTGAGAGGAGAGAAATATGTTTCTACCAAGTGAGGACCGATAAGCATTAGGGGCAGCTGATTGGCCGAAGGAACTGGGGGAGGGAGAGTGGTAAAAGCGGTGGGTTAAATATTAAGCAGGACGGAAATGGAGCCCCTTGCCAGCCAGCGGCCCACGCTTATCTGCTCCGATCTGACTCCTTTTCCCTCTACTTCTCCTCCTGCATAATTCCGGGGAGTTTGCGCCGGATTCATTAAGGCCCCTGCTACTGTGCATCGGGCTCGGTCCGTGAGCAGGCTCTACATGCCGATAGGCTGCTTCAAACAGCAGCTGCCACGATCAATAGGCGAGGCGTCGCGAGCTGCAAGCTATTGTACCAAAAGAGTGGGAGATGGAGGAGGGGGAAGAAAAGAAAAGCATGTGAGTATCTCTTAACTTGGCTGTTGTCAGATCGCCGGAGGTGAGGTGTGACGGGATTGTATTGAGCGGCTCGCCGATTGTGGATTAGAAATGATTAAAATACATACCCTCTCTGAAGACCCTCAAACAGACACACACCCCGCACTAGGTACTGGGGTTTCACGTTCCTTGCTTGACCACCCAGGGGTGTGTCAAGGGCGGGGCCATAGGGGCACTGGCCCCAGCTGAAAGCTGATTGGCCAGCAGAGTGCCTACTCCCCAGTCACTCACTGATTCGAAACGTATCATTGGCCCCTCTGTATGACTTATGGCCCCTCTTATGCCTAGAATTGCCCGTGCGTGCTGGCCCTTCTGTGACCTTGTAGAGGTTCAGGCTACGGTCAGGTAAATTGCCACACTTAAGGGATGAGGCCAGATCTGGATTCAGGTGGGACAGGGTGTGGCTTTTGAAGTCACATACTTCATTGGTGAGTAACTGCTGTGCCATCACCATCTGCCATGGACCCTCAGTAAGGGAAGATGGGAAGAACATGTCAGACCAGCTGTGAGATTGAAGAAATGTCCCCAGTCACATGGCCTGACCATCACCCCTGCCACCCTCACCGCCAGCCTCTGAATCAGACCTACGTTCTCCTCTTTGTTACCACAATCACTTGTTAACCCAGGCTGCCTCCACTGAGCGCCGTTCCCATATTAAATCATTGGGAGATTACATTTCTGCTGTCATCTGTGACGGGTTAAGGTCCAGGGAACTGCTGACTCAGTGACACGGTGGAGGTGTGACAGGCATATCCTGGAGGTCCTTGGGGAACGACAGAAACGTGTTGAGCAGCCGCGCTGACGTGAGACGGGCGGCCGGAGTGAAGGGTGGGCAGAGGCGGGCGTTTGTGCTGCTCGTGCAGCTTCTGCTGCTTGTTGTTCCCTCACAGCCGTGGGCGCGGTGCTGGTTCCGTTCTGCCCTCTTCGACCCAGTATGTAGCGGGCCGGCTGAGCACCGACACGGCCTGACAAATGCTCCATCTAGGTGTCACACAGGCCTGGGCCTGTGTTTTTGCTCACGCGCCGCGGTGCCTTTGGGGCAGAGTTTATGTCACGGGCCGTCTCCTTGACAGCGTATGGCAGGCATGCGCACATTCCACTACTGATGTGTCACAGAGGCGTGCACCCCCATCTCCACCCGAGACCCATGTGACATGGAGCGAACACTGCCTCCCCTCCCATCTCCATCTCCATTTCCCCACGCCTCACTTCCAGGACCAAGTACAAACAGAATGTTCCGGATGTTGTTCACATTGCTGCATCACCAGCCCATGTCTGCCGCAATTATACCCCACCGGGGTGGGGGGCGGGGCAGTCTCTGGCTGATTCTTTTTTCGGTTTGTCATCTTACTTTAAACACTGGGGGATAATAAAATCAGCCTGTGGGCTGGGCTGCACATATTGGCATTTGGTGAATGTTGGGCTCTACAAAGTTTGCTTGCTGACAATTTAATTCCCCACGCTGGTTTGGGTCCATCTGTGGTATATATGGCTTTTTTCGTGAGTAGAAATTCGTAAATATTGAATATAATGAATGGCTGCGTGACAGAGCTCTGCTGAAGTTTGTCACCCACGGCCTGCGCTGCTCCATCCACCTTCTTATATTTCAGGCCAACACAGAGTCGAATGCAAAGCCTGTGGAGTGTTTCCGCGCGACACGGGGCCCGCTTCATTCCATCTGCTCCGTGCACATACTGTACACACACACACACACATGCATAGGTATAAACGTCACATGTGTCTGTCAGCCAAGTCACGGAAGGAATGAAAATACAGCTATTAAAAGCTTTGAGGTGATATTAATTACTCAGTGGGCTTATGGCTCAGGCCTTATTTACAGGTGGACCCCTCATCCCCCACCCCCATCCTGACAGAAGGTAATGGGTTCGCGTCCCACTGATCAGCCTGAGTCATACCGAATCTCGCTGCCACTCAATGTGACGCTTCATATTGGCATGATGGAGTTTAAAAGCAGCCATTTTGCCATTTTTTATGGAGCGACTGTCAGGCTTATGCGATGTTAACTAAAATTCGGTAGCCAAATTTAAACGCACATTTGCAAGTCAAGGAGCTGAAATGCAATGAAATATCTCTGAGCAAGATTTTCTGGGGGACAAGCAGAAGCAGTCGAAGCCCTTGTGGCACCCTCGGCCAGCTTCACTGCCGGTGGTCACTAAGTTTGTGCCCCTCAGAAGATGGTGCCCTAGGCGACCACCTATGTCACATATAGGATTGACCAGCACTGGCATCAAATCAAAAATGAAGGTCCTAGACACCCTGATAACATTATATTATGAATTCTGAAGATGCTGAAAAGATGATTGTGTATGTAAACACACATAGACACACACCGACATGCACTGGCTCAATATTACTTAATATTACGAGCTTCATCAACCGACTTCACTTCGAAGCCGTTCTCTAGTGGACACGCATTATCCAAAGCAGCTTATTGTAATACTGTAAGCATCTGAAATTGAAATACAACATTATTATGTTGGTCATTTGTCATTGTTGTGGATATAATAACTTTACAGTATTATGTTAATGACGATGCTCAGAAAAGTAAAAATAGGAGTTATTCACTTTGTAAGAATCACCGCAGGCCAACTGGGGCCTAAACAAATCAGCCAGGGTGGGGGCAACAGGGAGCCATCTTGGAGTCAGGGAAGGAACAGAAAGGAACGAGACCGCTGTTGAGTAGGAATGATGTGCAGTGCATTGAGGAGAGGGGGTTACTGAGTGAAATGGAACCAACAGGGGGCCTGACAGTGTGATCTCATCATCTGACTTAGCCCCACCCACATAATAACTCACATACTGACCAAATATTTCCTCTTCATATCATCAACTCGCAACAAAAATGTTCGTCTAGCACACTTAATGTTAAAGCAAATCAGTCTGTTTTCTACACAGTGAATAAATTCAAGAAGGGGAAAAATGATTTTTCCACTAGGAGGCAATGTTGCAGTTTAGTTTCACCTGCACTGAAACCGCGAGTGACGGCTGGTGCTATGAAGCCCTTGCACGATTCCATATTTCCCAGCGAATATGTGCCGTATGTTTCCCTGAAAGCAAATGCCCTTTGTGTTCTTTAACAACCCCGGGAAACAGAAATAAATTATAAGCGAAGACGACTATAAGAATATAATTGCTGCAGTGTCTACAACATACACCAACATGCACTGTGGCAAAATACGAACAAAAAAATCCACACATTATACATCTGGGTACAAGTCACTGGTTCGAGCTTTTAAAGTGAGCGATTGTCAGGTAATTATTGCACAGTATGGTCACAGATCGGGAGACCAAGTAGGGTCTGCACTGAAGCGTTAATTGTGTGCTTGTACAGTGGGAGGCGTCCTGCGAATGTCTCATGTATCAGCTTGGAGGTTTAGCTAAATGTGGGCGAACTGGGCCATGACACCGGGCAGGATTTACTCTATGCTTCTCTGCAGCGACGTGTATTAAAGCACGTAATGGCCCGCTCAATCACCTCCTAATAACGACGCACTTAATCACCGGGACGCCTGACAGGAACCGCCGCGGAAACAGCTCGCAACGGGAACGCGTTTTAATACCAAGGTTATCCTGCTAATTGAGGACTTGATCTGCATTCTGGTCCCATGTTTGTTTGCATTTTTTTTAATCGCATCTAAATGACGTTTAGGTCACCAAACATCTGATGGCACGCAAGGCCTCTCTTACATCTCCAGGCCTCACTAAAGGTAACTGGTTTTAGGAAACTTCATTTTGGAAATAAAGCGTCGGGCTAAATAAGGAAATCTGTGGCTGTTCATCATCTGTGTGAACGAGGCACAGCTATTGTGCCAAAAAAAGGCAAATCAAGTCACGTCAAGTAGGCCTGTCATGTCATCCATATACAGGTATACAGTAGCATGAAAAAACGTTCCCCCAGGACTACGGTGCAACACAGAACAGCATTGACACCAGGGGGGGGGGTTTACAATACATAAAAGGGCAAAACCTCAGGTCGAAGTTATAAAAAGTTATATTTATGCAAGAATATGTGTAAAGTGTATGTATCTCACATGCATCTATCATCAGCCCTTTTTCTCGGGGTAGGTGACTTCTCAGATTCCAGGGAAATCCTTGGTTGGCCCTCCTCTGAACAGTATGTGGTCAGACCTGCAGCTGCCTAACCCCCTAAGCCCTATCTGGGCCCCTAATAGGGGACCCCGCTTATGGGCATTAATCGAAATGTATTCTGAAGCCTACAGGAATGTAGCAGGCCTGAAAAAGTTCCACTGATATGAATTTTACTGCTTTTAGTTTTCTGGTAATTTAGCTGGCGCATTTTACTGTGACCACTAATGCTATTTCTACTCTAGTTTTTCAACAATAATAGACAAAGCCTCTTGTTGGAGGACATTAGCTGCATTGCTAAAGTTCCAAATGTGTTTTTCACGCTTATTTTTTTTTTAAGTTGACATAATTCATCCACATCATTCCTCACCTGTGTAAGCACTATACATGATTATTATGATGGAAAATTCCTGACATGCTTTTAGACAGCTTTTTCAGCAGTAAACGATGTAAATGTGCAGTTGATTTAAAAAGCCATGTGATTCTGTGTGTGATTGCTATGGGTAAGTGTGGCCTAGGCCCGACATGTCCCGCAATGTCCTTGTCCACAGGCATTGCCTTCAGTTTTTTTTCCTGTTAAAGCTTGCAGTGAATTGTTGTCTGAGGTAAATGATAACTTTATGCTGAGTTTAGGCAGAATTGGCACTGACATTTGCAACAGAAAGCTAATTAAATTACACATGAAATGATGTATTGAATTGGAACATTGAGCACACAGGCAGACAGAGAGATATGTAAATATTCAGCTTAAGGGTTTGTGAATAGGAGTGAGGTAGGGCTCCAGAGGCAGAAAACATCACTCTACAAAGAATGAAGTACAACTAAGCTTTTCCAGAAGGAATAAAATACTGGTCCAAACTGAAGTATTTATGGTCTTTTTAACAAATACAAAACACAAAAGCTGTTTGAATCTTGCTTGCACTGCTTTTAATATGGATACATTTTCTGGAATTTGACCCAGAACAGATACAAGAATTGTCTAATGAAACTGACTACAGCAAGAATTCCTGCCTGTATATGGAAATATTGCCATAAATAATAATATTTAATGATTTTAAGAGTCAAAAAAAATATTAAAAGTAATCTTTTACTTTGTAAGCAAACAAGCTTTTTTTTTGCCATTTTCACAGGAACAGGTACATTCAAGTTTCTTTTCGCCGACCCCGTCTAGCTCTCCATAGCTTGGGGGCAACAGTGCAGTACACACTGTAGTACATATTGTGGTACATACTGTAGTACATACTGTTTATACGTTATTGCTGAGCAGAATAGAAATGAGTATAGCTGTCTGCCAATGACTGTAGTGTTTTCACAGGAGTTTTCTGCAGGTCGCTAGACGGGAATTATGACGTCACGAGGGAACCTGTCAAGGTCACAATAAAGCAGGAACTCTGCTAGCTCTAGAGCTAAAGCGCTAAAGAACTCTGTAGAGAAATCTCCTTTGTACCGGAATTGTATTAAAAGCTCGTCAAAAGCCACATTAACTGCAATAATGCTGAAAAATGCCCAGACTACTTTGGAGAGAAAGTGAGGCAGAGAAGCTGCCATAAAACAATATCCAAAGCCTCGTCTCGTAGTAAACAGCATGTGTGTGTGACTGCTGGAGAGGGTAATAAGCGATAACCCATTAGAGACGAATAGAAATGACGGAATATGAATTTTAGATGTCGGCGCTGTTTGTTGGAGTCATTGGAACCACGAGAGAGGAACCTCTCAGGAAGAGTTAGTGTGCGGCCTCGCCAACCTCTGCACGTCTCTCTATCGGGAGCGTAAGGATGATGGACAGCGGCGGCCAATCGCGACGAGTCCCCGACCATCTCAACAGCGTCCACAGATTCCGGTGTCGGTCATGAATCATACTGCCTGAGGTAGAAAGCAGGGGGGGTATAATGAACCATTTCATGACCTGTGCTTTGATTTATCTGGGATACGGGAAAGGCCAATTTAAAAATATAAAGCTATAAGTCACGGAGGCTGCCGCACGCGGCTGGGTGAGAGCTTCCGGGCTCCGCCGTGCCGATGTTAATCAAGTGGTCATTAAGGGGGGCCAAGCAAAGGAAGTGCTTAGACGCCGTGCATTTCATCCGACAGTGGTCAGCTGCATCGATCCCGTGTGATACATCATCGCGGTCTTCGGCGTATCGCGCGCTGGCTTTCGCAAGACAATGCCATTCCTGGCCCTGTTGTCAAAACCTTTTTCAATTGACTCTGAAGCCATTAGTTTCTGGCTCCGCGGTTTAGGCAAAGTAAGTGTTTTATGATTTTGTGTTTTATTACAGTTACTTTATTAAGGAGCTTACAGACGTGTTTTTTAATGAAGTGCCGGGAATGTGCATGGGGCGGGGATGAAATCGGAGCGTGTGCATTTTTTAATGAGCAAATCACACCCTGCTGTACCAACGGTGTCCTCTGTCTCCCCTGTTTGTTCTTTGGACAGAAGGTGGGCTAAATAACCAATAAAACATGCATAACAAACTGATTTAGCGCTTCACTAAATTACTACCGAGGCTAACTAATTTGGTGATAGTTCTTATCTTGCTTTCTGGCAGTTTCTAAAAGTCAAATGAGTTCTTCGGTAAATCGTCTTGCCTGTCGTTTCAGGGTCAGTGGTGCCTGTCTAAAAGGTGAATGGCATCACTCTTGCCGAAGCATTCTGACAAAACGCGATTAGCCACGCTAATTAGGCAAAACCGCACGTCTACATGGGAGATATATAGGGGTGGGGCCACCCCCCACTTTAAAAAAATCTTGGAATTGCCCCTGCGGATCTTCGGCCCTTATTGTAGCGTGCGGCTAAATGGACTCCAGCAGAGACCGTGACTTGAATCCACATATCGTGCTAGCGGCCTTTTTACCGAGCTTACAGCAGCAAACACCACAATGACGACGCCCCTAAACAGAGCTGCAAATCTTGGCCTAAACAGGCGTGCCTTGGGGCTAGCCTTAACTGCAGCTGCTGAGCTCCTTCCCAAGAGTGCATGCTGACTATTTATACGAGGAGCTGGATTTGCTTAATTAATGGCATGAGAGTGAATAATGGTATTTAACTTGCAATTAAAGCATCCGGAATGTGAATCGTAGAAAGGAAACAAACAAATAAAACAAACAGAAAATAAACCGTAAATGATATACCCAGAAGCCTTATGTGAAAATGATATAACTGGCCACATGGAAACCGGGCTTTCTGACGTTATGTGTTTTGCTGTAGTGCTGTGATCTGGTGCTAATGCGGACCACTGAATACAAATGATACTGCATCACTGGCTGCTTTTTTAAAAGAACCCCATGAGCCACTGGGGTTTAGAGGAGGTCTGTGAAGCATTTCCATCGAGGTTGCCATTACCGTGGCCCGTTCCACACCGAGCGCTCTAATACGCCTCACACAGAAGTAGTCGACAATTTGAGGTGTGAGCTCGGCTTCGGAAGTGAAGATGAAAGGCATGCTGGTAGTTTTCCCGTTCTGCGCCCGTCGGAAACCGAGAGCCGTGCCAGCGGGCCGGAGCGGGAGCCGGAGATTTGCTCCTCCGACGCAAACTAAATGTTTCTCACGTACGGAAAAAACAGAGCCACCTCACACTGTTCAGCCAGGGGCTGCAGCAATGGAGCGCTAATACACCAGCCAGGGAAAGGTGGTCAGGGTGATGCAATATGATCTTCTCCATTTATTCCAGGGGTATGGGAACATCAGCGGGGAGAGTCATTATGCTGTCATTACATAAAGAGGCAGGAGTCTGTGAGGCACCTGGTTTGAATGCAGACAGGTCCGTCACCCAGGGTACGGATGATGGAATGTTGCGGATGCTGGGATTCTAATCACGCAACCCTCGGAAGGAGCGTACCGGTGTGACGTATTGCCGACAGTACGTACCACATGGTAACCGTGGTATATCGGGCTGTGCATACTTTTCCAGGGGTAGGTACTTGACCAGTAAAATTTACTGAGGGTAGGTTCCCCTCTGGAAAACGTGGCTGACCAGGGGGACACTCAGGACTCAGGTGATCAGTCACCACCCCCCCCCACATCAATGCTGTTACATGAATACTGTACATACATTTCTGTTCCCATTCATGATGTGTATACTGTGCTTTTCTATGTCTATCTGTATGTTTCTATATTTACTGTCCGTGTCTATGTATATTGTATATGCTGGACTGCTGGCTGGGGTGTCAGCGAAATCACATTTCACTGCTCTGTGCACAGTGACAATAAATATTCTAATCTTAGCTTATATTATCTTAGTTTTATTTGTCACATACAAAGTTATACTCAGTACAATGTGCAGTGAAATGTGTTAACGTTAAGCTCCTGACTGTGAACAGAGGACATATGTATAGGAGACAAGTGTAAAGAGACGAGAAATAAGGCAATCAAGAAATAAGACGTTAAACAATAAACGTTAATCTTAAATATCTGAAGATTGTAATTGGCAGTAAAGTGGCAGGCAGTGCCAGGTGTCTTATCTTATGTAGAACATGATTTTTGCCATGACCGTGTCTAACTTATTTATTTAGTTATCGCCTCTGTTATGGACAGTGAAGAGGACAAGGACAAAGATCCCTGTTGCCAAAGTTGCCATGGAAATGTCAAGTGACGAGGGCTAGTAGGACCACTCGATGGAAGCCAGAATAGGCTGCAGGTTGACATATGCAAAAGGTGCTGGGTTTTTTTGTGGGCTTCCAGGTCCAGAAGGCATCTGTGAAGAGTGCAGATTGCTTGGAGTCCGGCCTGCCGCATGGCCATTTGGGACTGAAATGACCCCCGCGGTAATTAAAAGTGCATCACCCTACGCTCCAGGGCCTCCTTTGGCTCCACAAGCACCGGCCAGGCACACTTTCCTCCTCACCTCATCTCCGCTATACGAGGCACATCGGGTCATATTTCCCTCCATTTTTGCTCTAAACATTTTCATTCACTCTTCGCGTAAGTATTCTTCTGGAGCCTTCTTTGAGAGTGCATTGTATCTGCGGGATAATCTCTTTAATGCAATTTAAATGGAATTACCCGATGGATTAAGGAGTTTTGATCTGCTAGAACCCAGTGGAAAATGTTTTTCATTGTATTTTCCCCTCATCTTTTCAGAGTTCCGGCCCTTTCTCCACACTCAGCCCAAAGCCAAAGTCAGCAAGGAGCCACAATTCATTTGAATGTGTTAGCGTACAGGACGGGGTTTGTTATTCTAACGAAAGCGGCCCTCACCTGAAATTGGACAGCCAGTATCTTCTCGGGGGGCAAATGACTGAGTAATACAGAGAATCCATTTGCTTTATGAAGGCTGCCCGGAGTTCGTCATGGAAACGGAGCTTCTCCGTGGCTGTGATGTTGACCCAAGTAACTCCCTGGTGCACTGGCTGAGTTTTCCTTGAGCCATCACAAGTGAACTGACGCCCCTGCGACCCTCAGTGGAGACTGCCCGCACCAGTCCATCGCCCCGGCACGTTGCCATGGAAACTCTTATCTGTATTCGACAGGGAGCGTGCCTTTTCCTCTCTGAGGAGCTGTGTTTTTGTGTTGGATTCCGTATGGGATTTTGTGAGGCTAGATCTGTGTGCATGTTTGACTGGATAAACCAGCATTTATCAGCATATATGAAACAATGTCCCTGGGTACGATATTGCTTCTCCTTTTTTAAAATTGTTTATAAATGTTGATTTCTTAGTATATACATTTATTTGAAGAGCCTTGTAATTTTAAATTTGTAAACAGTTGAATGTCTCTTAAAGTATTTGGGTTAAGTATCAAAAGGTAGAACAGTAGGCTCATCAGTAGGCTAATTTCGGATTCCCTGTCCTATTTTGGCATCTCCTTACCTGCCCTCATCTTTAGTGTGCCATACAGAGGCTAAACAGCTGGACACAAGTGTCTGTCTTCTCCTGGATCGTCGAGAGGGACAGATTCATTTTGCGGGAACCCATCTGGAGTTTCAAAATGGCTGGAATAAATCGATTTGCAAAGCTCAGGAAACAGACACACCCTGAGGGCACAGGCTGGACAGAGGAACCGGCATAATTTCAATGATATTCCAATCATCCCAAACTGAATTTAACTATTTATTAATTGCATTTAAAAATTCAATTATAATAAATGTGTGGGGAAAAAAACAAAGTCTAATTTCATCTGTCAGACCATTTTGTCTACCATATATTCTATCCCAATATCACATATAAAATTTAATTGATTTCTTACCCAAGAGATACAGACCCAAACTGCTGAACTAAGCAATTATATTTATTAGATGATGATAACAAAGTCATTTTGATATGTTGTGATGCGAGCTGTTAAAATGTCTGGTAAAATGAGATATAGTGCTATTGTAGTGAAGTGCCAATAAAAGCTGAATAATGAAAACTTAGCTTTTTAATATAGCTTGTAAAAAGTATGAAAATTAATCTACGCGATGTATCCCGTCTGCTGCTTTAACTGCATTTACCCTCATATAGGCGAATATATCTTAAACACCATCAGCCATTCTGTCATATGCCCAGTGTCAGGCGATGGCAGTGGCTGATGTATCAGTTAAGCCTAAAATTAGTCCTTTGGCTGAAATTAATCATGCTAACAGAGCTCAGAACGGGCCGACACTGTTTCATTCAGCTGTGTGTGGCAGTGGATCTCCTTGAGCTAACTATATTTTGGGCAAGAGAACTGAACACAGGATACTACTTTCATTTTCTTTGGAAGCACCTGTAGTAGATTGTTATAGGTAGCAGTGCAGCCTCTCCAGGGTTGTGGGTTGGAGTCCCGCCTCATGTCTCTGGGTGTGACATTTAAACATCCTCACCACGTCTACGAGGATTTTCAGCAGGTCCTCCAATTTCATTCTGTCCTCTAACAAAATGCCAGTAGGTGAATTACTACCTTTGATCAGCCATTACAGTGTGTGTGTCCTGTGATGAAGAGGTGATGTGTCCAGTGTTTCTTTTCTAACCCATTTTTACAGCTGGGTATTTTTCTCGCAACATCCATGGGCGTACTGGGGCGCCGGGTGACACCAATGTGTAAGGGTGGCTACCTTTGGCGGAGCCAGATAACAGACATTTTTCTGATGTCATCTGAAAAGCTGCCTAAGACATCCTGTTTCCACATGCAGTGTTCAGCAAAATTTTAGCTGAACCTCTTTCTCAACACTGTTTCATCTCTGATTTCAGCTGGAGACTCTTTGCCCTGTGCACTGCTTTCCGCACCAAGTTTCACAAAGAATTTATCCCTCTGAAATACCTACTGCTTTGTACAAGTCTCCAGGTATCTTCACCCCAATTCACAGCATCTGACAGGAATCCCTTGTCTTACAGTGGCTGTTACCCTCAGTCGCCGTCTTTCTTTCTTTTTTTAAATGAAAGCCTCAGTTCTTTCTTATCCTTCTTTCAAGGATGCAGTGGAAAACTTCGTACAGAAGTAATCTTAGATTACATAGTTGGCCACATCCAAAAGAATGTTTATCACATAAAATCTTTAAAACAAAGAAATATCAATAGGGAATATTAGAAAAAAATCAAAAATAAACACAGAATAATTTGCTCCTAACATAAATCAGATGAGACACGGTAATGTTTTTAGCTGCAGAGGAGTTGAATTTTATGTATATCGTACTGCCTATCAGCGGCACAGAGGTAATGATTCCAGCTCCCTGTCACTCGAGAGTGAGATACATGCTAACAATTTTTTTAACTAATTAATATGGACAAGCTCCATTTTTATGGATTCTCCTGCTTTAAGCGGTCAAGTGAAGAATGCACTGTTTTAACTGCTAATCATCGTATCCCTGAATCTTCTGCCTGTAAGATTGGTCTTTGCCGTCTCTATAGCGATCAGCTGACTTGCATCCTTTAACAAACACCCTCCACTTTTACTAACAAGAGCAGCTTTTTAAAAAATGTTCATTGGATGAAGTCCGTTCTTTTGTCTGTATGAAACTCCTCTCATTCTTATTTGCTTGTTAAGAGCACTTCTCTTCCGATTTTAATAGAGAAAATAAAAGAGTTTTGTATGAAATGTCTATATTATAGAGACATGCAGTGGGGCCGCTTTGTTATTAGTCTGTTACAGCTAAAGTGGGCCATGACATTTACAGGACCTAGCTGTTAATGAAGCACCTGACCCCCCAGGCACAGTACCCCATCGTTCTCCCTCCCAAGGGTAGACTGTGCCTGGATTCCTCAGCAAAACTTTGATACATCCTTAATTATCATTAAGTTATGCTATCTGTAACAACGCACACCTCCAGCACTGACTAGTGATAATGCTGGCTATTAGTGTGAAGAAAGGTGTTAATTATGGTGATTTAGCAGACACTTACATCCAAAGTGAGGATCAGAGAGCAGGGTCAGACAGTGTCCCTCAAGCAATTTGGATTAAGGGCTTTGCTCAAGGGCCCAACAGTGACCTGGTTATTCTCTTGGATTGGGGATTTGAACCCATGACCTTCCAACACATGTATACAAATCACTGACCCGCTGAGGTACACAGCTTGCCATCAATTGCATTTTGACTGGGGTGTATGTTGCGTGGGACTGCTTTTTGTATGGCAAACAATAAGGACACATCAGACTCAGAGCCAACCAAGTAAAATTAGAACCAGGGGAAATGAAAGTTTATGGGAGTTGGATTAAGTGATATAATATACAGAGGAAGACCCAGTAAACATGGCCAAAAGGTGTTTTTCCTTCGGGCTTCTTGTGAAAACAAGAAATCCTTTACCGAGCACAAAATACACAAGCACAAAATCAGAATCGTCACGGCCAAACAGAACCTGATGACGTCTTTGGTTGTAATAATGGCCTGGCTTATTCTGCGCTGTGTAAATATGGCATTTGACCTGTTCCATCATGTGCTACTGCTACTCTGAGAGTGGGTCTGCACTACAGCTGGGGCTGTAGAGGACCAGAGGACCTTTCCGCTTGTGTCCAAGGGCAACCTCAGCTGGCCGAAAATGTGTTCACTCCCGCCAAGCTGCCAATCATCATTCTGGCAGCCATGTATTTTTATTTCCCCCTATCAAGACATTATGATTGACCCATTCTCTAAAGTATATTTATGGATGGATGCTGCTTTACATTTTTAGATGACCCCCCCCCCCCCCTCCATTGTTGATAAATCTGACACAGAACAGTTGAAATGAATTGGGCCCCATATCGGAGACTGAGGACTATTGGAAACTAGACTTCAGCTCTCGTTAACTCAGATGATTCCATTACATTGCTTTGGCAGTATCAACAGGAGTAACTATGTTGTTCATGTCGCTGGAATAATAGGTGGTGTGGTCGATAAATTAACAAACAATCCTACTTGGAAATGGCAACCAATGCTCGCTGAGCAATGAAGTTGTTGGCAACAACATATCTTGGAGAATTTAGAGTTTATAGGGATTTTTAAAATCCCATGAGGCCAATATACGCACAAGACAGAACAATAAACCCTCTTTAACACTTGGCTTTGACCCAGTCAACCAGATTTGCAGAGAATAATGAAAAGGCAGCAATGAAGGGGCATCTATAGCATTTCCATGGGCCTTGCACCTGTTACAAAAGGTAAAATGTACATGTAAAATCTACAGTGCTAATCACTATGTATATATTTGAATGCCAGTAGTTCATAATATAATGTGGCTTCCTGGTTTAGTTATAAAACATTCCATTTGGTTTAAAGCTACATAGTAAAGAATGAAAGATGACTCTGAATTTTTAATATAAATTTGAATTTGATTTTTAAATAAAATTTGAATTGCTAGACATGTCCTGCTGCTGTTTAGGCTTTTTGCTGGTGTTTGCAACCCAGCATCAGTTAGTATGCAGGACTCGTAGTGGCCTAAGGTGCAAAATGGCATTCAAGCAAGACGTCTTCCTATTTTCTCTTGCTCCTTTTGTTAGAGTTTCTTTATTTTCGATTAAAAATACAATGTCTATGAAAAACAATGGGTGGAACCTCTGGCGATTGTTTTCAGTGGTCTGTGGGAGACTTAGTCGCTTGAGAAACAAAAATCACATAACACATGGTACACACGGCAGAGAGATTTTTTTTCTACAGTTTCCCCCTTTACTGGAATTAAACAAATACAAAACAAAAGTGACTTCCTGAAAAGAAAAACAGAAAAGTCCTCGTGATGGTCAAGACAATAAAGGAAAAAATGATATTAATATGTTGATGCATTTCCCATTTCTTACTTTGGTCTGAATTAGTCTCAAAAAGCACAACATACACGGGTGTTTCTCAATACCAAGAATGCAAAGATCATAGTTGTGTTCTTGGCAAGACTAGTCTTGTTAACTTGCCTTCCAAGAATGAACTTGGGGCGCAATGCATCATGGGATCGGTCTTGTTCGGCGAAGATGCAACCGATGTGCGCTAGATATTTGGGCCGGAGCAAAACTGACATCCAGGAATTTTTACCGTCCTCTGTACTTCTGTTCTTGAGTATTGGTACTGGTCTTAAGCAATGGAAGATGATGCAAAATGGGTACATGAGAACACAAGTACGGTCTGATATGCATTTTGAGAAACACCCACAGATTCTGAAACAAGGAATGGGTGGCGGGTCTCAAACCAAACGGGGTCTGTCACCTGACAGACAGTGACCCCGCCTCCCCTGTCCTCCCCTGCATGATCATTTAAGTGACTTATGTGTACTTTTGTTTGATTACTAGCATATTAGCATATGTATGCTAACAATTTTTGAAAAATAATGAGAATGCATGAAAAACAAAGTTGAAGAAGCATTAAAATCATGCCTAGATTCTATGGTCTCGTTATACGTACAGAAAGATTCTTGAAGGTACTTTGAAATGGATGCAGCTCCTTATATTCCTGTGGCAGCAATTCTAATGCCTTGTCTGGGGACACTAATGAGCCAGCGACACATTTAATGGTATTGTAAATATCAAGACTAACTAGTTTCCAATGGTGAGCTAATCGCTTCATTAAAGGCTAGGAGATTTCAGCTAATCAAAGTACAGAAGCACTTTGTATCAGCCGTTCTTGTGGTGTTTTTATGCTGTCTCACATGGGATTAGCGCCTTGCTGAGTTCCGATCAGTCGTCACCACACGCGTCACGCAATTAGTCGTCATGCTTATTTAATGACCCTGGGAGGAACCCTGCAGGGGCTTAGAGTCTCGCTAAATGGTGTGTGAGAGGTTATGGGTCGACCTTGTAAATGGTGCTTTTTAAAAATGCCATTTTCATAAATAAAATAAGCACACAAGGTTTTTAGTTTACTAAGTGGAACCAGAAATCCTTTGTTTACTAGTCTATGTCGTTAATCCCTAGACTACCTACTGTACCAAAGGCTTCATATTATCAATTTTTCCACCTCATTTACATATAAGTGCTATGCTCTGCTAGTTATGATTTTTTTCCATTTAATATTTTTTGGTGTTCAATCTACCAAGCTGGATGCTACATGGTGGTTCACATCCTTAAACACTGTGCAGCCTGCTGGGATATTTATGGGAACAGTGGGCTTAATTACAGACCTTAATACTGTTCCCTTCACGGAACGCGAGCTTCCAAACTTTGGTCACGCATTCAGTTCTACTATGACTCCACATATCTCAGATAAGCTGCCTTTGTTTCATTATTGAATTTTATTTGTATTGTAGAACTCTAACTAAACTAAAGCCAGATACTCCTTAAGATTAGATTCACCACATAAAAATGCAACGATGACAATCCTGATCTGAGTCTAACTGCCACAATCGTCATATTCAGACACATACCGAGGGCTCTGTGGTCCCAGAAGTCAACAATGAGTCTTACACGCTTTTACTAAGGGGCTTTCAGGTTCAGTTTCAGTTAGGCAGTCCTCGTGTAGGGAGACGGCTGGAAATAAAGGAGGAGCGGACTTTGGCACTACGGACGGGTCACTTTGTAATCCCAGCGTGCCTGGAGCATCTCTGCCTCATTACAGATGTCTTGATGGTGCCCCCCCGGACCCCCGGGGTGTTGCCTCCCCAGGCAGTATGCTTTAGACCTCCCACTAGGGGAGTATAATAGGATAAATGGCAGCCTTAAGTAGTACATTAGGCCGGAGTCCAGCAGTGGGACTGTTATGGGATCCCTCCCCTCAGCACCTCGACCTCCTTCCTGTCCGGATAATGGGGCTCCGTGGGGGCCCCGTCATTCAGCTGGGCCCTGGCCGTAACTCACCAGACCGGAGCATCTCACACACACACACGCCTGCAGGGAGCAAGGACACAGGAGCCGGTCTCAGTCCACAGAGCAGCTATGAAGAAGGGCCACACTCTCAAAATGAATCATGTTCCTAAACTAAGCAGTGAATAACAGTGCTACATGTGAGCTTGAAAATGGCAGATATTTACTGTGTCATTAACGATGAACACGGGCCCATCGCAGTAACAGCGGATACCAGCTTCCCAGCCCTTTGTTATAGAAGGTTCTGGTCAGGTGGGAACACAGACCAACGCTGTGGTGTGAGTCATTACACCACCAGCACACGGAAAATGAGCCCTCTTTCCTATCTCAGTCATTCCTTTGCTAATTTTACATTTATTTCAAATACTTATATTTCACGTAGCTATATTTTCTGTATCACCCATTTGTCATGTTTATTTCACGTTTTCCATAAATAGTAACCCCTGCAGCTCCTTGTTATGTTTACACATCCTAGCAGTGTGTTGTTGTAATCATTATTCTACTTTTGTGACTGCCTTTGTTTTATTATGTGCTGTCCAGTCCTGTTATATGTTACATCTTATTGACTGGATGGTGCAAGTAAGAATTCCTACATACTGATTTGCAAAAGGCAAATAAAGAGCCTTGACTTTTTTTAAATACATGTTTAATGATTTTGGATTCATACAAAACAACACACATCGATCGTGTGCACCAATCACAAAGTCACAGC
>JAODLD010000008.1:18675529-18689926 GCA_026781065.1 Mormyrops boulengeri
GTGTAGGGCGTGGGGGTCGGTGCAGTATAGGGCGTGGGGGTCGGGTGGCAGTCTAAGGCAGGGGCCTCGGCAGACTGATCATCAGCGACCAAATTTGGCTATAGACAAATGGAGTTGTATTTTGTGTAAAATCTAGTTACGTTTGGAAAAGAAAAGAATGTCTAAGATAATACTGGTCTTCTTTAGGGCATCTTATTGGGTTTTTATATAAGTTTTATAAATATATACGCTTACCGTTTGTTTAAATGTGGAAACTGTGCAGTTGTAGCTAGGTGCATTGTTGCAATTCCTTTATGAAAAATAATAACCCATTTAAACTAAAACGGCTTTGTTTGGGCTTTCAAATGATTGTGTTACATGATGTGTTGTGGAGAACAATGGCAGGACTAACTTGATGTGCTGTGTCACAAATGATATCTCAGCCACTTCACACTTGTATATGTACATTATATTTTAAGTATAGAATTATTCTGTTTTCTGTATTCAGTTTCCACACAACCAGTACGTTACCCGTTAAACAAGTGTTAGAGAGACATGTGGTTTGTAAACCAGCGTTTAACACTCAGAATACATTTGATACACCGAAATCTGGCAAATAACCACTTATGCAATGCTGAGATGGAGAAGGCCTCAGAAAGCGTGAGGAATGGCATTACAGACAGCCAGGATGGTACGCCAGTCCTTCACAGAACACACGCACACACACAAGAGCAATGCAGAGACACAAATGCTTATAATCCACATGTCGTTGGAGTGCATGATGATAGAGAACCGGGAAACCCATACAAACATGGAGAGAACATGCAAACGTAAGTGGCACTTAGGCTGGAATTAAACCCATAAGCCTGTGCGACACTCCAGGTTCTCCGTGTTGCTCCTTAGCTAAGACTAATGCATAGATCATTAATAGAGTATGTTAAAACAAATAGCTAAATTGTTATTGCACACCATGTTTGATGACATAATGGATCGATGGATTAGTTGTAGATGTTGCTTGGGGACAGACAAATTATGCTTGTGCTCTTTGTTGGTAAATTGCTGTCTTATTTATGGATCGGTTCCTTTGCTGTTCCCAGCTACAAATTGTCAGTCATTTTTCACGTAACAGGCATTTTTGAAAATAAATGATAAAGATTCATTTGCCATTAGATGGCTGTGAGCTATAGGCTCGTTCTTTTATGCTCACATTGCACTCAGATTTCAGATTCTAAAATGTTTCAAGGTGCAGTTTACTTGTTAATTCTTTGGCCAGTAATCCGTTTGCTAATATTTTATGTTAGGGACGTTCAGCAAAGTATATATAGTTTTGCAGTATTTGGCAGTATTTAATTAAAAGGACACGAGGAACTCTAACATAACGTGTTTCCCATAGATTACGAAATAGGTTCTGGTAAAGGGTGATCCTTCTTACGGGGTATAACAAGGACCCCGGACAAAACCTGCCGCCATTGACAAGCGATTATATTAATCCATCGGATTGTTTAATTGTTTTACTGCTGCTTTTCTAATTAGGATGCTTTGACTAGTCCCACACTGATAAAACGCGTGGCCCCGTTACAAACCAAAGGATTACGGCTCTCGGAATTCTCTTTCAATTAACTCTTGTCACTCTCGTTGCCATGGCAGCAATCACTCAGTGGCCCAGAGAGGCCTGTGGGAAAGGACGTGATAGGAAACACCGTGCAGAGCGGAGCTCTAGCTGTGTGTGTGCGGGCCACGTTTTGAAACGTTTGTCACAATTTAACTCCGTAAGAGTCACCAAGGACGGATGTCGGCTTGTAACACAGCTTCGACCACTATTCTGCTGAGCGCGGTATACAGGGGTCGACCAGAATGCTTCCGAAATCTGCCCTTTCCTTTTAGCTAATTAAACATACATCCCGCCATGTTCAAGAGTCAAGGTGGATGCTCTTTTTTTCATTAATAATTTATAGCGATGTGTTTTTTTCCTTCCTTGGACGAATCATAAATGTATGGAGTATGCTTGTAAAACCGGGAGGAAAAAAAAAACAGTCCCAGGAAGAATTATGAATTCGAGATTCCGAGCCGACTGAAAATGACAAATTGGAAAGGTCCAAGAGGTTTATTACCGTTTGGCCGTTTATGAAGAAGACCGTCCTCTGCAGTTGCATTGTACGGGTCGGGCGGGATCTGTTTATTGACTTTGAAATATTCCCTGTGAAAGTCACGATTGCTCCGTAATGAATCTCATCTCACCCATTTAGATAATGAAAGAGGTCACTGAGGGAAATCTCCGTGAACTCATCCTGTTATCCCGATGTTTCCCTAGAGGTTTCATTCCAATCCCTTGCTTTTCGCCTGAAACAAATGCAAAGTAAATAGCTACTCGTTGATAGCCCTATTTGATCTTCCATGCTGTAAATGTCCATTTTCTTTATTATTTGGTACATTTCTTCAAGCACAGCTGGACAGTCACAATATTGCTTTCATTTTGTATTACCTGCATAACATTTGTTATTCAGGAAGTAGATACAGTAGATCCAAAATGCAACACGACTCAATGCCCATGTGTCGTGAAAATTACTACCATGATCATGAGCAAAATTACAAGGCTGTGAATGCCATTTGTGTCACAGTAGCCCTTCTATTGGTTTGTCACCAGACATAATAGCCTTGGTTCACATCCCACATTGACGAGTCCTGGCTGCCCAACACCCTATTGGCAGTTCGCGGTTCTTCCTTCCTCAGACCACTCAAAATATTATCCATGGCTAACCATGAGTACCCCAAATGCCTTGCTATTTTGGAGACGTTCTGATTCAACAAGTATGCCAAGAAAGACACAGTGATTACATTGCTAACAATACATTTCAATGATACCACAAAATGTGTTCTTTATAATTTACCGCATAGACCCTGGAAATGCTCTCACTGACGTGGTTAACTGCTTCCTGAGCATAGTAAACTCTATGACAGGGTTAGGTCCCTGGGGGAAAATGCCAGCACAGACCTACTTCAACACTGTCGGTTACTATCTCTGAAATAAATAAAGAAGAAAGAACGCAACAAAAAACACATATGTGAACTGCATAAATCCAGAAGATCAGCATGACCCTGAATGCCTACAACCTGCTTGATGGATGACTAACGGCTTTCGTTTCACTAATTTAAAATGCACTTGCAGGAGAGTCTGTAAACAAGGCCTGCATGCTTTGCACAGATGGGGACGCTCAGTACATCTGGTCAATAAATATATACAGGGCAGTGAACACTGAGGGATAATTCTGAGGAACAGATCAAGGTAGCCTGGGAAGCATTTATGGTTTGCCATTAAGTCCCTTGGACATAAAGATCTTGTGGTTGTAGCATGTTTATACCTTTTGGTTTCTCTAGTTATGAAAATTAAAAAATAACTGCTTCCATACTTATTAAAAGATATTCCAGTATATTTAGCTGCCTTAATATACCATGAGGAATACCACCATCTTATGATAAAATGATTTCAACAAGTATTTACCTGAACACCTGTTGAAATGTTGTCTGTTCTGTGTGTCCCCAAAATATTAATAAAGTACTAAGTTTATCAGAATGAGGGCGGTATGCCCTTGCAAACATTAATGCAGTTTCAGTAAAGGGTTCTGTGTGCTGTACTTGACTGGTCAAGTATGTATGTGAACCAGTCACTGCATTTTACTGGTATCACCAAGATGATGGAACCAGCTTGGACCAAAACAGACAGGACAGCTTAAGAAGTAGGTCCCAGATGATTCTCTTCACATTCAGTGCAGCCCTGTATTTTGGGCATGTGTTTGCCTCAGTGGATTGGGATGCTGTGTCTGTGAACGGAAGGTCACTGGTTCAACTTCCCGGGTTAACACACCATTGCGCCCCTGAGCAAGGCCCTTAACCCCCAACCGCTCCAGGGACTGTCTGACCCCGCTTCCTCTCAAAAAATCATGCTGCTTTGAATAAAATACTCTGCTCAATACTGTTAATTAAATTTTACACCTTTCCCATTTAAGTAGACACATACATTTGGTCATCTCATTAATGCCAAACCAGCAAAGCAGTGCTGTAAATTTTAGCATACACATCATCAACAAAGAATGTCAGCATTAGAGAAATACAGTGTGTGATTTTACCGCAGCCCGGGTTCTGATTCCTTGGACACCAAGGCCTCTGCATGTGTGAATCTGTACATTTGTGTCCATAACAGCAGAAAACCCATGGAGAAAAACCCTCTGCCCATTAACAAGGGTGACATCGCTCTCTCATTCAGCATCAGCACCGATCCTGGTTGGATCTGGAGGAACGTGGTGCAAACAGGAAGTAGCTACCTCTGATTTACCAACCTGACCACTAAGATATATATACACAGATCGACAGATATATAAGTCATTGATTTATTCTTTACATCTGACGACTGATTTTGACTAATACAATGACTAATTAATTATTACGGCTAATTTATCACAAGTAATAAAAGCTGCAATATGGTCAGCAGGCTGCTGTGGCATACCAGGCTTGTTTCTGGAGGATATCATGGACACAGTATCAGGACAAGCGTAGGCACAGCATGGCAGCCAAACAGCGGGAGCCGACTGTAATAAAACACCGTACACAGCAATGTGAAAGACCTCAGAAACATACCACGGGAAAATGGCCCCAGACTGAACATGGAAGAAGGGAACAATTAAGAATGGGGAGTTACCGGAAAGGTTGCTAGTTCAAATCCCAGCTGGAGTATTACTAAGACAAGGCCACTTCATCTGAATCATGCTTGTGAAAATGTAACTGCATGTGTGCGGAGATTCAGAAGAGACTATATCGCCATTAAAAAATACCTCACAAACCTTTTTTGTTAGATGTTTATGGCATGAGACATCAACTTCATGTACAGAACTATTTCACTGCTTGGCATCCGAGGGTTCGGAACCTGTTATCGGAAGGTCGCTGGTTCATATCCTGTGGCTGGAAGAGTGATATCATCACTCTTGAGCAAAACCCTTAACCTCCAATTGCTCCTGGGACCGGTTGACCCTGTTTTTTCAATTGTATGTCACTTTGGATAACAGTGTCTGCTAAACAAGTAGGTATATATACATAAATATGCAGTGTTGGGCAAGTTACTCTAAAAATGTAATTCAACTACTGATTACTGATTTATCCCTTTTAAAATAATCAAATTACTAATGTGATTACTTTATTTCAAAAGTAATTAATTACATCACTAGTTAGATTACTAGTTACTTCCCACCCTCTAAAGAAACTCTTAAGTCAGCTCAAACACACTTTATTATCGTGTTACAAACCTAAGCCTTTTAACTCAAAACATTCAAAACACTCAAAACAGTGATTCAAGTATTTAAAATTTTATGAAATTAAATAAAATAAAATATGTAATTATTGACCTTTAACTTATAATATTTCTAACCACTGTTGCATATTTCTACAACGGTGTATTAGGGCCATCATAATAAAACAGGGTTGGGGAGGGGGCTAAAATTACGAGAAAAAAGTCTGAGATTAATGTCATATATTTGCGTGAAAATATCGGATATGCTCTGATATTGTAAAGTCATAAATTTGCGACAATAAAGTCCAAATTTTCAAGATTAAAGATGTAAATTTACGAAAAAAAGCTCAGATATTCTCTGATATTGTAAAGTCATAAATTTGCGAGAAAGAAAACACTGAAATCCTCTGAGATGTAAGTAGTAAATGTACGGGAAGGAAAAGTCGGATATTCTCTGGGTTTAAAATGGGAAATATACAAGAAAAGAACTCACAAATTTGCGAGAAAATGTCAGATATTCTCTTAGATTTCAAAGTCACAAAAAGGAGGAAATCACGGAACCACAATACCTGTGTGAAACTTCACACGCTTCACACGGACACCCGTTCACGGTGAAGAGGTGGAACATGGCTGAATCAAGCACGTTTACCTGTGTTGAAATGACATGTGTAGAGTCGGAAGGTTGTGTTTCATATGTGTATTACGGTAGATCACTTTTGTTCGGTGGAAGAAGTCAATTATATAACCTCGTAGTTAACGCTGCTATATGTATGTAGCCCCCAATGAAAGCATTGTATGCCATAATGTTGACTAGTACCATGAGCAATATCGCTGATTTCTTTAATACACACCATGTGCATCCCCTCCCTATGCAGCGAGGCCTACAAATACATGTTGAAGGTGCACTGTTAAACTCTGCTGTTCAATATTCTGTACCTGGTTGATATGCGTGTATTGTACATGTATATTGCTGAGAAGCGTGACTGCACCTTCATGTTTCATACATATTTCTTAGAGGAAAGTGCTGCATAATATTATATTCTCGCCTTTAACCGAGATGAATTCAAAGTAATGGGTATATCTCCAGGTACTGAATGTGTACTTCTCACTCACCATGCTCACTTTGTTTTTTGTTTGAGCTGCTTTCGCGTGCATGTAGGTCTCCCGTAGATGATGTGGCACGTGTGACTGTCAGACAGACATCTGCCTGCCGCTGACAGGTTACTGTGAATTATTACAGTATTTCTGTTTTTACAATATAGATGTTAAAGCACTCGATTTTATTGGTAATGCAGCAGTAATGTAAAGTTACTTGAAATTGTAGCGGTAATCTAATTATCAATTTTAAAATTATAACACCTTAAATTACCACGTTACTAAAAAAAAATCAAATTACAGTAACGCATTACTAAGTAGCGCGCTACTGCCCAACACTGTAAATATGTATGTAATCGGGGATTGACAATGGCATTCATTGATGGACACAGATCCAAAGGATATTCCGGCTGTGAATTTTAGATCCATTTTTACGCTTAGGCAATGAAGACCGCCGGGTCTGAAGACGTCAGCTTACTAAAATTAATAACGCCGGGGAAAATGGATTAAAATTCAGTGGAGGTCACTTTGGATAAAAGATCCTGCTAAGTCACTAAAATAATAAGTAGCAATAATAAATGACTGCTCTCTGAGGGGAAAAACTAGCAGGAGAGCAGCCCCCAAAGGGAAGTCATTCCTCCTGGCAAAACAGGCAGGGTGGCTTAGAAATGACTGGGAGTTAAATGCACAGAAGCCAGAAGGGCTGGAATCGCACGCATGCTGTGAGTGACTGTGCCTTTATTACCATGCAAACATTATGGTGAGTTATGCCCCTTTTCCAACTGGCATAAATTCAAGTAGAGTTTCCAGGCTATCTGGTATTTTTATGACAGTGTCAAGGCTTCAAGTGTTCTATTAACAATTTAGCGGTCTTCAGGTACTGCGCAGTTCCTTGACGCTGCTCCTTCTTTGGCTATCTTTGTCATGCACCCCCTGCAGCGATTAATGCACAAGCTTGAGCAAGTGTGAGTCGCGCCTGGACCACCAGCTGCGGTGGGAATTGAGCTGTGACATGACCTGCTGTGACAGGGGACCCAGTCCTGGGTAACATCACCACCTCTTCACTCTTCACCAATCAACACAAACATGAGATGTCAATAGAAGTACTTCTTGATCAATGAAGGCATTGATGAAGGAAAGGATCCGATATCTAATTGACTGGGTCAACTGTTACTGAATTCCTCTAGCGGTGAGGCAAATATTGAAGACTTGTCACAATGGCGGTGAGAAGTCATATTTTGGCTTAACGGGTCTCTATCCTTGAAATTAAGCTCCTGACTCCTTACATGCGCAGTTCATAGGTGTGGATTGAAAAATAAACAGTGTCACTGATTCAGAAGGTCAAAGGTTCATCTCTCTCATGGGTAAATCACAATGGATCCACAATGTGCGTGATAGCCTTGCTAACCTCATTTCAAAATGCATAAGAAAGCTAGACTCTTCCACCAGGACTTCTTTTCCCTTTTAACGAATATAATTTTGAGCAATTGTCCTTTGGCTAGCATTGCCTCGTGGAGAATTGAGTCCATATGAAACAGGACGCTTTTGATGTATTCAGATAAGAAGTGAGGTTGAATTTCCACAGGAACATTTAAACATGCTCAGGACATATTCACGTAGCATGGTAAGTGCTCAGGATTAGCACACTACATTTTGTGTTTTTAACTATTGCATTCCTGTGTCTCCTCCATGAAATCACTGGCTGATTTTAATGTTTACAGCAATACTACCCAGGCTCAATTTATGGATTTACGGCAAACTTGGGAATTCTTCATGGTAAAAATATTACTTAAGTTCACTTAATCGGTCTTATCCCTCATCTTATTGATGGTCGAGATTCCACCGGTTCGTCCGTTGCTCGCCGCACATGGTCATACCGTTGCAGGAAATGATGATGAAAATGATTGGATAGCGGGAGTGCCACGGTGTTCATCATCTGCGTTCAGTGGCGTTAAGGTGCCATCGATCACCAGTGGCTCTCACCTGGCCCCATTCATCTCGATTGCACTGCCTATCCACCCTTATCCTTCATACATCACTGAGGAAATACCAGAAGTGCCTCTCGTCAGCCCCTTAAACATTTCCTCAGTGGCGTAACTTTCTGTATATTGGAGCTCTATTGAAAAATGGAAAGGGAAACCATGTTTCAAGTTTTATTTGTCATATACGCATACACTGTACATGTGTGTAGTGAAATGCTTTTTCCACCTGCTTCGTCAATTGTGCTCAAAGGAATTGCATGATTCAAAGAAAAAAATGATAGAAAGTGATAAATAAAAACAAATAAGATTAAATAACTTGAGAGATTGGGTCACGTTACCGTGCCCTTTGTTAGCACTCTTCCTTCACACCTCCCATGTGTGTGGAGTTTGCATGTTCTCCCTGTGTCATTGTGGGGTTTCCTCTGGGTTCTCTGGTTTCCCCCACAGTCCAAAAACATGCTGAGGTTAATTTCAGTTACCAAATTGCCCATAGGTGTGCATGTGTGAGTGACTGGTGTGTGAGTGACTGGTGTGTGAGTGTGCCCTGCGATGGGCTGGTGCCCCGTCCTGGGTTGTTCCCTACTTTGCACACATAGCTTCCAAGATCCCCATGACCCTGAATAGGACAAGCAGGTACCTAAAGAAATGGCTGGAACTTAAAAAATTGTGAAAAAC
Source organism: Mormyrops boulengeri (assembly GCA_026781065.1). NCBI lineage: Eukaryota > Metazoa > Chordata > Actinopteri > Osteoglossiformes > Mormyridae > Mormyrops > Mormyrops boulengeri. The sequence goes on from JAODLD010000008.1 coordinate 18,684,539, forward strand.
AATACTTTAATAATAGGTTAAAAACAAGAAATGTTTTATCTTAATAAATGTTTATTATAATATGCTAATTCATTCATAATGAAAAACATGAACTATAAATGAAATAGTTATTCTAAAATTTAATAATTTATGGCAAAAAAGCATAAATAGCACAACCTGGAAGTTTTACTTCATTTCAGGTTTCTCTGAAATGTGAATTCATCTCAAGGTTATGGAAGATAATGATGGATGGATGGATGGATGGATGGGTGGCTGGATGGATGGATGGATAATAACAATAATAATAATAATAATAATAATAACAAAAACAACAATGCACCAGCACTCTGTTCTGGATAAATAATTAAAAAGGAGCTTTGTGGCATTTTCACCTCAATGAACCTCTAAACTGAATGTGAATCTCAAACAGCACTCATTGTTTTAAATTTATTAAATGAGATTAGCTGGCTGTAAAAATATGCCTGTTTTTTATGTCCTGGATTGTTTCATAAAATATTGAGTTCTTTAAATAATTAACTGCTCACTATAAAAGTCAGTCTTGTAAACGTGTCTAGTAAAGCAAATAATGAACAGGTTTTGAGTGTAATTTTTATGATGAAATTAATATTTCTGCTTCATAACATATACAGTATAATAAAATTGCACAGATTAATACAGATGGTTTATGCAATGATGGACAAATTGATGAAAACGAATCTCATATGTGGTACGGCACACAATTTCTTTCTCTTAAAATCACTACTCCTTGTATTGCACAAGGTAATCCATGTTTCTACATCCAAGTTAAGTCTGTTTTGCTACAACCTATTGTTATAGTTTTTCAAAACCTGTCATTATCTTTTAGTTTATGAACTTGTTTTGGGAATTAATGTTGCTAAACTGGGATACATACGTCATCTGTATTATTGTTCGCAGAGCTGATCTTCTTTTAAGGGGATTACACTTATACCTTATTTAAATACACTGGGACTAAGACTTAGTTCAGGTACCTTAAAGTTACTTAAGGGTGTCACAGCCAGGGCCTTTAAATGCTTCTGGGGACCTCTCTCCTTAACTACTGTGCCACCTGCAGGTCAGAATAGCGTTAACACCCCGCTTCCGTAGGCCGCAAACTTGTCTCTTACAAAATCACCTTTGATTCATGCACACCCGTCCCATATCATATTTTGTCTGCTAGTCAGTGCTTTTGCTGTTCACAGAATGAAATCATAACTATATGCACTATTTTCCCCACTAGCTGCTACAGTCTTAGCACGAGGAAGGCATGGCACGGGAGAGTTGAGCCCTTCCTTACTGGCCTTTTTGGTTGGCAGGTCTGCAGAGGCCTGCAGAAAGGGCCGCTTTGATGTTCTTAGCCTATGACCTTGTTCATTTGCGTCCTCACTCGGAGATCTACCCCAGCCTTGGCTTTTTTAGATCTCCTCCCCCTCCATCTTGTCCCCCCAATCCTGTGGAGGAATAATCATATATAGTCATTTACCTGATGTCTTAGTGAATATGCATGAGTAACTATGATTAGCCGCAGCACTGCACAAAAATCGAGCCAATCCCGACGATGAGCCAAATCATCACCTTAACGACTTTTTCGCCATACTTGCTGCAGCTTTTTTCAAAAGGGATGTCTATTATTGCGAGGGCATCTTGCCCGCGCATCGCGTCTCCTTCCCGGCGCTGATTAAACTCCTCGAATGACACCTATGGCCTCTCGTGCTTCCTCCTGACACCAACTCAGGTCCTCGGAAAGTCCGACCCCGCTAACGAAGTCCTGATTTTAAAACCAGGGGTTTCATCAGCCTGTGCGTTAATGCGCTCTCTTCCTTTTTTTATATGTTAAATGGGTACTTGTGGAGAGGCTGAGAGTTCCCATGGTAACCACTCCAGACATACATCCCAGCCCGGTGAAGGTTAAAGTGGGAGCAGAGGATTCTTGGTGACTAGGAAACACAGGTGAAGTGGCAGATCGTGCAGCAATGGGGTGATGAAGAGCGGAAAAAATATATAATTTATATTTATATTGCAACATATACATGTACTATATGCAAACCTACACACCACAAAACTTTAGCGATAGATTGCATCACGCCACATGCTATTTTCCACTCTGTATTTAATCTGAGTTTGTGTTGCACTGAATGATCATATACTGACTGAAGATAATTAATAGGTGAGCGGTTTAATTATGTTGTTCACAATACAGGTCACTTTAATTAGCAACCTCTGGCCAACGTGTCACCCAATCACTCCGTGACCTGGTGATGAATGCGGCAGAGGTGTAATTTATTTGATAACATGCTAAGATCACTTTTTTCGCCGGCCCCCACTGTCCAGGTTGGTCCCAGCTTCACCACGATTGTTTATTTTATGTCGAGCGGCGGTTGGCTAAGGGTACGCCGATTCGGTCTCGCACAGATAGCCCCTGATAATGACCACATTAGGGATTTTCAAACTCCATTTAGGGAATGATTAAAACAAATTGTCCCAGCTGAATTTGAATGGTCGTAGCACTATTAATGCATAAAGAATATAAATAAAAATGATGCATTTCAGTTCTTGTTGTGGCATGAGACTGTTGTGTATTTTTAAAAAGCTGTATTATTAATAACTGCAGAATGGGGCCACATTCTGGATTATGCTGACAAGGGGACTGGGGAAATACTCTTTGATCTTCAAACCAGGTTGTCAGCAGGACACATTTTGGTAGTCTATGTATGTCATGGTGTTCAACGTCTCTTCCCGTATCAGTGCCCAGATACCTATGTTATTATTATTGTTATAATTATTAAAAATAACTGCGGGTGATGTATGATTCAGCGGGTCAGACCTCTCAGGTTACCAATTCAAATCCTGTGCTTGGAAGAGTAGATATGTCTCCACTGGGCCCTTGAATAACTTGCCCCCTCCAAAATAATGTCCCACACTTCATTCTCACGTCTATATGTGTGTTTATGTCTTAAAAAGGAGACCAAGACATGGCAATATACTTGCACAAATGGCAAATAAAGTTGAATTATTGTTAGGGTTGTCTATTTTTCTGCCCCCCTCCTCAAATAAATGTGTATTACTTGGCTTAAGTCAAGAATAGCTTTTTATTTAAGCTTGCCATTGCCTCTCCCAGTAAAGAACTGGCAGTCATAGGCCATGTGGCGTTTTTCCCTGACTTTACTGAACTGGATTTTTCATTGGTGTTGCAGAGGGGGTGGAAACCTCTCCTAATTACAACTGGCTCTAGGTTCCCTTTACTTGCTGCTCCCCCCAGCTGTCCAGCTGGGGTCTTCGTCTCTCTGAAGATGTGTTACATCTGGGGAGTTTGCCACTCTTTGAACTGGACCAAGAGCTGGAGCTGTAGCCAGGTTGCCGGGGTGGGGGTCTCGGTGAAGCATGTTTGCTAACGCTACTCAGCCTGTACTCAGTTTTACAGAGATTCAAATTAAATGTATCATGATAAACACATACAGGAGCAGCAACAGCAACAATAGGGGCTAAAGCTGAGTAAACGGATAGTGAGGGATTTTTCTTTGAAATGTAGAAAGATGGTCTTTCCTCTTCATCATCAGAAAAATTCAAACCGTCCATCCGTAACGTTTCAATTCTGTGGGGTGTGAGTGGACCCCCCCAACCCCTCACAAAACTGGCGGGCCTCATTCATTTTCCGCTTTCTGGTTTTACGTGACATGCAGTTGCAGGTGGGGGGGGGGGGGGTGTTTTATGTTCTGTTTGTGTGTGAGCCAATTGTCCGTGCTCTGCCTTTACACGAGCGTGAAAAGTGGCAAGATCCGCCATCGCACTTTTAATCAGGGGAGGCGGACGAGCGTGACGTGGCAGTGAAGAACGACGCCGGCCCGGAATGTTCCACAACTCAGTCGTAAAGGAAAAGGAGGGTGGGGGCAGGCAGAACCATGATTACAAGGCTGTACGGGTCAGCGGGGGGCGGCTACCTGTTTAGCTGCTGGTAATGGTCCCATCTTTCCCTGGGCTGTTTGCTGATCGCGCTGGAACTGTCACATGAAGACTCAAAACAACAAAAAGATCAAATCATCATTGCACCTACCTTCCATTCTGCCTATGTGTGCATTTCGCACAGCATCTACAACCTGCGTTCACACTTTTTTAGATGTCCAGTCCTGTCAGACAGTACCAGGAGAATAACCAGCCCACAAAATTTATGATAGGCCCTTTTCATGCCATTGGTATGAATTTAGTGGTGTTACTGTGTACACATTAGAATGTAAACGTTACTTAAATAAAAGGAGAAAGGAATCACAAATAAAAAAGGATCATTGAATCGATGATGAAAATTCATCGTTTGGATGGTCATCTCTGGGGAGACGTACGAAAGAAAAGGGCATCTATCTGATGCTTGATATGACAGGTTAAATAACTAGAAGATTTTCTCTCATTCGAATCACTATGACAAATTGCAATGTATTCAGTGAAAATCAAGTATGTTGTCATGAGGTTTATCTACCTGGGAAAGTTGCTAATTGCTTTGATTGACGATCAGATTTTTTTCAGCCCCAACCCATCCCCCCCCCCGCTCATAATACAATTACTGGTGGAAAAAAATCCAATGCCTTCAGAAGCGGAATGCCAATAAGAAAAGCAATCGAGCATTAAAATCGCCAAATGGACCCTGAGGTTTCATCAGACGATTTCCATTTGATGCTGGACTTCCACGTATGTTAGGAATGTTCCAGAAATACACCGGCTCACCTGTTCCCAGGTCATGCCGTCCAGCCTTTTTTCAGCATCCACTATAAGCGAATTAAAACACGCCCCCTCCCAAGAGTAACCTTCTCTGCAGATGCACATCAAAATTTAATACAGATTATTGATGGGAAATTTAATCGGAAAGGGGGTCGCGTTCCACCTGTCCATTTGCTGCTCCTCACCACCATCTCCCGGGCGTAACCATGACAGCGGCTGGCAGTGCCCGGGGGCGATGGTGCCGAGAGACTGTGACAGGCACTGTGACGGGGGTTTGGGTTGCTGGACTCCCAGAATGCCTGTGTGCCAGCAAATGAAATAGGTGAATAATACATGGACAGGAAACATGTGTTTGTTCTTGATGAAAAGCCGGTGTTTCGGTTAACTGGACGCTGTGCCCAAATAAATAAGGTGCATTTTCTCTGGTGTTCAGAAAGCCAGTATGTGACATGTTTCCGAAATTAAACAAGTAAATCGTATTTTAAAGTTTTTCTTTTCTTTTCGTTTCAGTTCATTCCTTCTGGCTGGAGGCTGAAAGAAAAAGGTTTATTTGAAGAGTCGTGACATCAAATCCAGTCACATTTAGCAGTCAGAGGGGGTTCAGTTTGATAGCCTTCAAATGCAGTGGCCCAATATTTATTCACAGGTTCCAAGGTTCCGTTTCTTACCTGACTCTAAGACATT
>JAODLD010000008.1:18705723-18719463 GCA_026781065.1 Mormyrops boulengeri
GGGTAGCCAGGTGCGGGTGTGCCTGGTGGCTCTCGGGGCGTCCCCCTGGTCCCCCGGGTGGGGGTTCTTGTGGGGGGGGGGGGGGGGGGGGGTCCCCGGGGGGGGCGGGGCCCCCCGGGGGGGGGGGGGTCCAATCCTAGAATCATACCTGGACAGGATTATGCCCTGGAATCAGCTTGCTAGGGTTAGCATTCCACTTAGCATTCCCCTCTGTCCTCGGTCACCGTGGGGGGGATGTTCTGGGCAGCATGACGCCAGGAACACACCCCCCTAATTATATGCCTGGTGGAACTCCCACGCACCTGGGTGCTTTTGGCAGCTTCCGACTTAGATTTCATGTTAGCGGAAGAAGGTTAGCAGCATTAGCATCCTGTGGTGAAATTGTAAAGAACAGCAGGGAAAAAAGGAGAGACTCCCTTAAGGGCCGAGACTTAATCACAATGTTTAACATGAACCGTGTAATGATACCTGTAATTCAATAGGGGAATAATCAGGCAAAGTGATCTATTTATAACTAGGCGTAATTTGTTGGTAATGGATTATCTTATGCTCAGATGATTTCAATCAAACGAGCGCGCTTTCTTGCCGAATTTCGCTTTGGGTTTGATCACCTGTGCTATTCACCAAATAAATATTCAAATGGCAAATCTGTGCTCCTTATCCCCAGAAGGTGGGAACTCCAGATGGGCCACAAGAGAATCATCCATGGGTTAAACTACAAAGCTGAAAGGGTATAACAGATATGTATCGGGATTATTTCCTCCCAAGGTCACGGAAAAGGTCATAGAACATGCCCAGAGCAACAAAAAATAAAAGTATTGGGTGGGACAGTAGGTCAGGAGTCTATGTCCATGAGAGGAAGATAGAATCCTAGGGCCAGTCAACTGAGGCCACCATGGGCCCCCAGAGTAAGGGCCTTAACCCCTGAAAACTCCAGGTGTCCTTCGTCCTGGCTGACTCTGTGCTCGGACCCACAGCTTCACTCTCACCTGTGTGCGTGTCAAGATGGCATATGGGAGACATTCTGTTTTCTGCATTCAGTTGATAGTTTGCATTGTGAAGTGTTGCAGTGATTTTTGCTTAACAAATGCTAACACTTGCACTGAGTGACACTTGCTGAAAGGCATTTTAAAATCTGTCCCTTTGCTGCTTGAATATAGACAGTTTTCTGCATATAATCGGGGGGGGCTTTGGACCTTTGTCCTGCTCAATACATCGAAACATAACTGGGTGGCGAGAGCAGGATGTGAGGAAACTGCAGGCCCAATCACGTAACGAAGATGGAATGGCTATGGAGAAACTAGCACTTATTGCAATTAGCATGCAAAAGAGTTTGCCGAGAGATTGAAATGGCCCTGTGTCTTTGGCATATTTTTATGGATAGAATCGCAGAAACGAAAACTTAATTATTTGCTTCCACATCTCATGTATATGGAGCAGGGTTACAATTTAGCAGAAATGAAACATTTTCTGATCAAAACTTATACTCACAGTTTATTTATTTCACCCTAAATTCCATCTCATCCTCCATCCAGCTGTAGGTAGACAGTCTTATGTAAAAAGCATGTGTAACATTTCATAAGCACATACATAAATCATTATGAACTGTCTTGCATGTTACATTTCATACCTGGGCACCCCTGCCAAGACAAATTCCTTCTATGTTTAACATATTTAGCCAATAAAGATCTTTCTGATTCTATCATGACTAAGTAACCTGCATATCTTAATTATCTGGCTATGTTTTTACTGAGGTGACTCAGGGTTAGAGTGACGTGAAGCATTCACAACAGCAGTGTTAACTGTGGGACTTCGACAAGAAGATCTCGTCATACCTTGCAGGGTAAGCATTTCTGTATGGCTAGGTAAGGATCTGTAGCAGGCAATAAGCAATGCACACAAATGCTTGTAATCTTCCAGGACATTCTGCTCCTTCCCTAGGAGAGTCAGGTGAATAAGCATATTAGTGACAACCGACCACAGAAACTCTTTGGCATATGGTCAATCGAGAGAATGACTCAATAAAAATGAATCTCGTGCCTTATTTATAATTTTTTTTCTGTTCTACTAATCTAGCTATATGATTGAGAGTCCCCCCCACATATTGACGGATCTAAACTTAACAGAGGTTCCAGTTGCCACAGCAACCAAAGCCACAATAAAGCAGTGGGAATAATACCTTCGATGTATTCAAAGCACATAAGAAAGGGACAAGCAATATCTCACACTGTACGTGATGTCTGCAGCAAGCCGTGTGTTTTTGAGAATATTAAGCTCAACTGTCAACTGGGGAGGGAGGGGGAGAATTCACCCACCACCTGAAAGGATGATCTAGGACCATCAGGGGGCATCAGAGGTGTCATTAGATGTGGGGAAAAAACACCTTGGAGAATTGAGGAGGAATTAGCTAATCGCCAACACTGGCCTAAATGAACGGCTCGCCTGACATTAAAGTCTGCAGAGATGCAGAGAAAAGACAGTTGGTGATTGTAGGGAGGAAACCCAGACAGGGTCAATAGAATACTGATACTCCGTTCATCTTCATGGGGATGTTATCTTTCTGTCTATCCAATCTTGCTCCTGGAACAATTAGGTGTTAAGGGCTTTGCTTGAGGGCCCAATGGCATCATCAGCCTTCCAGCCCCAGGATTCAAACTGGTAGCCATTAGATCACAAATATGCATGTCCTAACCTAATGAGCCACACACCATCCCTGAGAGAAATGGACTCTTTGAGATGCACGGCGTCTGTCAGTGGTGTTAATATTATTAAGTCATACTAACGTAGCTTGAGGTTGAAACATGGAAAGTATGAAAATCGTGCATGTCTGTCTAATAAGCACGCTACTTAGCAGTATTACATAAACGTCCTCCTTTCTTGCTATATTACATAAATATTCATTTTGCAGAATGTAAAAAAACATCGATCACAATTTACAGATTTACCAAGTGAGCATAATTTGCAAAGCATTTACATTTCCTGTCTTAAATGATTTCCATGGTTACCAGTGATATCTTAAGTGAATTCTTACTTAATCCATCCTATGTCCATTTGCATACAACATTGAAAATCCTGTCGTGTTACCTGAGTTTCTCAGAGGCGGCACTCAGAGGTTTTTAAAAACGGGCAAGCCAGCTGTCTGGTTTGCAGTGCACGCCCAGGCCTAATGTTTAATGGGATGTGTTTTGGACAGGAGTCGGTGTCCATTTCTGTCCACTTAATCACTTAGCTCATTTGGGATGTGGTTAGTGTTAGAAGGATAGAGTGTTAGAATATTAGAACGAAGGTGAGTATCAAATGCAGCAAGGAAAAAAAAATGAAAATAAAGAAAAAAAATGTGAATAATATTGTACTTAAAATAATATCTGAGAATCCAAAAAATACTATTCCGAATTATGTTTCGCCTAGTTAATCCTGCGTAAATAAATTTAATTCTCTAATATTGGTACAAGCTACTTGTGATCGAAATTAATATAAATATTTCCCCATTTGTATTTTAATATATCAAACGCAGGGTACTGCACAAGTTGGCTCACGGAATTGCAGAGTATTACTTGAGTTAATTCTATAGTTTGCTGCAGTATACTTTACTCTTTCGGCAGTTTCTGCTGTCTTGTAATCGATGTCATGTGACCTCGTCCCCACATCATAGCTTCCATGTCAGGATTCCCTGTACCTTTTGGCGAATCCCCCCCGCAGCCTTCTTACCTCGCTGTGCCGTTCTTCCCCGCCGTACCCCATCCAGGCCGTAGCCTTCACCGCCGCTCTCGTTCCGCTCTTTTCATGCACTCTTCAGTACATTAGCCTTTCGCCACCGAAGCATTTTCTGCAGTACAGTGCTGCCAGAGCAGCACATAGCAGAGTACTTATGGAACTGGATTTGAGATTAAAAGCACAACATCTATAGGTAATTGCTTCAGGAAATATCCTACAGAAAAAGGGAAAAAAAGATTATGCTCAGTCTCTGATGTTTTAATACTTCATTGTTGAGTGATGAGAATTATGGCCATGTACATTTTTCCCTGCATTCCCAGTGAATGGAAGGATGTGCGTCCAAAGATGGTAGGTTTTATCCCTCTTCAACAGAAAATATCCAACAATCCAACAAATATCCAACAGCTACTGCCCATATCTACTAGAAAAAAAATAAGTAAATTAGTCACCAAATTCTAAATTTCCAAGGTTGGAAAATTCCTATTGGTAGCTGTAATGTAATGTTGAACTTCAGACGTATTATAAAATTCAGGTATCAGGAGCTGGTGTGGGTCTAAATGTTTAATCACTGCCTGAGAAGGGCACCACTTCTTGGGCTTGTATTTGAAAGAAAGAGTGGTCAAGTTGATTCATAATTAATAGTACACGCCTCCAAGGCTGGTGGTTCGAGCCCTGCCTTTCTTCGACGGCTGTACAGTTTGCACGTTCTCCCTGTGTCTTCGGGTCGCCTCATCAATTAGCCTGATGGCCGACACCATCAGGCTAATTGGCCGTTTTAAATTGCTTGTTGTGTATGATTATGTCAGTCAGGAGGTATGCGTATGTGCCCTGTGATGGTGGGACGTCCTGGCTGGGGCCCCCAGGTACCCCAGCCTCTTGCCCTATGTTGCTCCAGGTTCCCCTGTGACTCTCACCAGGATAGCTGCTTGCAAGATGGATGGATGCTCCTTAAATAAATGTTTTGATGCTTAATAGGTTTTGGACAAACTCCAGCAGCTCCGTGCTACCTCTCTGCAAGGCCCATTTAATACCAATCGACAGTTCTTGCTTTTATTGTAAAACACGGTCTAGGGGAGACAAGGTTGAGTGTGACCAAGGAGACACTTTTTTAGCGTCCCACAGACTTTCATCTGGAAATGAGCTTATTTACATAGAGATTGGCCGGCGCTCTACCATCTCATGGCGGTCGCAATGAAAAAGATGAATGGGACTGAGGATTAACGTTGCTGTTTGCCACCCAAAGTCAAAAAGAAGAGAGAGAAGACAATGACCAACGACAGGGCAGGATGGCCATTATGCAGAATGCGCTGAAATCGTCATTCAGTGAAGACAGTACATTAAAATGGGTAAATGAAACCCTCACAAACACATGAAATCAAAACCTGAAAATGAATCCAATATGCTGATATGACAATAAAAAATGATTTTGTAATTGTAATCGAAATTGAGTTGTTTATAGTTTGCAGGATGATACTGAATGGGACTTGTCTGAAAGTCGGTCTTTGCACATTGTCATTCCATCCATCCATCCATCCATCTTCTAACCACTCATCCATTGGGTCTTGAATCTATAGGGTATATCTCAGGGTCTTGGATACCTTGTAGTTTGTTTGGTTTCCTTTCCTTGTTTTCTTCTTGTCTGGACCTTAATGTGCTGTGTCTTTGTTGTACATAGCAGACATTCAACCCAAACAGCAGAGAACGTGAACATGCAGCCGTGCCTAGTGAGTGGTAGAGCGTTCCCATTTTTGAGATTCTAGAAGGGGAGCTTGGATTCTCCTCTCGTTGGAACAAAATTAAATATTGAGAAGATGGAAGGGAGCATGAGGACAGCACTGTGATGTGCACCGGGGGGGATTTTCAGGGGGTTGCTGATAGCAGAAAGGGTCATGTAGGCCTTGGTGTGCTGAAATACTCCATAGATATGAAGATAAGTCACAGCACTGACAGTCCATAGTGGGGGAGACATCGTTTGTCAGATAGTGGCTGATGGAAGAAGTTTGCATCAGTTAGGCCAATCTTATCCAGAAAGAGCCGCTGTGTTTGTGGGTTTTCACCCCAACTCCCTAATTAGATTACTAATTAGAAGACACACCTGGGTTTGAATGGCTGACCTAAAGGTTACCCCTAAAACCTGCATACACACTGGCCCTTTGCGGATAAGATTGGCCCCCCGAGTTAGAGTATTTGGGGCCTCGCGATTTCCTATAATGTATAGGAGTTTGTGTATATGTGGCCTGTGATGGACCGGCACCCCATGCAGGCTGGACTTCAAACCTCTGCCCGGTGCTGCCTGGAATAGGCTCCAAGCCCCTTTCAACCCTGAACAGGATAAGCGGTCTGAAGATAAAGATTTGTTAATAAGCCATAAGTGGACTAACTAGCCTGCACTGCTGTGTTCCTATCTACACATGCTTTACTGGGTGGTCTGTGAAATCAGACTGTATGAAAGTCTCTGCCTGGAACAGCAGACAGTGGGCCGTGATACAGGCCAAGTGGTACGATCTTTATTTATGGATTAGAGCGGCTGGGATCTGGGTAGAAGTGGGACTGAAGGCACATAAGCCACTCAAAAGCAATGCAGAGGGAAACCTCAGAGGGTTGGGAAAAGACAAATAAAACCGATACTGTAGGCTGGAAAGAGAAAATGACACGCTGTGAGTCTCAGGGCAATTCTCCAGAACTTCACTGCAGGTTAGTAGGGGCAAAAAACATACAGGCTACACCAATTTATATATATTAAGGGGAACAAGGGACAAGTGGAACCAATCAGCACCCTAGAGGCCTGGTTTCCCCCTCCTGGACCGACAGGCTGTGCTCATCCCCTGCACACCCTCATAGACCACGGGACGATCCATTGGCAAATGGGGGACAGACTACAATGGGTACCTGGGGAATGGATCGATTGCATAAACAGATGATGAATTATTTGGCATCACTACACCTTAAATTATCATAGATGTGAGGCCACCTTGTATATGATTAATGTTTCTGGGCCTTGATATGAAAACCTCATGGAGCAAGCAAACAGGATTCTCTCTAAATAATAGAATACAGTGCAGCGAACTGGGAGTTTTCAGAAGTAATTCTTTGAGAATAAGGACATAACAGAAACTGTCAGTGGAACACAATAGGTTTCTGTAGCAATCCAGGCAGTCAGCCTGCATTCAGCAGTTCCCTTTTGCATACATTTGTCTTAAATTACACCGAGCACGCAGATTCCTTGAAAGCTTTGTGGATTCGAGTTTCCACGGCGACCTTTTCAACTTCGGAGTTTGCTGACTCGTTCCAGTGAGATCTCTGTTCAGAAAACTGAAGCTGGATCTCAGCTATTGCCTTTCATTTGCTTGTCAGGCATGTTAGAGCTTCTAACAGTTAGTTAAACGGGCTGCAGCTGAAAGCAAATTAAGTCTGTGCCATTTTCTTTAGCACATTTTACGGAATTCACTTTTTTCACCTGGGTTATCGGTTATCTTCTTCTTGTTTGCCATTCTGTACGACATCTTGTTCTCTGAAAGGATTCCAGTGATACAAAGCGGAAAATTTGTCTAAATTTAGGTTCTAATTTAGCAGCTGGTGTGTCTCCCCAGTGCTAAACTAAGAATTTCTATTTCTTCTGTGTTTTGTTTACCCTAAAGCATCCATATGTAGCGACATATTTTCTCTTTTCATTCCTTGGGCAAGACCACCGCGAACATCGTTAGTGCAAACCGCCTTGTTTGATGACCTGAATGTGGGGTCAACCTATAGCATTCGTGCTTGTTATTGGCTGCCTGGGCACTCGTTAGAAGCTTGTCAAAACGTGCTGCGAGGCAACCTCTTGGACCCTAGGGCCTTCCCAGAATCCTCTGTGTGCTGGTGCTGTCCGTGGAACCTCCTTCATTTCCAAAAGCTTAATGAGCACAAACGTCTGGAGAGACAGTCTTAGCTGTGCAAATATTTTAATGAAGAGTCTCCTCCGAAGGCTGGGCTTCATGGCATATCGAACCGAGTGCCTTTGGCAAATGCAGCCCTTTCTCTTGCTCCTCCTTTTCAAGAGGAGCACAAGCAGAAGGAGCAGCGTGGACCCTCATTTACCAGCCGGCGAGGTGGTCGGTGGCAGCGTCCCTTTCGACTCTGGTTGTCCTCCTTTTCGTTTGTGAAAGAGAGGGCTTCATACAGGGAAGGGAATATGCAACGGTGATAAGAGTAAGACAAGGAAAGAAAAAACAAACAAACGAAACACCAAAGGACTCCAGTTATGAAAAACTGATAAAGGACATTTTTTGTGGATAAAATTACACATATAGAGCACACATGAAACATTTGAATGATGATGAGGATGATCCGTATTTTAGGCCATGTTTTTAATTACTGATGTAATGCTAATTATTGAACCACACCTGCCTTTATTTACCCCTCGACCTCCATGTTTTTCATTGAAGAGCATGAGAGCTCATTTAAGAATTGATACAAGACATGCATGGAAAAAAAAAATCTGGGTGTAAATGAGCCGAACTGCTCCTCAGGCATGTTAGAGTAATGGTACTTATTAAAAGACAGTGTATTAGGGATTAGGGAAGTGTGCCGCTATCAGCTCTAGAGTAATATAGTTACCCCTAAACTGCTTTAGTAAATACCCCAGTTGCATACATACAACGTGTTTTAAAAATGTAAGCTCATGTATATTGGCAATGTCGCTTATGAAGCTATATAAAATTAATTGAGTGTGCAAACGATTGAGCTGATTGCTCTCAGTTTTCATCTGCAGCAGTGACTTTCCATCGGGGGATAAACTCCGCTCTTGGGTCTGACCATCTGCACGTTCATCGCACTTGCGTGTTCCTAAGCGCTAACGCTCACGGGGAAAATCGGGCCAGTTTTTGAGCGCATCAGTATCCGCTGTGGGTTTAAGGGCTACGCATTCATTATTTATGCTGATGTAACGGGATTAAATATGCATTCGTTACTTGGGGCAAAGGTTTGGGAGGGATTTTCCGGAGGGAGTCGTAGATACGGCAGAAAAGCGCCACGTAAGGGTGCACTATAGTGCAATGGTAGAGAGAGAGTGTGCTTGGACAGATAAGTCAAAAGTCACATCAGTTACTCCATCCTGATGAAAGAATGCCAGTGTAGAGGTCTGGAGTTTCATTACGATCACTCCAATACATAACACTTGAACTGTATATAATATGTATTTAAAAATATATGTTTTAAACTCCTATCTTGATTATTTGTTTCTCATTTTAGAATTTTTGTCACTTTTTAAATTTTACTGAAGCATACCTCAAAGCCTTTTTTTTTTTAACCTTTTCACTTTTTTGCATGGATTTTAGCTTAATTCGAGCCAAGCTATCTGGCTGCAAAGTAACAACACTAGGGGATGATTCAGTAGCCAGAAGGCTCTCTCCTGCCAGCATGCTTTGCTGGCAGCCCCCAATACCCATAATGGGATCACCCTTCGCACCTGCAGCACTAAGACATTCCCCCCGAAAATGGAAAGCTGAACCACTGGGACGGGGGGGATGTGCTGCGTTTATCCCGGAGGATAAACAGCAGTACTAGCCGTGGCACGTCCGCAAACAATATCACTCATGCTCTATCCGGCTCGCTTCTCTGCCGCAGGCGTCCGCCGGCACGTTTTAGTGATGTTGGCGCCGTGCGTTCGGCATTAAGCAGCCGGGACTCTGCGTCGTAACTCATGTTTAGAAAGCCATTGTGGGAACTCTCTCCCCCCAGTGGAATAGCGGTGTGGGGCAAACTGGTGGAACAGGATGCATCCCTTTATTCATTCATTGTCAGATGGTGCTTTCACACCATGGTGAGTTATTAATAAAGCCAAGTGTAATTAATAAAGCCACGTTACTCTGGGAGAGCTTATATTTGGATACGCAGAAGACCTTGGAAAGGCAGAAGGTGTGATAAACTCAACCTCTAAAAGACCCTCAGCGAAGCTGTCATTAGCCTCAAGGAACCTAATGACTATCTAAGGACACGGTTTAATTAATACCGCGAGCTGTGTTAAAGTAAGCCATAAATCTCTGCAAGCAAACGTTTGACGATGGGACGCTTCCTGACTCTCGCTGACCTTCCGGCACGCCTGATTATTACTGTTTGTTTGCTACATTCTCGTTAGCGTGTTCTTTTTTACCCGCGAAGGGCGATAATGACTTTCCCCGAATCCCGCTCATGCACAAGAAATAACAATGTGCCAGCAGGGTTTGGAGGAAAGCATAAAACGGTATTTGAGTGCATCTAACCACACGCATCAGGAGCCTGGGGCATTGAAGCCCCGAATGAATTGTTTA
The DNA here is from genome assembly GCA_026781065.1 of Mormyrops boulengeri. Lineage (NCBI taxonomy): Eukaryota > Metazoa > Chordata > Actinopteri > Osteoglossiformes > Mormyridae > Mormyrops > Mormyrops boulengeri. The sequence goes on from JAODLD010000008.1 coordinate 18,715,725, forward strand.
CCTCAAATGTTTTACCAATCATGCACTACATGTGAGAATTCCATACATCAACAATCTTAGTACAGGGCTGCATTTCGCAAAACCTTCATAGTCCTGCGATCATCGTAACTTCGGAAAGAGAGAATCCGATATGATGACCCTCAGACACATTAGGTCCCTGTGCTAATTCTCTGATGTCTTCGGATCCTCGCAAAGCCCTTGCGCCAAACGCTTTCATTCAGGATTGGTGATGACAACGGCAGCCGGAATCATGTCACCGCAAGCACATAGCTCCAGTTTCTGTTTTTCCGTATCCAAGGTTGTTCTCACGGAGAGCCTTTTCAGGCCACCGTGGTGTCACCACAATACGGTGGCTTGTCTAACGTCCTACTGGGAGCGTGTCACCAAGTCCCCTGCCTGAGAGGGGCCATCCGTCACTGGTTGGGAAACCCGCTTCCTGGCGGCCTTGTTATCGAGGCGTGCCAGAGGCGGCGTCTGGGGTTTGATAAAGGATGCAAGGAGAGTGATGAAAATAGATACGGTGCCGGCAGGTGCCGAAATTGATACTGACAATGTGACAAAGGGGCAGCGGTGCCTGGGATGGTCCCTCTCGGTTATGAAAAGTGGGAATTGTCAGGGGGGTGGAACCGTGCTGAGGCGGATGGACACCCATGGACTTCTGAATTGTCAGGAGTCTCTGAAGCGCATCATGCTGGAACTTCCAACTTTGTGACCCTCTCCAAGCCCCTGCCCCCAAGGTGTCCTTGTTCAGGGTGAGTGTGTGGCATCATTCTGTTGGACCTCCAGGATAAAACTCATGGCTATTGCTTTGGGGGGCGGGCAAGCAGGTGGTTTCAGCTGGATACTAGCACAGGTATGGCAGTGTTAGGATTTGAAACAGACCCAATCAAAGTTCAAACACACCTCACATCTTTATAGATGCATATTCGTAACAGTGATCTATGATGAGCCAGTATAAACTCAATAGTCTACAAAGTTAACATATAAAGTTTTAACATACAGAGTTTAACTGTGAAAGAAGTTCCTTTTACACAAGAATATGATACAAGTGTTTTGCCTCTTCAGTGAAAAATAGGACACGTAGTGTATTCTGGTAGCCTTATGTTTTCTATGTTTTTATAGCCATAACTGCTTAACTCTTCAGGTTTAAAGGTATCTAAATTATCTGATAAAATTGTACTGTATATTCAAGCTGCAGTTGGCTACAGAGATCACCAAAAGCACCAACTGCTGGATTTTCAAAGAGTTCAGTTTTTACTTCTGTAGCTTTGAACCACAGACCAATTAGCTTCCCGGCTAAAGTTGACTTCAAAAGCATCCATGCCCAGAAAAAACCCTTGACTGAGAGAATTAAGTTGATAGTGTGAGTTTAATGGTTTTTCACAGACATCAGTCCGACTGGTGCATTAATGGAGCGGTTATATCTGCCCGGTCATCTACTTGTGCTGAGGGCCAGTTTTGGTTCAATAATAAAATAACCGCATGTAATTACCACAATTAAGAAAAGGTATTGCTTAAATTCACACTATGCAAGGGGAAACTTAATCTTGTAAACCAGGTCATCTGTGCAGGGCCCTTAAAAAAAACAGCATATTGGTTTAATTAAGTGCATCGAGTTTTGATTAAAGCTTGTATTTCAGTACTGAAATTAGAATGTAAGTACCAAGGTGTGAAATTCACTCCCAGATAAAGCAGACACAATTAAGACTACCTGACCCGAGTTACTGAGTTTGACATCATTGGAGGGGGTAGCGAATAGTGGCCCATCGCTTCAGAAGGGCTGCCCAACCCTGCTCCTGGTGATCTGCTGCTCTGCAATGCTTAGATACAGCCCTAATGTAGAGCGACATGTTAACATTGGAAGTTGAAGCCCCAAATGAATCCGATCCAACCCCAGATGATTTGTTTAGCTGAGATGTTTTAATGTTCTCAGTTGGCGAATTCTGTACATCAAAACAATCGCTGTCCAGGGCTGTGTTAACACAGCTGACCCTAATGCTGAGATGCTACTGAAGGGTCCGATTATCTGTATCAGGGGTGTTAAATTAGGGGTACACCTAAGGTCTGTATAGTTGTATATCTCCAGGAGCAGGAATCAGGAGCCCTGGTTTAGACGTACGCTTTTTCCACAAAAATAGATTGCTAGACGATGATTACGGACGGGAAAAACATTTACATAAACGCATTCATGCGTCTATAATTCCTGCAAGACTTGTAATGGGCTCGGCTGCAAGTCAATGCTTCTCATGCACTGTAAGATCACTGACATGTCATGTTTTGCATAAATGTGCTCATTTTGCTTTCCTTTTGGTCACATCTGTGACTTCCTGGCTATTGCAAGAGCATAATAACCTTACAGCATCCCTAACCCTTTAACCGTTCATTTAAAAATACCGTAAACTTAATCACATCACATCAAGTCGAAATCACACGACAAGTCTCTGAAGACAGTTGTGTTTCTTCTTCTTCTTCTTCTTCATTTTCTGTGTCCTGGGCTGTGTCATTTATACATGCGACATGGAGTAACATGACAATGCTCCAAAGATCACCAGGTCTTCCTCAGCATGAGACAAGGCTAATGAGTTTAGACACAAAATGCACATATACAGCTAACTTTTACATTCACAACACAAGTGATCCTCACACTCTCAAACGAGACTTTTACAATCAGATGAAAACCAAACCAGACTGAGACTGGAATTAAGTCGTGGCACCCTCATTAGCTGAGCACCACGACTCACCAGGATCACCTCAATACATCTCGGAGCATTTGCACTGATGTGCGAACACTCCTGTTAGCCTTCACAGAGTCTGACATCATTTTCATCCTTTGTGGATGCATCGATATCCAGCTTTTTATCCCTCTGTCTCTTGACAAAATAAATGAAAGAGGAGCACAAAGCTGAGCAAATGAACCTGTATAGATTACATCTGGTATCACGCAATTTCATAAGCCAGAAATGTTACAGCATATCCGTGTGATATCACTAGAGCCCAACCGAGAACCACAGCCGATTCTCCAGCGGGTCTAATACTAATGAGACGCTGAAAGCCTATTCATGCTGGCATTTTGTCACCTTCATCTTTGCTTGAAAAACAGATCATTAACAGTGCCCTCATGTATAGGATTCACAGTCCTATGCTGTTTTATAGTCCTGGAAACAATAGGCTTATTTCAGTGTCATGCTAACTTCTGAGCAATCTAATAATAATTTAGAAGAGCAGTTCTGAAAGCTGGACATATATCTGACTGTGCTGCGCCCCGTTCCAGCTAAGCTCTTAAATAATTAGCCATGACCGCACTGTTTATTGGGACTGTGATCTGACCTTGTAATGCTTGCCGCCGGTGAGATGGAGGACAGGACCATGTGACCTAGAGATGGGGGGGAAGGCATGGGGATGTGACTTGGAGACAGGGGCGGAGATGGATCTAGCAAGAGTGAGAGGAAGGGTTAGAAGACAGCAAGTGTGGCGTCAGAAAGTTAACGCGTGTCACGGAAAAGGCTGACACTAGGGGGCAGGGTCAGACGTTAAGGTGTGCACTTACTCTGGGTGAGACATATAGCTTATATAGTCTTGTATGCTGATTAGAACAGGGTCAGGTGACCTGACTGAGCATGCTCATTTCTGTCCCCAGAATGTAGTCTTGTATAATGATTAGGACGGGGTAAGGTGACCTGATGGAACATGCTCATTTCTGTCCCCAGAATGTAGTCTTGTATAATGATTAGAAGAGGGT
>JAODLD010000008.1:18719563-18733013 GCA_026781065.1 Mormyrops boulengeri
TGATTAAAACAGGGTCAGGTGACCTGACTGAGCATGCTCATTTCTGTCCCCAGAATGTAGTCTTGTATAATGATTAGAACGGGGTAAGGTGACCTGATGGAACATGCTCATTTCTGTCCCCAGAATGTAGTCTTGTATAATGATTAGAAGAGGGTCAAGGGACCTGACAGACCATGCTCATTTCTGTCCCCAGAATGTAGTCTCGTATAGTGATTAAAACAGGGTCAGGTGACCTGACTGAGCATGCTCATTTCTGTCCCCAGAATGTAGTCTTGTATAATGATTGGAAGAGGGTCAAGGGACCTGACAGACCATGCTCATTTCTGTCCCCAGAATGTAGTCTAGTATAGTGATTAAAACAGGGTCACGTGACCTGAGTGAGCATGCTCATTTCTGTCCCCATAACTTCCACGATCACCTGCTTCACAGACCTATTTTCCGTGTTTTAAAGTGCTGTTCTAGCAGTGAGCTTTATGCCTTTAGCGTACGCAGAGATAATATATGATCATTGTTGGAAACTACTCTTTTGCCTTTCTAACAGTATTCACTATGTTACTATGCATTCTTTTTAAAAAATAAAACCAGAGTATGACTTTATGATTGATTTGTTGATGCTGGACCAGCAGCCTGAAAACTGAAAATCAGACCACTGATCTCTTTGACAATATGCATTTTCACAACGCACACTTTGATCGTCGACTCGAATAGGAAACGTAGCGGACCATGAACTTGGCACCATCATACGTATCGAACCCAGATCAATGGTACTGGGTCACCCCAGAGCATTTCCATTAGGAACTGTCAACTGAAATGAGAAAGGGGAGCGGCTGCTGTAAGTCTCCCAGGACTTGCTAATTCAGGATATGGGCTCACCTTGTACGACTCAAGGCATCCTTAGAGACACATTTCTCTACACTTCGGAGGCTCGCAGCCATGAAATGAATTTTCGAGTTCAGTGAAAACATCGAAATTAATGTCTCTGATTCGTATGCAGGATTTTGGTTATATTACCACTTAGAAGCCACCCCCCCACCACCGCTTCTGCCCCCAGTTCCGAGGCCTCCTCAGGGACATCTTGCATGCACTTGTATAATTTCGCTAGGAAGCTTATAAAGGTGAGGAGTCCCTTTAGATATTTTTCTTGCTGGGTCAGTGTCAAAATTAATCTTCTGCTACCGGAACGGCTAATTTTGGTCAATAAATTCTCATCCTGCCCTTCCTCATCTGTACATGTACATTTACCTCTCAGAGATAAATTTGATGCTGGTCCTATAAGAAACATTAGTTTCTATATTGCCTTTACTCCAAGTGTCGATCAAGAAATGCAGCAGGTTGAAGCTACAAGGTAGAATTTGCAGCTGTCTGGCGTCCTTTTGGGGTACGGTTTAATACTGCTGCCAACTGGGACGTTCACGTTCAGCTCCTTCCAATGTAGCAAGCTTGTATCGTATCATTTCAACTTCACGTTTTATTTGCCGTATTCACAAACATGCTCTGCACATGCTGTATGGATCATGCTCAAAGGAAGTATGTGACACAGTGCAGAGTAACACAATATTAACATTTACAGTATGCAGTAATTTACAGTATGTTTCCTGCACATTTCCTTGGGCTTGCACTACCACTGCATCCACTGCCAAATACTACACTAAATTGTTACTCTGTAGCGAATAGTATTCTTACTACCTTACCTCATCATTATTATTATCCTTAGTTATTGTTACTATTACCAGTTTTGTCAATCTCATTATTCTTTATTCTTATAATTTTTTGCATTGTGGTCTTTTAGGTTCTTGATGCCTAAATTTCTTTCGGTATCAATAGTTTCTTTCTTTCTTTCTTTCCTTCTTTCTTTCTAATATTAAAAATCAGATTGAAATAAAAACAACATTACAGTAGATGAAATGAAAACTAGAAAACTATTAAGCGATGATATCAGTCATCTGCATTTTCTGTATTTACACAAGACATTTTACGACAGGGAGGGGAAGTGTAATGTGCATCTGAGGGGCAAGTTAGATGCTAAGAGTCCTCATTCAGAACCCAGCACAGGATAAAGGGCTCCATTCACTGTAGAGTATAGCAGAGAAGGTCACCCCATGGTCCTGGACAGTGAAAAACGGACATGGCGTGAATCTGCTTAATGCGGAGTTGGATCCCTGGGATAAACTGTTGTATTGCCATGGATGTGGTCTCAGGTCCTCAGTAAGGTGATCTTCGTCATGACCCTACCCTTGGTAATGATTAAATCTGACTTTATTGCAAAATTTTGCTTGCACCCAGGCCTCACATATCGACTAGATGAAGATCCCCACAAAGCTCTATCCCATACCCACCCACTTGTGATTTTCGTTCATCTTTGCAGCCATCAGCTTTTCTTCAGAAATAATATTTGCACCCTCTGTACAAATAAAATACAACATAAAAGATTATGTGCAGGCTTGGATAATTTATTTTCCCTTTTTTTTGTTGCTTTATGGTTTTCCTCTGGGGCGATAATATATGCTGCAGAATCATCAGAATGCGGGCTCAGGGAGCGTGGCGTAATCGCATCATTGTTGCATGCACGTGAATGCGACAGCATGGCGGCACGTGGCATGTCTGTGACGGGTCCCCCCCCTGGCAGACATCTCTCTTCATACCGCACCAGGGCTATTCTCACACAGCCGTGTGACATGTCATCCCCCTCTTCTGTCGCCCGCTCGGTCTCTTTCTTTTGCTTCCTTTCACTGACAAAAGTCATTTAATTGCTATCTCGCCATTATCGACGTGCTAACTCGCCCGGGACCAAGGGGGAGGGGTGGGGCGTCCACTAGTCGGGCACAGAGATTAGAGAGCTGGCGATCCCCAGTGGCGTGTTCGCCTGCTTGCCGCAGATTAGCCGCGTGTTGCGGTGATGTGCGGTGCGTGATTACCGCTGATTCCTCCGGCAACTCTCAGACCGAAGAAAAAGACGCCATGGAAAGTTAACGGGGCAACTTGTACACCAGTGATATTGATTTATTTTTCTCTCATCTATGTTTTCCCCCCCATAGGATTGATTTCGACTGTAATTCAGAGACCACTAGCTTGGTCAGACCACGGCCTCCTCGGCCTTGCACCAGGTTACAATATCTGTGACTCCTAATGAACGAATGAACAAATGAACGTTCCACAAAAGCAAAAACAACAGAGTGTACAACTGATTATCTGCAATCCCCACTCTCCCCTCCCAGAACCACTCCATTATAACATCTGCTTCACTTCACCTCATTTACAGTCCTAGATGGCATTTTGGTATTTTGTTTTCTGTTTCCGTAATTCCTCAGAGAGGAAAGTGGTTTGAGAGAAAGTTTGGGAGAAAAGTGAGATTGTACTTGTCCCCGGTCCTGCATGGTAGACACACAATCAGTGACGAGCCTGTCGTTTGGGTGCTCTGTCTAGGCTACTGTACTATTTTTCTTTTTCTAGGTATTTGTGTTCAACTAACACTCAAATGTTTCTTCCACACTGAATGTTGTCCTTGGGGGCAGTATAGAGTTGCTCTTAAGGGACATTGCCCATGTATTTCAGCCATTTGAGCCAGCAGTTCCAGTAACCACCATTGAGAAAAGCATGTCATAAGCTTCAGGGTGGCACAGTGAGACCTCATGGCTCAAGGGCTGGGGGTTTGAATCCTACCTCCAGTCTTCTCCTGTGCTGTACTGGCTTCCTCCCATTGTCCATATGCAACTAAGCTAACCGGCATCTCTAAGTTGCCCATGGTGTGTACCCAGTGATGCACTAGCACCCTCTTCATAGTGCCCCCTGGCCTAGTGCCCAATGCCGCCTCACATCTTGGTCCTCCAACCTTCATTAGTAGTTGGAAGATGAATGAATGGACATGTCTACGATCTGATTTAAGGTTAGTAGGGCAATCTCAAATGACATTCAATTATACTTAGCTAGTTGTACCAGTTGACAAGTCCTCCAGAAATAATCAAAATATATGTACTGTGTGTGTATATTTGTGTAGGATCCTAGCATCTCTTCGGCTTCGATCCAGTAGTTGTGTGTGGCTCCCAAGATTTGGCCACCTGTTGGCCACAAATAGTCACTACAATAAATATATTCTGCTAACCAGCTAGCTACCTACAATTATCTGACTCTAGTTGGTAGCTATTTATTTAGTTTTTGAAATATCTGGGGGAGAAATGACAAACTCTCCTCTGCATATACTATAAATGTAAAACTATGTGGCTTCGCTTTTCCTTTGATAATCATGTTCAGATATCTCACTAATAAAGTTGTCATTCACAGTGTGCGTGAAATGCAGCACGACGGCATGAAAGAGGCACATACTGCTACACCTTTCACTGCCACCTTGCAGCAAGGTTGGTCTTAATCAGTGTGATGTTCTGCCTACTATACTAATAGAGGAAGACACGTTTTTTTCTAGCTCCCAGCAGTGTGAAGAGCACACACCTTTAATTAGCTTTGTCTAAGGAACACTTAAGCAAGAGTTACAACTGGTAAAGGCTGATTAAAATTCAATTTGGCGCACCGTGACTTTTAATGAGTGAATTAATATGAAGACTGCGGTCTTTCAAGCCTTAATCAGCGGACGTGCAATCAGACCAGAGGCAGCGTGCCCGGTGGCGTGTTGAGGACCTTCAGGACAATACCCTCTGCACTTGTGGCGTCTTTGTCATCATTGGCGGTGCTGGTTTCAAGAACATTCCTGCTTCCCGAAGAACCCTTACCTTTCCATGAGGATCCACTACCAGCTGGCCTCTTCAAAGTGTGGCTAGAGATCATACTAGGAGAGTGCTGTATTGCTTAGACCCTTCAGCAGAGATGAATGATGGAAGAATATTAAGTTGCATTCTGGGAAAGCAGCCAGACAACTTTGAATGTGAGATATGACTATGATGTACCAGTGCTGGGGAGGCATTATGTGCATCTTTCATAATCAACGTCTCAAATATGTTTATGATTATAATTTAATAAAGGATCCTAAGGATTAAAGAAGTAGATTGATATAGTTTATTTTACTTCCAGGTTTGCTGAGACAGTCGGTGATGCATTGTCTGCATGCAAATGACAAACGATATGCCTGTATTAAATATGAATGTATAATATAATTTTCTGAAAAACTGTGCTACATCACAGAAATTAAATATTGGAGATGCATTAGGCTGCCATCTAATTATTTTGCAATGCAGTGCCCCTGTCGGATAAAACTTAAAATAAAATTATGTTTGTGAAATGTTTCTCTCCCAGTGATTGAACATATGCGTACAGAACGTGCTCGGATTGCGTGATTTCCCTGCGCGCTTTTCACCAGCAGGTGCTGCGTAATTTGTTCGTGCACATGTGTGTCATTTTTACATCTGCCGTGCCATTTTTAGTGTTTCATCCCATGCTTTTAGTCATATAAACATTTGAAAGTGTAAGCAAGCAAACCAAGTATGCAGGTCTCTTTTATTTAATAAACATTCACCAGTCCTTCATGGAAGCAATTTTCAGTTTGAAGTGCTTTGTGTCTACTGAGGTGTATGTAATTGAAGCTGATCTGTCCTTCAGTGTACCCTTTTAATTCATCTAAATTTAAAATATTGACCCTTTTAATGTAACTATGCCATCATTGCATAGAAAAAATTGTTTTGTCGGGAACGGTTTCACACCATATTCTACCACTTACATAAAGTACATCTTTTTATTTTTGTTATTGCAGTTTTTGTTTTAGTCAATTGTTCTCTGTAAACAGTGACCTTTGCCCTTTAAATGGAGCCATAGAGCAGGAGTACCCTGTGTTTTTTGTGTGTGATATTGCATAGCGCATGAGGACTTTACAACATTTAATTAGGTCTTTTACACTCAAAGAAGAACTGAATTCGAGGCTGATGAGTGCCAGCTTTTTTGCCGGCCCACTATTCTGTACTATGCACACAGAAGAGCTGCTTTCAAACACGTTAAGAGTAATTGTGCTGAATTATGATGACAATAAATCAATAATGAATATTGCAGTAAGGTGTCCACTGTTAAATCTTCTTTTGTATGTACATGGATTTTATACATATGGATAAATGAATAAATTACCTGTATCAAATTGGGATGCATGTCCTGCTTCTTTACTCTGAGTACTCTTTACTCTGAGTACTCTTTCCTCTGAGTACTCTTTACTCTGAGTACTCTTTACTCTTCGAATGGAAGAATTTATGTGTTTCTGTGTCACTTAGTGAAAATTCATAGGTTACCAGCTTTCCTGCTGTCTTATAATTCCTATAAAGAACAAGTTCCGACACAATGTTGGTTTTTAGTTTCCTCCCAAAATGTGACTTTCTGTCCATGCTGCGAGCCAGATACAGGCTTTTTTGTGCATTAAAATTGTACTTTATGTTTCAGGAATGAACATGTCCAGGCATACAAATTGTGAATAATGTCCCCCTTCCAGGTAGCATAACTAAGGGGCTCCGTAGGATAACTGTTCCTTGGGTTTTGTTTTTTTCTGCTTTTAGCAGTTGGGGATAGCTGCCTTTCATTAACTAAACAATCTATGTGAGTAACAGAGAATTTCCTAATGGGTCAACACCTGTGTTCTACTGTACAGTTTCTGGGCATGTCAGACCATCTCTCCCCTTGTTCGACACGTGTCTATCTTTTACCAAATCACCACCATATAGAGCAACACCATAAAGATACAGTACAGGGCAAAAGTTTTAGGCAAAGAAAATGATCATGCCCATGATTTATGTCTGTCAAAGTCTGTCAGCTTATCAGTTTCAATACCTCTCCTTAAGTCAGCCTCATATTTGCAGGAAACTTCGAATTTAGCCAGATGCTTTGTGACTCAACCAATAGCATACATTCTTTGTATAATCAATTCGTCTTTGAGTAATTTAACTAATTAAGTTAACTAATTAATTGAGTTGGTGGTGAAATTTAACAAATACATGGAATGGCTGAGGTACCCTTGAGAAGAGGTTTGGGAACCAAACCGTTGTTCTTCTAGCCATCCAGCAAGATATCAGTATCTGTATGGAGGATATAGAAAAATCCTGTTAGGTTTTGTTTCTTTGGCTACCTCAGACTTTTGCACAATACTGTAGTTACTCTCAAGAAACCAGATAGTTTGATATGTAAGGGAGTCCATCCAGCTTAACCCCGAAGATTTTTACCTCCCCACCCTCTTTAAGACATCCACCCCAATATCTTTTCAGCATATTTAATAAGAATTGCCCTACATCATAATGGATCCTTTTCATATTTCTCTGAGGTTCTAAAAACCTGAAATTCTGAGATGTTCCTGTCCTAATGGTTCCTGTTTTTCAAGGTATGTAGCTGTAAGCCGTGTGAATAATAGGGTTTAAAGCAGCCTAGTTTGGGCCTGAATGGGATTCTCAGTGGAGCGCTATTTCCTATGTTTGGACTGGTTGTGAGTCTTACTGTGGCCCATCAGCACAAATGGTCTGCCTTCAGGACAGGGCTTAGTCTCCTGATGGCCAGTGCAGGCCTTTGCTGTAACCTTGCAGCCCTCACACCTGCCCATCCATCCATGCAGGAACAGATACCAAAACAGTGCAATGTTAAGATATCCATTATTAATAACGAATCACTAACGTCATGCAACAGAAAGCCGAAAAGAAGCGAGTAGCTCGAAATAGCTGCAAATTGGTGAGTTCACTGGACAGTTTCACAGTGAAAACAAAAATCTGGAACTCAGTTAATAGCTTTGCCAGGCTCTGCTGCATCCAGCCACTCTCCTCAGTGCCAGTGGCGGCGTGACATCATGGTGAATGAGTATAGAGCAAAGACTCTCCACCTGTTGGGAGAACCCAAACACACGAGACACTTGTAGATGGCGCCGCTGGACAAGCCAACCTAATTATTCTTCTGAGCAGACCAAATGAATCAAACGCCAGAGGGCAGGCTCTACTAGTAGACAGGCACAATTAATCGCATTAGCTATGGCACGAATTTATTTGAGTCTCATTGTGAATTCTACATGTGGACAACTGGGGGTTGTATTGGTTACTGTGATGGTTAAGAGATCCAGTACAGCCTGCTCTGAATACCTGTCCAACACATCACCTACTGCACAATGCATTCTTTCTACACCTGTATGAATAATTTAGCATTCTTCAAAAGATTTACGTTTTTTGCTTTTATCCATCCATCCATCCATCCATCCATCCATCCATCCATCCATCCATCCATCCATGTTGTACAGCCATTATTCAGTACCAGGCTGCAGAGCAGGCAAAGGAATACCCTGGATGGGATGCCAGTCATAAGGAAAATTTTATACATTATGTAAATAATTATTTATTAAACTTCAGACTATTCAAGCTTATAACTGCCTGTAATGTGCCACTTAAAGATTGAAACTATCCATTTTATAATTTTAATTAACCTGATCTAATTATTTCTCTATATACAGATCAGGTTGTTGTGTTTTGCCACAATGCAGTTTAAACATATGGATGTTGAGCTGTTGGATTTCCAGTTAGTGCCATTGTGTTTCTGGTGGCTTGCCTCAAATAACCTTCTAGAACAGGGGTGTCGAACTCCAGTCCTGGAGGGCCGGAGCCCAGTGTAGCTTAGTTCTTTCCCTGCTCCACAACAAATGATTCAGCTCAAGAGCTGTGTGGTAATTAGTACAAGGAGTTGAATCAGGTGTGTCAAATGAGGGGAAAGCCAAAACTGTGCAGGGCTCTGGCCCTCCAGGACTGGAGCTTGATATCCGTGTTCTAGAACCTCCTCATACACTTGAATATACCACACCGTCAGACTTAAATAAGAAAAGAAAAAAAATGCATCCTTTTTTATAAGAACTCAAAATGAAGGCCTTTGTTTTTTTAAGAAATTACTTTGTGGAAGCTTACACGGTTTTTAAAGATGCCATTTTTCAAATGCATTTTCATAAGTTGGCTTTAGCCCTCTATACTATATCACATATGCCAAAAATGATTCTTCAGGCCGAACTGATCTTCAGCTTGGAAAAGGTCACGGAGAAATTGCACTGTGTCATAATTCCCAGATCAAACTTTGCGGCCGGCCGTGCATGCGGCTCCACTGGCGTTCAGCGAGCTGCTTAAGGAGGAACGGTGCAAGTCCCCCGCTCTCTGCCGTAGGGCAGGCGCCGTGGCCTCGTAGTGTACCTCACCGTCCGTAAGGCTTTACGCTGAAGCACACTGCCCGCTTCCTGCTGCAGGAGATATCCTTGGCTCAGCGCCCAAAGAAGAACTGCATCTGCTTTTCACAAATCCAGCCATATAAATGTTAAAGTATGACAGAAAGATAGTACTATGCTATGTAAGTGACTTTTGGTAAGAAGTTTCTTATAATTATGTATATGATATTGATGATAAGAACAACAACGATGATAATAATAATACTAATCATTATAATAATAATATTTCATGACGATCCAGTCAGAGTGCGAAACATTCTGGAGAAATGCCCAGGAATTGACATCGACCAGACAGCACCTAATAATAATGCCATTTCACTGGTAGTATTAGCTTCTGACATGCAAACAGATGTGCACGCTTATGCGTAGTTTCTGACATGCAGACTTATAGCTCTGAAATGTAAGACTTTAATATGGTGGAACAGGAAGCTGTGTTGGTGCCAATTACACATTCCCCTTCGTGAGGGATGCCTTAACCCCTGAGATACGTTATAAGTAGGATCTGTCCTACTGCCCTGCACCTATGGCCTCTAAGTGTCATTTCCAAGTCTGATGGGAAAGCACAGCTGGAATGACATCAAAGACGCGCGGACGAAAGGGATGGCGGGGGCGTTCAGTTTGCACTCACCATGCCCGTAAGCCTCCGACTGACTCACCGCTTGGCCCCGGGAAATGGGAGATCTGACGGCACGTCTGACACTGATTGGCAAGCATCCATTTCCTGCTGCTGATATCCAGCCAGCTCCTCACGTCTGGAAAGAAGCAGCAGTTGAGATGTACGTAAGTGGTCCAAGAAAGCCCAATCGTCACAATGATGACTAATGTTATCCATAATGATGACTACTGTTACTCACAATGATTATTACTGTTATCCATAAGTATGAATACTGTTATCCATAATGTTCACAACTGCTACCCACAATGAAGACTATTCTTATCCATAAGTATGACTACTGTTATGCATAATGATAAATCCTGTTATCCACAATAACTACTATTTTTATTCACAATAACAATTACTCTTATCCATAATGCTGAATGCTGTTATCCACAATGACTATTGTTATCCATAATGACAACTATCACTATCCATAAAGAAATGCGGTTACCGACAATGATGACTACTGTTATCCATATTGATGTGAATTGTTATCCATACAATCTTCCATTTTGTATTTTATCTGTTTATCCAATCCAGACAAAACTATTATTATTCAAGCACCAACACTGATATCAAACCCCCACACCTTCTATGACATAACCTTTATTTTACAATATACCTAAGATTTGTGTCTGATTTTCTTTTTCCCGGATGCCCATTGTCACTCTTGCATTTGTAGTATTTTTGCATATGTCTCATAAATATGATGCGTTTGTTGATGCAGTAGGCGGACCAGGAATTATTAGAGGCAAAATTCTTATAGTTGCAGATGTTATTTGTCATAATCTGATCTTCCCTGTCTCTCACATACAAATATTCTGAGGGAAGTACTCCAACTAAGGAGGGGGAGTATTTCCACTAGTAGGGAGTACATCTTTGTACCTCCCAATGGGGGCGTGTCCAACCATTGGAGTTAGCCATTGACCAAGGATAGACATGGGGGCAGTATGTATGGAAGAGGAGGTTGAGTTCAATACCTGAAATTTCACACAGTACGGCAGAAGCTGTTGAGCGGAGCAGCCAGAGAAGTCAGGAGGCATGCTGCTAAGACTAACAGGGTGTGGGAGAAACTTGCCCCATTTCATTTCATATTCATTCACTATATCCTTCCATAAGCTAAGAGAGATATTATGGTAGGTAAAAGGTCACAGTTTCTTATGTGATTTGTTGGGCAAATGTAGTGCAATAGCTTTGGAAAAGGGAACAAACCCCATTCCGCATTCAAACGAATGTGAAACAAATCCTGCGCTCAAAAATCCATCGTGGTTTCCTTCTTATACAACTACAATACACAAATGCACAAACAGTTAAAGAAAAGCTCAAGCAATAATTTAATGAGGTAAGAATGTGTATGCAACCAATTGTTAGATGTTGGTATTTTTACTGAGTAAAGCAAACCCATTTATTTGTTTGTCTTTATTTTTTTTTATAATGTTCAACAACACAGAAAGACATATTCTATAGACCCCTATTTGCCACGATGGAGTTTAATAACTCGGTATATCTCTCATTTCAAGCAGGCTTAATTTTCTCTCTAGAGCACTAGATGATATGACAATAGCAGATAAAGCCAAAGAAGGCGGTGCAGGCGATGTCCGGGACAAGGGTTCTGACGGGATTAAGTGTGGACAGGCCCAGGCCTTGACTGACAGCGTAATCAAACCCGAGCACTGCAGATGATACACGCGTCAGACCTGTCAACACACTGCCTTCCATGATACCTCAGTTGATTGAAACGGGGGAAAAAAACTAAATAAAATGAAATGGAGACCTGCACTGATGGTATATAAGCAGTGTGAAGGGGAGAGAGGTCAGGCGGGTGCTTGGATTATGAGACATACTTCTCTGAGGGGGAAGAGAGACTCAGAGGGGTGGCGAGATGATTATGAAATGTCCCCTTGATGAGGAGTCGTCTTCCTGATCTCCGCATGGACTGTGTTGAATTGTTTGTCTGCATATTACTTACCTGGATGATATATGTACCAGAATCTTAGAACCTATTCTTATCTTAGAATAGGTCTTCCAGTTTAGTTGGGGTTTAAACACAGAGTACTGTACTTATGCTGGTCACAAAAGAGAAACAGGAGTGCAGCAGTTGCTGACAGGCTCACGGTGGTCCTGTGATGCTCCGTCACAGCCTGCCGTGCTGCCGGCTTCCTTTCCGGCTGGCGGGGACAGGCAGACACCTCCGAGTGACTTTCGGTTCCCGCAGATTCGCCGACTTAGCAGGTCGAAGGTTTTTTCATTTCCCATCTCTTCCTGGGGCGTGCATCTACACCTAATTGGCTGGAGGTGAATAATGTCCAAATACGTAAAAAAAAATATAATAACTTTATGTAAAAATGCATTAAAGAAATTGCAGGAAACCGCGAACGCACAAGACAATCACACCATTTGTTTTTATAGGGGGAAACTTCAGATGTGATTAACAACCTTCACACCTGGATGCCATGTATATAAAAAACGGTAATGCTTTTCATTTACTGTGCCTTAATAATGCATTTATTATGCATATATAGAACATTCATTGTACCTTCATAATGCATTCATAATGCATTCATAATACATATAAGTGACCATAACATCCTAACATACCTTAACAGCTTTAGAATATTAACAAACATTACGCAATTATACGATTGCAATGTTTGTTATTATCATATTACGCTTGTTATTAATGTATATTAAAGCTGTTAAGGTATGTTAGGTATACTTACATGCTGCTTTTTCTAATATTCTATGAATGCATTATGAAGGTGAACTAAATGTTCTGTGAATGCATTATAAAGGCATTATGAAGGTGCAGTTAATGTAAAACATTGCTTAAAAACCTCCATCTTTAGCAAAAGACATAACAGCCCTTGCAAAACCGACTTATTATATCCATCTGTTTACTCACTTAATATCATTTTTCAGGATGTTATGTTTGTGTACTATATCCCATAAAACATATTTGATTATATGTGTACTTGTCTGTACTGTCTATGCACTTTACCTTGCTCTGCGTTAAACTTCTATGTCTGTTTGTCCGCTCTTTACCTACCTCGCTGCTGTATGTAAAATAATTTCCTCCTTGGATAATAAAGTTCATCTTATCTTAAAATGGAGCAAAGTGGGAATATTAACTAATAGCGGTGAGTCTATTTAGGGCCAAACAGTCAGGTCCCAGAGTGTTCATTACCTACCAAACCTACGGATGACTCTCAGTTTAATCTCCTCACTGCATAAAAGGATTGTGATCTAAAATATTTATGAATGGATGTGCTCCTTCATACAGAAAAAGGATTAGTGATTGTTCTGTCAGAGTGTCACTCAGAGGGGAAGCAAAAGGGATTACCTTCCCCGGGTTCATCGACGTGCGACTTCGGTCAGGCTGCCTGTGTTGCCGCACATCGAAGGATGATATTGTAATTGGTTGCCTGGACCCCCATTTCCGTGACTGAGGGTCCAACAAGGATCCTGCGAAGAGTAACAGGTGTTTTGGTTGGGAGGTATGGGGGGGTCGGTTGTCAAGGGATCAAAGCAGCCTGTGGCTTTTAGATCTTTTTTTCTAATCTAGGGGGGGGGGGGGGGGGGGGGGGGGGGGGGGGGGGGGGGGGGGGGGGGGGGGGGGGGGGGGTGTGGGGGGGGGGGGG
>JAODLD010000008.1:18736240-18753288 GCA_026781065.1 Mormyrops boulengeri
ATTATTATTTTTTTCAGAGTTTTCTGAGGTGCTCCAAATCCCACCATGGTCTGCAACAAACCATCACAATACTTGAAATGGAAAGGCATTTTTCCTAGTGATAAGACCGTACCATATACAGCAACGTGAGTAAACAGTAGGCTGCATACTTTTCTTCACACTAGATCATTTTAAGTGCTTCTGTTGAGAAAACTGATGGGTTGTTCTATTAAGATCTTTATTTGTCTTCCAGATTAAGCATGTTCTTGTTTGCTAAACCTGAAAGACCACTGAGGTGTGAAGGAAACCAATCAAACTAAACTAACAGCATACTTTTTTAACTGTTGAAATGAGTTTCAATTTGTCCATAATCAAACAGCAAGGAAAAGGAGTAGAAATGTTGCTAGTGTCTGGAGGTTTGTGGCACTGAGGGAGCACTGTGGCATCACACACTTCTGTTACACTGCTAACAATTTTTTGTTCTTTACCGAAGGTTACAATTAAGGTATGGAGACGTTCAAAGTGTCCAGTTTTCCTGATGTTCCCAGAACATTATCTAATTACTACAACTAAGAATAATAATGCAGTGACACATAAAGGGTGTGGTAGGGCTGTATGTTGTTGCTTTGCACCACTAAGGTCATGGATTCAAGGCTGGATGGTGTGTCTGCAGTATACACTTATAATGCTTTTATTAAATAATATTTTATCATGAAACAAATTTTCAACATTAATTGCTTTAAAAGGATGTTCAAGTAATAGACTTATCATGCTGACATTGGCAGAACCTTTATTAAAATGTAAAATGTGGAAATTACATTCCATTAACGTTACAGTGAAAATGTTCTCTGCCAACTTTGAGAGGACCTTCACATAACATTGACTAAAGTTCTGGGAATGTTCCCTGTTATCTGCGTCTGCATGTGTGGAGTTTGCATGTTGACCCCCTCCTGTGTATGGCTGCCTATTCCTTTATGGATATAACCACAGACAATGTGATATCTGATGTGGCGGATTTTAAACGTGTTGAGAATTCAGCTCCAGCCTCTGGCTTCAATTGCTAAGTTTCAGGTTCTTCAAAAGAACCACAAAATATCTGTCAATACAGTCTAGTGAATTAGGCACCTTTCATTCCCAGTATGACGACAGAAAAAGTGAAAGGGCATTTGCCTTAGTCCCAAGTCCTGCACGGGGAATATTGTTAGTCAGGAATGAAATTTCAGATTTTGTATAGAATGCATCCATACATCTATCACCCCCGATGCTATAGGGGCTAAACAAGGGAGGAAAGTGTATTGCAATAGACGTGAAAACAAGGCAGCTCTCAGCTGAAATTACACACCGAGGAAAGACTTGTAGGTTACCACTTCTGCCACAGTGACAAGAAAACACTACCTGACAGTGTCCGACTTATGCACAACCGAGCTAAATCTTCTGCGTACTGCCTGCCACCTGCTCTGCTCTTTGGCCAATCCCACACACAGCTCTTCAGATTAAAAGCTTGTCCTGTCATAAACTCTGCTTCTCCTGCTGGACCAAGCTCATCACTGTAAAACAGGCCGCTGTATGAGACTTTGTGGATATGTTTTTGCTGCGCTGTATTACGACTGTCATTGGCAACAGCGGCAATTTCAGGTCGCCACCCTGATTTTGTAAAAGAAAGATCTGAGATCAGTTGATCCAGCAGTAGAAGAGTAACATCACTTTCAAGGTCCAGACCAACTCCTTAATTACTATAGGTATCTGAAAAAGCTACAATATCAAAGTAAGATTAAAAAATCAGGATTTATTTTGGAAAAAAATATTCTGCATGAGCAGCTTGATACTTTGCTTTAGTAATTCAGGTCAGCATCCCGGTCATGCCCAGCCATGTACCATACCTTCTGCAGTTGCATGGTTACACTCTGCATGTTTTACTAGCCGTTTTTATTTTGATTCCCATGGTTACCACTCTGTCACCACTTCTTGCCACGGATCATCTAGACACAAATAAACTGTGGTGAAAATGAGCGAACCTGGGCTGGATATGATGTTCTGGGTTCTTTGTGTCTTTAAATGTCCTTCATCACCCTCGTCCCCCATGAATGGGATAATACACTACAGCCATTCGCAGATGTTGATGAGCTGGCTTTACCAAGGACCCCCTTTTTTAAGGACTGTGGGTAGAGTTTGACAAGCCCGCGCCCTCGGCTCCCCGTCCAAGGGGACCGACCCACCCCTGTGGCCACAGCTCTTTCAGAATCTCAGCACTTCCGACAGCTCGTCAGATGAGTCCCATTGGCTGGTTCTGCGGATCTTGCGGCGCCACCCCTGCCGTTCCGTCCTGCCCGCTGTCGTCCCAGCGACCTGTCCTCCCACCCCCCCCCAGGCGCACCTCTGTTTCCATGGTGGCTTTCTGGACCCTAACTGGCTTGGACTGCTTTGATTGTGGTGGAGCGCTGTGACCGTAAGCGTCGGAATCAGCCCCCAACGAGCCGCTTGATGAGAACCACACGTTGTCCGCTTCACAAGATGGCGGGAGGGCATGGCCACTCGCATGGATTGGGCGGGTGGGGAGCAGGCAGCTGTTCCTTTATGCGTATTGATTGGCTAAGGTAGTAAAATTATGGAAAATTACCCTGTATTATCAACATACAATACAAAAGATATTCATGATTATTTTCACTACAACTTCGAGCTATAGCCCATAAACTTGAACTTGCAACACCCAACCACTAATTCCACTCTCCTTTTTGCCACATATCTATTAAAATAAGTGACACAAATAAGTGAGAACCGACAAATATGCTATTTTCTGACCTTGTTTCTTGGTTTATGTGGCTCGCACTGATTCAATGTGGCTCAATTATTTTCAGTGTTCAGTCAAGAATTTTTTTCTTCACAGAGACTCCATTGTTAAAAACAAGAAAAAAAAAACAAATAAATGCAGCAAGGGGGACCAGAACCCAGACTCGTGTTTTACAGGCAATTTGGCTACAATCACAGCTCAAATGGCATCACAGGGGGTTCCTCTATCCGTCTCCTGTGATATTATTTCTAATCATTTATTCGCTAATCTAGATCGCTTGTGTACATGTTTAAAAAGCAAAAATTATAAATAAAGTTATAAATAAAGATTTTAAAATGCATGTGTGCTATATTTGGTAAAGTAGAATTAGATATTAAATATTTGTTTTCCCCCAATGCACACACTTAATTTGGTCTGTTGCAGTATAACCTGGCACATAGAATCTACCTGTCATTGCACTATATATTTATATTATTAATATGTTCATGTTTATTTATTCATAACTGTACTTGTATATATTGTCTTCCTGCAAGAACCTCAATCTGTGTTTGTGTTTCCCAGTGGCCGGAAGAACATGCAGAATTTAGATTTTCATTGTGTTTATGTGCATAGCGCAATCAACTCTCTTGAGTCTCGAATATAGTTATACATTGAAGCTGACCAATGCACTTCAAACTTTGTGACTGGGAGCTGATTCCTGCTTTCTTTGACCTGGCAGCTTCGCAGGTTCAGCCCTGGTGTCATTTGACAGACGGTTATTATATGCGGCTCAGTGCTTCTCCCCCTTATCGGTTGCGCAGGGCTTCCCAGTGAGAGATTAGCCATGTCAAATAAAGGGACCTGGACTTTAGGTTTCACATGCAGGGTCTGTCCACTGACTCCCGCAATCCTGTAGCCCGCACTGCTTTTATCATTCGAAGATGGTGTGGATTAGCAGTGCCACGTTCCTGCATGTGGATGTAAGAGAAATATCTTCACTCACGTATAGTACAGCTAATCTGGAACATTTAAGTGATGGTTTACAGGAAAAATAAAACTGAATGTTTAGTAAATACTGTTCCACCCATTTAAACTGTACGAACTAAGAAATTTGTGTTAATCACCTTTCTCTGGGAGACAACAGTCAAGACCACACTGTAAGTTGTTGAAAGTTTATTGTCTTAACCATGTGTTACTGTATATGCTTGGATTGGATTGGATCGGAAGCATCAATGCTCTTCTCTATCCCAGTGGGTAAATGTGATAATATATTTATCTGATGGCTAACAGAGATATGAAACACATCTCAACTCAACAGCCACAACAGCAGTATAGTTATTGCTGACTTAATCATCAGGTGACCTTAGATAAAAACAATTTGAAGAAGACAATGAAGAATAGAACTGACCATTAACAAAGGAACTGGATTCATTAGATTTAGATAAAGAATCTTATTTTACTATTGACTAATGCCTGTTAAAAGTCTTCCTGTTCCTGGAAGGTTGAGCCCGTTTCAAATGATAGAAGGTTTTATAAATGCATATCATTTTGGGCCATTATCAACAGAAGCAATTTATCTGAGCGTGAAATTTTCAGGTTTGAGCATGACCAAATTTTACCATAGTAACCAACTGTGTTGTTAATGCTAGTAGATTTATATCCTGATGTCATTTATCCTGCTGAGCCAAAGCAGGGTGCTTGAAAGCAGGTTGATTGTTTTCTCCTCTGCATCACTTGAGTGGTAAGAAAGGGCAATAAAGGGCACTTTCTGTAGGTTTTTGGGCCATCTGGGCTAAAAGCTGTTTGTTGTCCATAGCCCTCGACCTTCTACATGTAGCTAAAGAGTCTGTGAGATAGAAATCCAAAGCTTGGTGAAAAATGTATATAAGGTTTATATATATACAAAAAATGTGCTATACCATAGAGGAAAAATAAAAATTGCAATTAAATTGTACTGAAAGAGAAATGAAACTGTTTTGGAGAAATGTTAGGAGTTCATGTTTCACAAATCTCCCTAGAGTTCATGAATTTCTTGCCAGTTTCCTTCTGTGGTAGAGTACGTATAATTTGAAATGATTTATACTTTTTAACTTTGATTTCCATCAAGAAAAAAATTAGCTTTTTTTTTTTTTCCTTTCTAAACTAAACAGTCTCAAACAATGGATACATGCTATTACAACTTATTTTGGTACAGAAACGTTTTTGTCAATTTTATATAAATCTGCACTATATGGCGAAAAGTGTGTGGACACCCCTATTAATTGGAGGAATTGGCTAAATAAGTGACACCGCTGTGGACACAGGTGTATAATTAAGCATACAGCCATATAAACTCCAGCAACAAACATTGGCAGCAGGAAGGGTGGCCGTACAGAAGAGGTTAGTGACTGTCAGCTTGGCACCATCATAGGACGCCATCTTTCCGATAAGTCAGTTTGCCAAATTTCCTCCCTGCTACAGCAACTGCAAGTAAAGTGGAAACGTTTGGGAGCAAATTCAGTTGAAAAATGTTAGGCCGCACAAATTCAAAGACTTGATCACCTAACATCAAAACCCACCCTGAAAGGTAGCAGATTCAACCAGCACTGTTCCTACATCTAATACAAAGAGAAGGTGTTATTACAGCGACAAAGGGGTGAACTAACTTCTTATACTGGCATGCAAATAATTTGGCTATATAGTATATTTTTAGATTTTTTTTAAGGAATTTGTTGAAGGACCTTCTTAAATCACGGTTTATTTTGGAGTTGCTTGAACATGTAACCTGTAAAAGTCTCATCCGCACATAATTATGGCTTTCCGTGGGTCAGCCAATATGCAGTCCCGCAAGTCTCTCTGCGTGCCTCCAGTCTCCACATTCCAAATGCTAGCTGGTCAATGTTTAATGAAACCAGTAGGTCAGTAGAAGCTCTGGTGGAGGCAGTCCGCAAAGCACACACCTATAATGAAGGCAAATGCAGGAAGGAGAAGAAACTAGAGTAGTAGTGTGCTGGCCACTGAATTTAAATGGCCAAATTGCCGTCTGACCTTAATCCTCGTGTCAGGAGAGGTCCCCGGTGTAGTACCAGCATAAATATGAAACAGTGCCAAGCTGTCTGTGATTTGTGCTGTGTCTTTCGATGGCTCCTTCGGCTCTGTTTTGTTTTCTACTTAGACTCCATTTATTCAAAATCCAGGGGCACTTCGGTAAGCATTGTTCTTCGAGATGGATGACTGCGATTCTTCTTCACGGTTGAGGAGGCAGCTGTGAAAAGCGCTTCATGCCACGCAGATCCTCTGGAGGGGCCGTCTGCCATCTGGTCAAGCAAGGCCTGCACGTTATTGAGTTAACTTGTTATCTTTTCCTGAGAACTTCTTCAGAGATATTACCAAAAATTTGCCATACTTGTTCAGGGCTGCTTCCACCTAATGTTTGTTCATCTCCATCCTGATAGATTCATCTTGCTAGATACTTAAAGGACTTAAAGGAAAGATAGGACTGGACTTGTTCACTTTGAAGAATACATTTACTGATTTGAAGAAACATACATCTACAGATAGATTGTAGTGCTTTACCCACAAAAATGCATGTTTCCCATTCAACAGTTCCAGGAAACCAATTAAATTTAGCTACGTATGATACATAGTGTCATGCATACTGTAAGTAACCAGTGGTCTACAGAAAAATTTGTAATTGGTTTATTCCAGGCAAACGTAAATTACTATTGTTTGAAAACACTATAGTAACAATACATAAGTTATGTTTCCTGAATTTTTATAATAATAATAATAATAATGATGATAATCATAATGATCACCATCATCTACATATCTAGCCATGGCATAACCCCAAAGGCCCAGAGTCTATCCCAGGCAGCACAGGGCCCAAGGCAGAGGTACACCCTGTATGGGATGCCACAAATAATAACAGTGACAATTTTGTGTGTGTGGGGGGGGGGGAGTTGAATGTTCACCACAGGGTTTCCTAAGGTCAGCCATACTGATGAGGCCATTTATATAACAATCCACTTCAAGCCAGTCACTGACTCCACACTCATCTGAGTGGGAGTAATTTAATTTGTACAGTTTACCAAACATCAACCCAAGTTTTGCATCTGATTCATGTGGCGGCAATCCCCCCCCCCCGATTGTTTATATTTAATACCCCCCAACACACACACAATTGCAGCCCCAGAGTGCTGTATTTGAAGTGAACTCACATTATTATGTCTGCATGGTCCCTTCTCTTGATTTTCCTGACCATTTGGTGTCTTAATAATCATCTTTGATTAGTGGCCCAGGAGGTAATTGTGGTTAAGGTATGTCAATTTAAAAGTTAAAAGGACCGGCTTGGCAGGAAAGGTGAGAAAAGGAGAGGAGACTGCAGTGCAAATGCAGATCGCCAGTTTATTCATGATGAAGTTCTTCAGGTCCGAAAAATCTGGCTGGGGTCAGAAAACAGGCAAGAGTCAGGAAACCAGAAACTCAATAGTCAAGCGAAACAAATTTGTACAGAGTTCAGTAGAAAGCCAGTTCAAAAGCACATGAAGAGCTGACTACTCAGAGTGTCCTTATATATGCCTCAGGTGAATTGAAATTTAGCTGCAGGTGTGTTCAATAATCCCTGAGAATAGTGTGACCGTGAGGGACAGCAGAGGCCACAAAATGAGGCCAATGTGACAGAAAAAGACCTGTTTAAAATTATAGGATGGGATGAAAAGATATCGAAGCATAAATGTAAAATCACTATGAATGCAGCGATGCTGCAATACATTATCTACATGGAAGGAGTAGCAATACCGGAACCTGTCTTGGGAAAAATATACTGTTTACAAGTCTGGTCACCAGACTTCAAAGCATATTGCTGTCTTGCTGTGCGACAGAGTAACAGTGATTCCTATCCTGAAAATCATTGGCATTCAAAGATACGTGAGGAGCAGGAAATCTCTTTAGTCTCGAGCAAAGGCATTAGAAGGACGACATGATCTGAGATCCAGAATTCTGTGGGCCGGGGATAAGTTCAACCCCAAGGAGTACTTTAATGTTAACGTTAATGCAGTACTCCTAGGCCTTGAAGGGACAAATGAAAATATAAATTGGGTTAAAGAAAACATTTCTTAACATATATGGGCAGGTTGTCGGAATAACATTACTAGTGGTGCTGTATAGCCGGAATCGTTAGGTAGCTCCGCTTCAGGTGAAAGGTAAGATTCTGTCAACACTTGGTTATTAAATATCCAAACAAATAAAATTTGCTGTATGTGTTCCTCTTGCTCGTAATCCTTCCCTTTTCCCCTGTTGGCACATTGTGTCGTACGTGTGTACACACACATGCGTGCGTGTCTGTGTGTGCGTAGAGATAAAGTGTCATATTAAAAACCTTGGTGAAACATTTGGCCTAAAGTATTAATTCTGACTCATTAAAATTATTTCAAGTGACAGCATTTAAAAATAAATAAATAAATAAACAAACATGATTACGTAAACAATCCCTACGAATCATACGCAGTCACTTTGACGCTCACTTTTGCTTTTACGTTATGCTTTGGCATCTTTATGTATATGCTATAGATTGGTCAAGAAGAGTAGAAGTTGGGGACCCAGGTATTTCTTATTAAAATACATGGCCCTGTACCCTGGTATGACCCCTGTGTTATACAAGGATCGGCCCCAGTAATTTATCTAGTGATTACCAAAGGGTAAATAGGTAATTGAAGCCTTTGCTTGGGATGGTAATGAATGCAGTAGCTAATAATATCAGTCCTGGTCCATCCCAAAGAATTGGGATCACAACATTTCAACTGCTCTTACTCTTTATATGTTGTTTTTTCTTTTTAATTCCGGGTGGGGTTGGCATTCAGATTCAGTCAATAGTGTTTTTGCCACTCGCCTCCAAGATTTTACGTTTGCATCACACTACATCTATTTTTGCAGCATCTGTTTCTGTTCCTAATATGACAAACATGTTTCTGTTCCCAATATGACCACACCCTCATTTATTGAGTGAATATGGTTGAATGTACTGTAATTGGCAGGAACTCTCAGAAGAGTTCCTGCCAAGAGTTCCACTACAGAATCTTAAATTATCTTAGATTATCTCAGCTTAATCAGTTATTATTCGGTAGTTATATTGACCAGACTTACTTTGTAACTGTGATTATTATTCATCATGATCTGAAATTTACTTATTGCTGAAATATTATGCATTATAATTAGGCTGTCAGTTATTTGCATTTCTTTAAACCTCCAAAGTGCCCCAGGGCACTGGCTAAATGGCCTTACCCTGTGCTGGGACCCCATGCGGCATTCTCACCTGTATATATGTGTGTCTGTCTCAAAGGAGGGCATGATGGGATATGTGAGGAGAAGCAAACGGCAAAGCATGATTTCATTTAATTTCATTAAATTTCATGTCATTTCATTTCATCTTGTTCTAAATGAGCTGTAGGTTAGAGAGTGCTTCTTGAACCAACTAGCGACATCGCAGTCCTGTTTTATAGACAAAGCATCCTAGTGAATGGTTCCTTAACTTTGAGCCTGACTTACCTACATATGGACTGAATAATGACATGACTTAAAGTCTGAGGGACAGTTCTGAGGACCCCCTGTGCCGTACTAGCTAAGAAGGTCACTTGTATCCATAAACGTCTACCTCATACGTGGAGTGGATGCCCGGTGATCCTACACCCTTTCACTTTCTGGAGTGGCTACAGCACTGTATGCATTAATCTGATTGGATGAGAGTATAATACCACATGATGTACATGTATTGAGAGAATTTAGTTGTGGGGAATCTTGAAGTTCAATGGAGACATTGATGCCTAATGGGTCTCTGTGCCTCTTAGTACTTTGCTTCCATACTTTTACTTTTGATCCTCTCCGTTAACTGCCTTAGAATATCTACAATGAGTTAATGAATTCTGCCGCACCACCCTTTGCTTATTGAAAAATTGATGGGGTTATATCTGACAATAGCCAAGGAAGGTATGTAACTGGTACAAATATTCAGAACTGCCAAACAAGAAACAAAGAATGAAAATAAATAAACCTCAACATACAAAGCAATGTAACAGCCTGCGTCTGCTCTCAGTTAAAATACAGACGAGATGATCTGATATCTCACATGCAAATACCTGTGTTTTTATACAGCAATACTGGAAGATTACTGTTTGCAACAGACATCAACGCAAGATTAATTATACAGTAATTCTTAGACGAGCAATTAGTGCAATGAATATTTTAATTACTATAATAGTCTAAGTTAGTTATATGAATTTGTTAACCACAGTATAAAATTTTTTGGTAATTGTCGTGATGAGAAAGTAACAGTGAAGACTTTTCCGGGGGGCTATTTTCTAGTTGGGCAGATTTTTACATGAAAATTTCCTGTTAATTAAGGGGCTGTAAAATAAAAGGGTAGCCAGAAATATGTTTGCGCCAAAGTGATCTTTGCACAAATCTGCATCATTATACGGATATGCATCATTATACGAAAAGCGTTTGGGCCGCACATCGCCTCTCTCCCGTCTCCTTATTGTAAGGAAGTTGAAATGGTGAATTACTCAAGAGGATGCCGCTAAATAGCGAAGGCAGGCTCTTCTGGTCCTGAAAGTGAGCGATCACGCTTTTTCGTCTTCTTTTTTTTCTTCAGAGTGAGATTTATAGGCACCTTCACTGCAGTGCTGCGTCGCGGTGAGCAACGCGGAGAGGCGCATTCCACTGCGGGTCATTACCTTACACTTAATGCTGCAGCACATCGCCGACGAAATGACAGCTTGAGAAATGCATGCCATTTGCATGCGGACGTGCGGTCACGTCGCTGTTTATTATTAATGCCGTATTAGGGTTCAATTAGAGCGCTGTCTTTCTGAGTACAGAATGTTTAGCTCGTCGTTTCCACTCGTGGCTAACGGCACTTACTGGAAATGTTTTCCCCAGCATACAAATATCGCTCTGTTTCGCTTTTGTCAGGCTGAAATACGTAACAAGACAAAAAGGAAATATTTAGGCCTATGCAATATCCATTGAGATCGGGGACATAATGTTTGCCAGGAGTTAGAACATAAAATGTTTAAAATGATTAAATCGCAGTGATATATTTTCAGTTGCCTGAAAGTGTAAGTTCTTAACTTCGTTAAGATGGCATCAGTGGCACCATAAAAGGGGAGGGATTTAAGATGATTCCAAGGGGCCCTAAAATATTGGAACATTATTGGATTGGTCGGGGTTGTGGGCCAAATATGATATTTTCATGACACCAAGAATTTCCCACTGGAATCAATTAAATTAATCTTAATCTTAAAATCTCTAGTAGTGGCCCAGGGTATCATATACATTGCAAGGGAGTCCAGGTCAGACCAGAGCATCTGGTCATACCAAGGGGTGTGATTTGAGCATTTGGATGGTAGGTCCCTACCAATGTTGGGGGAATACTATGTGTGTCTAGGCGGACGGTTGGGAGGGGTTCACGGTTGAATTGGTCCATACCAATGCTGCAACCAAACCCATTGTAAGGTCCTCGCTTCACGCCAACACCCACTTCTCCAGGCTGGGAGTATGCAGAGAATATTCCAGATGTGTCTGAGATATTCTACCTGGAAATTTTCCATACTTGACTCAGGATTTAGCAGAAATAGTGGAAAGTTTTAACTGGGAAGACATTATTTATGCCAGCGTTTCATTGACCCCAGTATAAAATGCATGCATTTTAAAAATGGCAGTATAGTATTAAAGAAAATCAAGTACAACATAACCAGACTGTCGCAATACCGAAGTAGTTACTAGGAGCTTACAAGCTAACCCCTTTAACCATCATCCTACTTGATGTCCTGTGAGAGTTCAGCATGCAATATCACTCTTAAAATATACCTCCTAACACTGCCAGTCAACCCATTAGCTGACATATGCAGCCAAAATAGCAGCCATTGGTGCCAGCCCCCCCCACACACACACACACACACTCTGGCAAGAATGGTCATGATCCTCCGCTGAAATCTGGCTGGTATTCTATGGGGGCTGCACCAGGGGGTTGGAAAAATCTGCACAAGGCTGTCTGCTGAGAGAAAAGATGCTTGAAAATTGTAAATGTCTAGGGGCATATTCCTCTGTTTATTTTATGATGGAAAATAGCTCGAAATGTTCTGAAAATACTCTGGTTTTCTCGATTGTATATCACACGTATACAATCCAAGCAGTCGTACACTCAGCTGAGTGCAAAGGCAGAGAGGTGTGCATGGCTGTCTTCGTTTGTGAGCGTGATTTGAAAGTAAACACATTTAATCGGGGCCCAGGACGTTTCTGGCTGGATGATGAGCGTTTAAGCCTGTTTCCTGCTTTCTGAAAGATATGAATCCCACCAACCTCCGGCACTGTTCAATGCAATTAACGCGTTAATGAATAAAGTGTTACAGACCACCAGAACTGTAAACACATTAATTATATGCCACAGGGCAATGTAAAATAGAAATGCTTGACATTAAAGCTTATTAGTTGGGGAAGAAAAAAAAAATGGAAATAGTTGCATTTTAATGTTTGATAAATAATTTGCTCCCTTGATTTGGTTATGTTCAATATCATGTTTCAGCAGGTATTTGTGGTAATGATCGAATTGCCAGCTGTTGATTTAGCTGTAAAAAGAAATTTGCTTCCCGGAGTATAATTTCCCTCACACATGACCGCAACATCGCCATGACGATGCCTGATTGTGCCATTGGAGCCTGGGTTTTATGGTGCAAATAGGCAATTTGGATCAAAATGTATTCTAGCATCACCCATTCTCAGAACAGTACAGATTCCAAAGATCCAGGTATCAATCATAGTAGATGGATGTGTTTTCGATCTGCTGAAATTGAAGGGGTGCCCTAGGAAAGATATTCCGGCAGAACCTGGAGACATTTCATTAGAAACATGCACAGTAGCTGGGCCTGCTTTGTTTAATATACATCATCGACTCGCAATAGTAAATTCTGAACATTTGTGGAAATCACAAAAGAATGCAGTTAATTCGAAACACGCTGTTTGTTTTCAACTTTTCTTCTATCATAATATATCTATCATTTCACAGTTGGTGGGTACAGTATTTGAATGG
Source organism: Mormyrops boulengeri (assembly GCA_026781065.1). Taxonomy (NCBI): domain Eukaryota; kingdom Metazoa; phylum Chordata; class Actinopteri; order Osteoglossiformes; family Mormyridae; genus Mormyrops; species Mormyrops boulengeri. The sequence continues at coordinate 18,749,053 of JAODLD010000008.1, forward strand.
TATCTCTGAAATTCTTCTCAGAGGAAAAGATGTGCTGAAGAATAGGGGATATTTTGGCTCTGAATTATGTGTAAGTACACTGTATATATATTTATATATGGTTTTAACGTGCATGTAATTTCTGCAACTTCACGCATCACGAGCAACGCCCTTGAATTTTAAATTATGTTCTTTTGTGAAATTGTGTGGTCATCGCAAAGATATGTAACGGTTCACTTATATAATCCAATGGTTTTTCAGATAAACAATTTTGGCGGTCGAAAAGCACACAAGGTAAATTCTGAGAAAGGAGAGATCGGTATTGCTTTGAGCTTTCAACTTTGAAATAGTCATTCTATATTCACACTAAAAATCACAGCAATGTGGTGCTGGGAATGAGGAGTAGTACTTGATCCTCATGGAGACGTATTTTGTTTCCAAAAGCCAAATAAAGTTGTCTGTATGTACTCTTCTTCACAATGTTTCTCCAGCCGAAACTTTACAAAACTCATTTTCGTTTTCATTTCAAGTGATGGATGGCGAAAATATTTGGAGAATGGAGAAAAACTGCAACTGCAAAAATAGTGCATTTCTGACATTACAAATTTTATATAACTTTCAAGAGAAAATTTCTGACTATGTCCCCATGTCTTCCAAATATTAAATAAAGGAAATAGTATTATAAAAGCCAGGGCATTATGCATTAATGAACCACATACCTAGCAAAAATAATGGAAATAATCCTCAGATTTAAAAAAAGGCATTTATTAAATTATTTGAAGTTTGTTTAATCAATAGTGCATTATTTATTTAAACAGCAAAAATATGCTTTACTGTCAAAAGTATATTTATGTTACGGTCTGTAAAAGTATATATTGCTATCAAATATCAGTTGCTGCTATCAGCTAAAAAAAAATCCCTGACTAGGTGTTCCTGTCAAACAGGGGGTTATCGATTGTTACAGATTCTGGATCTTAAAACGGGCCGCAGTTCATATGCATTAATTGTGAACATTAAGATGGGAGCTGCACACGTTATTTTATCCCTAGCAGGTTCCCTGACGGCTGCCTCTTCACGCCAAGAAAACGAGTTGCTAAACTGAAATGCTGGTGTAGATCAGAAAAACAGCTATGGGCGCCTGTTGCTCCATCTCCTTAGCCTCGGAAGCTCTTCCTTCCCTGATATTTTTATAGGAATTACACCCCCCGCACCCCTGCCTCAACCCTACCCATAATCCTCCTTCAAAAAAAAGCCAAAAATAAACACTAACTTTGAAGACTAAAGCATGCTGTACCGCTAGTCATTGTTGAGATGAACTGGCAGTTACAGATGACTCAGGTTTTAACATTCATTAAAGCACTTCAGGTGTTTTTAGATTGACATAACAGAAAGCTGACGGTGTATATAGGAGGGCGGGAAAAACACAGACTAATAAAGCAGATCAGAGTAGGGTACCATGCCACAGGCCAACCTGTGCAGAACATCTGTTAGGGGGGGAGGGTTCACAGTGAAACACCCCCTGAAACGACTGCACGTGAGGCAAGCTGCGTCGACATTATTGCCCAATTTGGGCATGAGGATATGCCTCCCACGTGATGCACTCTACTCTGCTCACATCATTAGCCCATTACTTTTTTCAAACCACCCACCTTCCCTCAAAAGGTGGTGCAATTGAAGGGAAGGTCGAAGCCACTGACCCGAGTGTCTTATTTTTGTTGTTTTCACTTGAGTTTGACAAGGGAAAAGAAGATAAATACAATAAGTGTAGCTGCAGAATGGCTGTGTGCGTTCCATTTTGGACAAGACCATTTCCGGCCCCTCTGGGTTCCAGAGCCATTTACTGGAAGAATACTATGTCAAAGTCACAGCACGGAACAGCCGTCCCGGGCCACCGCGTTCGTTTTATCCGGCGTCTCGGATCACGGCTCTTTCTTCCAAACGGCTTCATAATCGCAGCTTCCTCCGCGGCCAGCCGTGACTTAATTGTTTGATGACCTAACAAAGTTTTGGATTGGCCGAATATGTGTGCGCGTCCCCGCGGCTGATTAGATTGCTGTGCTGTTCATCCAAAAGAGGCAAGTTGGCAGGGAACGAATGACGCTTGAGGATCGGAAAACACTGTTACACGCACGGCATTCTTGACATCAGTAAACCAATGGGATTACGACTCTATTCTAACTAGACAGGGGTCGCATCGAGCCAACTCATTACGACAGCTGATTAACTGTGCAATAATTATTCATTTGCAAAAAGTAATTAAGAGCCGTGTTAATCATTATTATGCAACGGAATTTCAGCGTTATTGTCTGACATTTGTCTTGTATCTTTCTTGGCTGTACTTCCCTTGTTAGAATAATGAATCCTGTTACAGATCCTCCATTAAATTTTTCTGTTAATTGCTATGATCATCTTGGATTGATTTTCAGTCTAACAAGGTCAACAGCTACTGATTTTTTATGTAATAACGCGTTCAGACTTGATGTTGATGTTGATGCACTTGGAACAGAAAGAGATTATAATTACTATAGTTAAAAATATACCTAGAGATCTTCAGCAGACTGTAATATGCAACTTTTTTGAAAGTATAATTTATACATTTATTTTGAAAACACAATATTACAAAAAAATATAACAATATAAACTTAATAACAATATAAAGACTTAAAAAGACCATCTGTCCCTCACTTTGGATCTTCATGGAATTTCACATTATTGCCCTACAAAGGCGGTATTTAAAAACAAAGGAGACATTTACAGTTTTATCTAAAGTTAAACATTTGCGTTACTGTGTCAAAAACTGAGAATGTATCTCATGGATGACCAATCAAACAGACCTCCCTGTGTCTCACAATTGTATCCGGCAAAAATAATTCAACCACATACTGTAATCAATTAACTACACAATATAAACTTCATTCAATGTGGTAATTCTACTTGCTGCGTGATGAGCGATTCTCCATAGGGTCTCTTACATGCCACACCGAGAGCAATGATGTTTAATTAATACTGAATGACACACCTATTAAAAACTTGTGTTGACAAAAAATGGAAGAAACAATTTCTCTGCGATGCAGCGGCATATATACACAGCAACACGGCATTTCACACAGTTGGTGAAATAGGGGGTCGCTGGCACTATTATTTTGGGGGTCGTGGGCTGTAAAGTTCCGGAAGCCATGGTGTAATACAAACTTGACTCCCATTTTTTTAAAAACCCTTCAGCACCTCTGACCGCATGGTGCAGCGATAGTGTTGTAGATTAATTAAGCTTGCTTCACTCAACGATAACATCCCGCTGAAAATGAAGCCTTATTAGCAAATATGTAATTAACATAACTCTGCTGTCCTTCCCTTTGTTGCCCCGTCGCTATGCAGTGTGTGCTGAACACTAAAATCGGGATATTTCCACTTTCGGTGGGACCACAGGTAAATTGTGTCAGAGATTCCAGATGAATGCTGAAATTATGAGGTCAACTTAATTTACTTCAATGGCTTTACAGGAAATGAGGTCTGACGCTCCCTTTTCATGTGAAATGGGAGTGAGGCAAAGGAGAGACACTGTGTGCCATTTGGACTCTGTGACTTCATAATTAACTGGCATCTCGGTCCTTTTGTCTCCTTTTTTGAATCTAAATGCTCCCCACTTTGCTTGTGACCTGGCCAGCACCAGCATCTATGTGCCAGGAACAGCCAGTACATGTCTCCCCAGGTCTCATGCTGTCCTCGCGAAAATCAGGCCGGATTAACAAAGTGGGCTTGACTGGCACCCCCAGCCAGAAGCTGGAATGGGGGGCATGGCAGGATCAATGGACCCGTCTGTGTCTGCGTGTATCTGTGTACCATGCCTGACACTGCTGTCCACCAAGGGCCACTTAATGCAGTGCTGGTGTTTACCGCCAATCAAACTAAGCATTTGTGTAGGCCCCCAAGGATTTGGGGCCTCCTGTTGGCTCTACACTACAAGGGACTTTTTGAGTGGGGCCCCAGAAATAAACCGGCCCCTGCTCCTACATTAGCCATAAGTCAAATCCCCATTGGCTGCATTTTTATACGCTCCCCTCCTCTTTCTTCGCTTCCATGTGGAACCGAATCACACGACATTTGGTGGACGAGACGTCCTGTATACCTGCACATACCCCTGGTGGACGAGACGTCCTGTATACCTGCACATACCTCTGGTGGACGAGACGTCCTGTATACCTGCACATACCCCTGGTGGACGAGACGTCCTGTATACCTGCACATACCCCTGGTGGA
>JAODLD010000008.1:18753388-18769615 GCA_026781065.1 Mormyrops boulengeri
ACCCCTGGTGGACGAGACGTCCTGTATACCTGCACATACCCCTGGTGGACGAGACGTCCTGTATACCTGCACATACCTCTCGCACTGGGTCCCTCTCTCTGGGTCCGACGCTATTCCCACTTTTCAGCCCAGCACTGACAAAGTTTTACACACCGTGGAGATACATTTTTTAAAGACCTGGGACATGAATTATGGTGTCAGCCAGGTTAGCTCAAATAAAAAGAGATGGATACGCTTTGTGCGGAGATGATGGAGCTCACCAATGTCTTCTGTTGACAGTGGCATATGTTAGGTTAGATAAAACAACATCTTCGTGCGCTCCGTCGCCTGGATCTTATGTGCTAATTTGCAGTCCGCATTCATTTTTTTATTCACAAAACATTGCTCTTTGTCATTAAAATCTTAGTTTTGCTTTAATTGATGAGGTACTACCTCTTCGCCGTGACGTGCTAGATTACGATTCGTCTCAACAAAGGCTTTTAATTAAGCGGGACACAGGGAGTCCCATAGTAAATCACAGCGCCACATTATGGCACTCTGAGTATTACTTTGTTCTATTTCATTATTCTTTCCTCCTTCCTTTGCGGTGGTACATCTCACCACTTCATTTCCATGCTGGATACTTCGAAAGACAATGTAGTGCAATAAGTCCGAAAGGGACACCCCTGAATTACATTTATAAATCTCACATGAATAACCAGACGAACGAGGTATTATGAAGGATGAAAAATGTTTCAATTTATCACATATATTATTACATTTTTAAGCCGCGATCTGGAATAGTTTTCATCCTTCCATTCATGTTCATTTTGGTGATTAATAAAGCGTTAATCTTTACGTCTTACATTACATTTCATTGTCTTATAATGATATGATCAACAGGCCGAACTATATTGATATGAGGATTAGAGGTGGACAAGCAGAAATATGCTCAGAAAGGGATAAAATTAACCTTGTTTGCACAAGTACATTTTCACATATCCTGTCTTGCTCTCCTTTATTAAGACACATGCATAGAGATGAGTGTCCATCCAGGAACAGTTTTTTTTGGGAGGAGGGGGGTCAAGGGCCATGCTTATGGGTTCACCATGGTCACTCTGCCAAACATGGGATTTAAACCGGGAACCCTCCATTCACAGACTCAGAGACCGAACCCACTGAACCACACTCCATCTCCCATAATGCATTACACTTAACACATGCACACAAAAAATGGTGCCCTGGTCACAGTGGACGCAAAGCTAGATGCCCTTAATGACTAAATGACCAATTTGAGCAATAAGCATATGTAACAGATAGAACTCTGAACCTGTTTCTACACTAGCCGGTCCCAGCCGGGGCCACACAAGCCAAAGTGTTGTCATGGTGACTGAGACTCATCCATTTTTTTTAGGACTGGTACCTAAATGGAGTACAGCGGAAGAATAAATTTTAGGACCCCATAAATTAGCGTGCAGCGAAGTGGATTATTTAGTTAAATCTGTGCTTCACAAGCGGATTCTTGGTTAGCCTAAGGGCCATGTGTTTCTAGAGTGCTCCATTCCACGCCACAGGTGATTTTATTGGGGGCCATCACTAGGGCCATCACAGGTAGTGAGGGAGACCCGTTTGACGACAGTGTCTCTGACTCAACACGGCAGCCTCTCTCCACCATTATTAAAAGTTCCCCCTAAAGAGGCACAGATTTGTTTTCAGTCATGGAATGCTCCGGAGGGCTGATTTAGTCCGAGGTGCTCGCTCACCTTGTTACCACGCCAACAGATGCCGCGGGCACTCGGCCAAGAAAAGAAAACACCAAGTTTTCCTGGGGAGTTCACACCATCTCCGGCTGCCATGTATAACTAATGTGCTTATGGGAATATTCAGTCGTCTCCCATCCTGTGGGGACACGGTGTCTCAGTTTTGTCACCCGGCAAATGGTGCCCGTGTCACATTTCATCGTATCCGTGGCACCCCGGGGGGGAATTTGCTGTTCTTCACAGTCAGACTGACAGGGAGGGACAGAGATGTGGAATGCCAGTCTTCCGGTTGCGGGGGCCACCGAAACATGCAGAGGCAGATTGTTAATTAGGCGAGCGCCGTATGTCTCTGCTTAGCTACCTGTGTGTTTGTTCAAACAGGTGCGTGGTTGCAGCTCAAATAAAGGACGTCTCGTCACAATGGATCAACTTGTATGGAAGAAGCCAAGCATGAAGCCAAAAACAGTCACTTCACTTTACAAACATTGTTTAGACATTTTAAAATCATACAACACATATATTAGTTTCGATATTTAAATCCCAGCCACTCCAAATAAAGAAATTATGTTGATATTCAATATTTTATCAAAATTACACTAGGGCATTTAGTCCCATTGTTTCAATCACGACAAAATCAATAAGAAAAATTTCAGTTATTTCTTTAATGAAATCTACCTTGTTTAATGTAATTAGCGAGCCAAGTTATTACATTTTTTATTGATTTACGACGGTGGCAAACATTCATTTTGGAGCATAATTTCTGACCAGCAATTATAATTTGATTGCTGAGTATTAAAATTTTGTAGAGTTCTGAAAAGTAATAAAATTATAATGAAATACTAATTCTATTGGGAATGCATATTTGGAGTGAATGTTCCTCAAAGGCAGACGGAGCATTTTGATAGATAGACGGTGTGCGTGTTTGATGCCTGCTTACAGGTGTTTGACACATGCAGTCTGCATGTTCACATGTGTATTGAGTATGTGCTGATAAGCCCTGGTCATACCAGCTCACTTCTTGGGGGTGACCTACACACACTCATCTTAAAGATAGCATGAGATAATATTAGATGAGCTTTATTGTTCCCAGGCGGAAATTCTGATGCATACAGCAGCAAGGTAGGTAATACAGTATGTAGACACACAAACATATAGTACAAAACAAGACGGTATACACAGTGCAAAGGCAGTACACATAGTGCAGACAATCATAGCACAAAATAAGACAGTACACACGGTGCAAAGACAGTTCACATAGTGCAGACTAACAAACATATAGTACAAAACAAGACAAAAGGTGAAGCAATGTTAATTTTGACAGCATATTTAGATTTAGTTGTAGTCTTAGTCTTTTGACAAGAAAGCGATTCAATTTTAGTCAAGTTTAGTCATCTAATTTTTCAAATCTAGTTTTAGTCTATGAAAACTGCAGGATATTTAGTCGACTCAATCTACTGCTCGAAGACCAACTGGGTAGTGCTTATTTCTGCACCTAGTTCAGTTCATGACCCTGAAATTTTCAAACACAGTAAAAAAATAAACTTTTTGTTTCTACTCATTAGTTTGCACTTCATGTTTGTGATGTTTATCCCCGTTATCACCACTGCACACAGCTAGCACTCAGTTTTGTTTCTCATCAAATGTGAAATTTCTCGTATAGCTGTGTGTTGTTTTTCCCACATAAAGCCAACTGTGACACAGACCAGGCTGGGGCGGTATCTAATATTTCATACCGTCATATCGTCCAGAGATAAGTCCCCCATGATAAGTCTAACCTAGCACAGATACACATTTACAGACAGATTTTAGAGACAGAACTGCATGATTTATATGTTTGAAGCCGGTTAAATCAACATTATCCAGTCATGCGCAACTATAGTACTAACTAACACTAACTAAAGATACTACTTCTGATTGGATCAGTATCAAATTCATCTCTTCCTGAAATTTTTGTCTTGTTTTTATTCATTGATGAAAGTGTCAGTACTTTTCTCCATAGTATTTAGTAATTTTTTATTATCTTCTATTCGTCATTTAAAAAATCTTTGTTGACAAAGAATTTGTCATAGTTTTCATCAACAAAATTAACAGTGGTGTGGAGATGGTACATACAGTATAGATTTGATGAGTAAACATATTGCAAACCATTTGAAAAAGTACACGGCACTCAAACTGAACAACCTAAAAGAGAACATTAAGAGAATGAATTTATATTACTAAAGATGGAGTCAGTCTTTTGACTGAGGGTGGGGTCTTTGGATTCACTGTATTTTTGATGCTCGTTTGTGTGTGTGTGTGCTTGTGTGTGTATTTCTATCTACAAACTAGGGGAGTCGCTAGAAATTCTGCTCACCCACCCCCCCTCAACAAAATGTCACTTTGGGGCCATGCTATGTTTTTTTTCACTTGGCATCTCAGCCTGCACTCTTTCCCCTACGTCTGACTTCCTCCCGGTCTCTGAGCCTGTCTCTCAGTGATGGTTTGTGATTGACCCACTGAGTGAAAGTGACCAAGAGGAGCCCGAGGCGGATGAGGACCCCGGTGAGTCACCTGGTGTCTCCTGCCATGATGAGGACGACATGCCCACGCTGATCCCTCTGGAGCCCTGCGTCTCTGAGGTGGACTGGTTCGCCACTTCCACATGACGTGAGCCCACTCTGCTTGCTGCCTCCCTGCAACATGAGACCGCTCCGTCCACCGCCTCTCCGCAGCGTGAAGTCGCTCTGTTTGCCGGCTCCCCGCAGCCTCAAGAAGCAGAGGATGCAGGCTGTTCTCCTCAATAAAGCCTCCTTTTGTTTTCCTAAATGCTGCCCATGAGTCCTTCATCCCACAAGAGACAACAGCATTATAATTATTGTATAATGTTCCTTGAGCATTTAATAAATATGATTATTTGTCGTATTCAGGACCACCTGCAGTACTAGACCGCCGGAATCTACCAGGGTATCCATGCCCCTCCGATCTCCTTTTGCAGCACAATGTCCAGCAGAAAGAATTTTCTGCCACTTAATGGCCCATATGAAGGAACGGAAGTTCCAGAACGGAACTATTATTTGAAAAGAAGCCCATCAAGCCGCGGCTTACCACTCACTCTCTCTCACTATTTCTCTCTTTTACAGCCACTGGAGAAACAAGAGACCTCAAAACAAACTGGTTAAAATACTTAAACTGCCAGTAAGCTACTGTAAGCTACAAGCACGTTCACCTTTGAGGAGTGACTTGTCGTTCTGCCGAATGTCGGGAAATTGATTATGCCAGTCACGTGGCTGGCGGCATTTGAGGGCTGAGATAAAATTTAAGATTTTTAATTACTGGGACTTTTGGGTTTGACAAACTGAAGTGGATGTGAACAGAAAATAATTATCCACCTGCATGAAATGACTTCTGTGTAAATTTCTCTGGCTGGGAAAAGTTTGTTGTTTTTGGTTTCAGACCAGTTATTGAATTAAGACAGTGGTGCACATCCATCCAACACAATCGCAATGTAATTACAAATATTGCTTTTGCCGTTTGGAGTGCATTCTGCTTCATTTTTCGAAAGGTGCGACATCACGGATATCTCTGCTGGTGGAAATATCTAGGGGCAGTGCTTGATAATTCTTATAAAAATGCTGATAACTCATCTAGAGAGTCTTCAGACTACTTTGGATACTATTATAGGAGTCGTGACCTCAGCAATATTCAGCATAATTCTTCAAACTTTGAATAGTCTCTCTCACACACACAGACACACACATGGCTGCACCCTGCTCAAAGGTCCTCTGCTCAGATAACCAGTCTGTTGGTGCTCAGCCCTGAGAAGACCCGATGGACCAGATAGAGAGAGAGAGAGAGAGAAGGAGAGAGACGGGTGAGGAGAAAGTAGAGGTGCATCCCTGTGGACATTTTGGCTGATGCCGATAACTGGTACTCTTGCATTATTGTATGTGTTTTATGTTGTTAGTGAGCCTTAGCCTAAGACTGGTTTCATTATTGGTGATAGACAAAGTTTTTTGAGTCTAATTAGTGATACTGATAACCAGCTCACCCCTGAACTTCACAAATCCGTAAAGTAAACTGAGGTAGGTGACATTGCTACTAGTGTGTGCCAACCACATCATCAGCGAAGTAGTGAAACTACAGCAAGGCTCTAAGTAGTGAATGAGCTGATGAAATTCCTTGTGCTCTACTACTGAAAAAGCCTAATCGTCCAATGCAAGGATCTCCGTGATTTTACCAGTCATTTCTTTACTTCTAGTACTGATAACTTAGAATATTGACCAAAGTCTCAATATGACACTTTGGATCAATGCCAAAGTCTTGATTTTAAACAAATATTGGCTGATGCCTATAAATTAACCAATATGTTGTGCATCCTTGGGAGGAAGCAGAACAGGTTCTGAACAGGTTTGCAAATTACTCTGGAACAGTCTTGACATTCACAACCAGCGATTTTAAACTGCATAAGACCCTCAGCCCTAATTGCTCCGTGGACTAACTGTCCCTGCGTTCTGAATTGTACGTCGTCTTGGATAAAAGCATCAACGAAATGAAGCATGAGCTGCTGCTTAAAGCCACAGGCCTTCCCTTCCAGGGGGGTCTAGAGGGTGGTGTGAGAGGCTGGTGGCAGCTTTGGGACGCGGTGTAATATTCAGAGTGATCTTTTTGTCAACGTGTGACATTAAAGGCAGCTCAGGTGCTTCTGTGATTCTGCCTATTGTCATTATTCCAGGTACTGTAAGATTATCAAGTTCTTTCCCGCAACGTCTGTGAATCTGTGCAACATTTTTTTAAAAAGAAAAAAAGTGGATTTTTTAAGGCATATAAATTCTGCTATTTTAATTTTTCCCACAGTTTATGGTCACAGATGTATGCATCCAAAAAAAAGAAACAATGAACTGCAAACAGCAAAGCGGGTACGTCTCCAACTCGCCCATCCATTAACATTAAACTTTTGCTGAACGGCAAAATGCAGTTGTGTTCCGGAAGGCCGCGGGTAATTTGCCTTTTGGTGACAGGATGCATAATGTAATGAACGGCGGAGGCAGGAAGACCCACAAGGCCTAGTGGTTACACCCAGAACCATTTGTTATGATGTAAAAACAAGGAACATCTCGCATCTGAGGTATAGTGCAGCTATTTTTAATTTGGATAACCAGGTGAAAAATGAATATAAAAATTTTTGCAAACAGCATGTATTTTACAGAGGTGTGTTTTTGTTATTGTTAGAGACACCTTAAAAAAACACACATCAACATCCATTTTAATTTTGTGCCCCTAAAATTATGATGGAGGCAAACCTCTATCAGTACCTCCATCCTAGGGCCTTCGAAGAGCAGCATGTGGAACAGGGAACACGTATCCTTCCCCAGGGGAGTGGTGAATTGTTGTGGATGCAAGACCTCTGGCTACTAATGTTTAAAATCGAGATTCCGATCCATGTCATGTTGGTGGCGAGCACCCGGCCATTGAACTCCAATATGCGGATCTGCAAGGGCGTTTCTGTGTGTAGCGGCACCTCAGTGGCTTGACAGGCTGCCACATGCAACTGAATAGCCTCCAGTCTGCCAGCTTCTAACCATTGCGAGAGGTGTACAGTACCGGGGTACCAGGCCACTGTCCTGTGTTGTGGCCCATGATCAAACATTAACATTTATTGGCAAAAACTTGCCTTACCACATTCGATTCAAATTTATATAGCATTTTCACAATATTACATTGTCTCAAGGTGCTTTACCGTTATCTCTGCCCAAAGCCCCCAGGGAGCAAGCCAGGGGCAACAGTCGCGCGGAAAAACTCCCTAGAAGGAAGAAACCTTTCAGGAACCAGACTCAAAGGGGGAACCCAACCTCCTAGAGCCGGCAAAGGAAGCCCAAAATAGCAAAGTCACAGTTTATAAAGTTAAATTGTTTATAGTCTAGGTAAAATTGCGCAAGGTCCAGCTGATGTCAAGGCAAGCTGGTGAAGAATCTGTTTCACTGGGCCGGATGGAGGGGTGGTGTGGTCCGCAAGCAAGCAGGGACCCGTGTTGACTAAACAATCACATTTCGGAGTATTTAATTTTATTAAATCCTCCTTCATGGCAAACGCACAAATAAGGACTAGAGATTAATATCACTGGAAAATATATACAGGACAGCAATTTAAATCAAACTGAGTATATTACATGCATAAACATTTTATCATTTACATAGCAGAAGTGACTCATTTATCAGGGTCTTAAACATTTCTGCTTCTTCAAATAAGACAAATTTCAAAGGTACAACAGCTAGTCCCTTCAGGGACTCCAATCAGCAAGTCTTGGGTTACAAGCAAAGGATTTCACATGGAATCCTAACATCACTCACCGGGTGGGAAAAGCCCAAAAATGGCTGTACTTCCTCCGAAAACGGAGTCAGGCCTACATACCTTGGCAGCTTCTGATCAACACCCAGCTCAGCACACCGGAAGTATCCTTTCCTACAGTTTGACTGTGTGGTGTAGCAGCTGCCCAGCTGTAGAGCGAAAGGACCTGCATCGCATGCTGAAGGCCGTCCCATCAGTCGTTGAGGCCGACCTCCGAAACTGGACACTTTTTACACTAACCGATCCAAGACAGTGGCTTGCAGCATAATCATAGGCACAACTCACCCGGGTCGCCATCTGTTTGACCTGCTGCCGCCTGGAGAGCCGATTAGGGCAATCAAATCCCAGACTAATAAACTAAGAAACAGCTTGCTTCTCCAAACCAAGGACCCTTCCTGTCTCCTGTTACACGCATAGCTAGACCCCCAGAACTGTTATTTTTACCACACACTATCTCATAATTTACTACATATATAAGCACTTTATACGCACACACTATCATCTTAAAGACAGATATTTTACATTTAATTACTTTACCTACCTTGAGTATAACGTAACTTTATATATAGTAGAGTTGGGCTGTATGACCAAAAATTTATATCACGGTATACGGTTCCACGGTATACGACGGTATTTTGTTTTTTTGTATGACTGGGCGTTTACCAGATTTTACAGGACACATTTTTGTTTTGCGTTTTGCATTGTTCCCACATTAACTATATTATTTTATTAGCCATTGCGCCTATCCGCTACCTTAATGATAACATACAGCTAACGTGTTTGTTGGCTAACTGCTTATAGATAAACGGCTAATGTTAAGGTGTGCGCCGGCCAAGTTAACATTTTTCGATAAGTGTTTAATAGTTCAGTGTTGCTGGAACGCGAGCTTTACTGACCTCGCGAAATTTCTCATGAAGACATGGATGACAAGGATGTCATTCTTTAAGATGCTTTGCCAAGTTTGACGTGCTACTGGACTTCGTTGCCACAACTTTGTAGCACTGTTTGCATAGAGGCTTATCAACATCCTTAGCCTTTCCATGCTCGTCTGCAAAATACTGCAAAACTGTACGTTAGTGTTTTTTTTTTTTACTAAAGCAGCTTGCAAAGTGCCTTCAACTCCAGCGTATGCCATGTTTGGCCAGCTCGGTATGTGTGTGTTAACCAGCGCGAATGCGTTCAGCAGATACTGAGAGGAGGGGAGGGGCTGTGCGATTGGGCGCGTGTGCGTGCGTGCACGCGCACCTGCGCTGTAGTGGTGCTGTGTGAAGTGTGGTGAATGAGGTGAAAACCGCACTCTTGGTATCAATAATGGTGAAAATTAGTATCTAATCACATACTAATTTTTAATATTGATTAGTATCTGAGAATCGATTTTTTGACAACCCCAGTGTCTCATTATTTTCAACTCCTGCGTCAGCTATATCTTCCATTTCTGATCTTTCGCAGTAAATTTTTAGCGGTGCAGCAGTGAAAAAAGTCCCCCAGTTCCCAGCTACGCCACTTTCCGCACGGTGTGTAGGCTATTTAAACCAGTATCGCGGTATAAGAAAAATTCATATCATAACAATAATAAAAAACGGTTTTCAGTATGAGCCGGTATACCGCCCAACACTAGTATATAGTAACCGACACATATGCTGCTCTCTCCATTGGCTGCATTTGAACTACATGCTTTTCTCTCTCTTAAATGATTGTGTTTTACAATTTCTGCACAAGGTGTCAACACATTTCCATTGTACTGAAGCATAATAACAAAGCTGTATCTGTAATATAAAAATGTAGGAACCACAGCTAACTGCGAGCATATTGACATTTAGGTGACATCTGGGAGACCACAGGCGAGGGCTGCTCTACCTCTCCTTAAAGAAACTCAGACACCCCTAAGCGTCCCAAACGCAATCTGACACGCCAAAAATCACATAGATGTGTGTTAACAGCACCTACTTAAAAACCTTTGCCTGGTCAAATATGTACATACCCAGTCTAAATTTTAAAGGCAGTGTGTGGGTGAATATGAAATATCCTTAGGGATTAGCAGTGTTGAACAACTTTATTAATAAGAATTTGTTTAAAGTTTAATTGTATTAAATATTAAGTTTGTCTTTTATGCAGCATATCTGCTCTGCACTATACTGGACCCTAATTTTTCCAGTGCCCACTAACATGACAATAATGACAATAGGTGCTCAAGTCTGTACTCCTAGAAGGTTTCTACCCCCCGACCCCCCCGGCTCACTCTGTTTTAGCAGAATGAGCTTGCCAAATAGGTTCTCCTCTAGCTACATCAGTAAATGGGGAACGGGAAAATACAAAATCATACAAAATCATCTGCTACAACAGCAGCTTCATACTCAGCTATACAAACAGTTTTTAAAACTACTATTAAATCCTCCAAGGTTTCCGCTCCAGATGCAGAACACCAATGAAAGTCTCATAATGTCTTGAAAATTCAAAATGTGTCTGTCTGATTACCTTCAGGAACTAAGTTTTTGTCTATAAGCCTTGGGAAGCAGCTCACAGGCCTCCGACACAGCCGACTTCACGGCTTCGCGGTTGCCTGCCTCCTCCACACTAAGGGAAGAATAAACCTCCAGCGCTCCACCAATAAACCCAGTCTGGAAAAGCGACGCATGCTGTGCATCTCGCAACCCTCTTCCATATGCAATATGTACAAACAAGATGAAAAAGGCCTCTGTGTGCCGCTCATCAAGTCGAGGAAGCAACTTAATGTCAAAATCATGCAACTCTAGATTCCCAGCAGAGGAAGATTTATGTCTGTCCTCCACGGTAAGTTTACCTTATAGCCAATAACACTCAAATCTAAATTTAGTTCCTTCTAGCTCCGCTTCTTAGTGTTTAATTTTCAACAACAAAAACTCCCAACTTCATTCAAACACCGAACTTTGTTCCATAATAGAGATAGATAGATAGATAGATAGATAGAGATACTTTATTTATCCCGAAGGAAATTTAGGTGTCCAGTAGCTCATACACTGTATACATACACATAGGCACACAGACCTATGACATTCACGCACACCTACATACTGCAACCAATACAAAGGAACAATATCAGGAGGGCAGTGTGCTGTGTGCTGTACAGGCCTAAACACTTAATGGCAGAAACATCCTACAGATTTCCTTGGTGTTTTCTTTTATCCGCTATGAAATCAAACCAAACTGGTAACAAAAAGCAAATTCTAATAACGGATCAATTGAAAGTCTTTCAAAAGGATTTCTGATGGTGCTTCAACAAATTTATCAACGATGGTCATGATCACTTCCATCCTATCCCTTTACAAACATAATCCAAACTACTTAAGGGGAGACAACATTGGGGCAAAAAGCCAAAGAATCCTCCTCTCTAACTTTATCGAAGCAACTTAACTATTCTTAATCGTAGACTTCATCAGGTACTTGCAGTGGGTACTTATGCACAATAACCCAATAATTGCAAACCGTAACTAGTACCTGGCAACTACTGCAAATCACAGAATGATCCGGAGCAAAGCTCCATCCACTTTCACCACACAAAAATAACAAGTTACACCCCATTAAGGATTCATTGCTCTAACCTAAGAAGGGAAACAACACAGACTTATCTAACAAAACCCCACCAATCTATTGTACTCACCTGAGTTAACGCACCAGACAGCAACAACTGAAGCAAAGCTACCAGACGAGACGTCACTTTGTCACGGCCGGCTTGGATGGACGTGGCAAATAAGCGAAACAGCTGCAACCTAAAGCAGAACAGAAAGAAAAGGAAACCTGCTCCCACCTCGAACCTGGTGTCAGTCACTAGCAAAACAAAAGCAGAGAACACTTCCCCCACCTCTCCCTCCCCCCCCAACCTAATGTGGGAGCATTGAAAACCCATCATGCCAGCTGCACACAATAACAGGCAATTAATTAATCAATCGCCCTCAAGGCAACCTAAAACCAGACAGGGAACCTGTCACATCTGGTAAAAAGGAAAAAAAACGACATCCAGAGTGTTTGCGCTGATGAAGCATTATTCTAAAACAGCATTACAGTAAGTAAAGTGTTGACGCAGTG
Source organism: Mormyrops boulengeri (assembly GCA_026781065.1). Classification (NCBI taxonomy): domain Eukaryota; kingdom Metazoa; phylum Chordata; class Actinopteri; order Osteoglossiformes; family Mormyridae; genus Mormyrops; species Mormyrops boulengeri. The sequence goes on from JAODLD010000008.1 coordinate 18,765,514, forward strand.
GCCAGGTTAGCTAGCTTTGCTTGCAGTATTCCTGCCCATTGTCCATCTGATCTCTGTGAGTAGAGAGCAGTAGGAAACTATTACTTTGAAATGTTGGGTGGGCCACAGGAGCAAGGTGGGGGTCCAATCTGCTCCAAAAGAGGCACCCCCACCCGCCTGCATCCCAGCAAATCCGGCTGTAACCGGGGCAACGTGGTAACAAGAGCAAAAGCACCAGCCGCAGAGCTTCAGTGCTGCAGACCACTGGAAAGACGCGGAGGGTTAATAAAGCGCAAAGGGTTTGGTCGCCTTTAACGTAGCTTTTTCTCTCCTAGTGAGGCAAGTGTATCTGTTAGTTTGATGATCTCCTTCGAAAAAACAGCCCTACGCCTCAAATGCAGGGGCGGGTTTGTTAACTATGAAAGGGCAACAGGGGGCCTCAAGCCACAGGGGCCCGTGCACATGCGTGATTTGACGGGTGATAAACACTGTCACTGCTCATATGAAATGCACCTGTCTGAACTTTGTTACAGTTAATAATATATAAGCATGACATCGTTTGTTAACTTCCGTTGTCAGGGTGACGTGTCAGGGTGGGTGAGTACGGACTGCCAGCTTTGGAGGCAAAAATAGGCCCTTGTAAATTTGACATTTATGTGTGTGAATTACTAATGTGTCGCTGGTACCAGTCTACATTAAGCTCGAATCCGTGTGCGGGCCGCAGATGTTACAGCTTGACGTAGGTGTCAGTTGGCATCAGTCACAGCATGGTCTGTCCGTTAATCCCCCCCAACACTCTGGTGCAGTTTCCGTGCCACCCAGCCACTGGAGATGACAATGTGTGGAGCAACATTACCGCTGGCTTCTTAGGTTCGATTTGTCTTCTTGTCCCTTTGATCCAGCTGCCAGTCTTGGTGCCGGGGTTTACGGATGCCAGCGTGCGAGCGTCACCTCTCATCTCTCATCTTCTGGAGGAGATCACAGAGCATATGGATCATCCCCCCCCCCCCCCCAAAAAAAAACAAAACCCTGGAACATGTATGACCCAACAATCAGGTCCAAGAAGACAATCCACTGAATCACTAAGGTAAATAAGTAAATGAGGTGAATCAGTGACTATTAAGCAACCCAACAAGCCAAGCAGTGATGGAGGGGCTTTGATGAATGCAAGGTGTCACTGTGGGCGGGGTCTATGCCAGCAGCCTATCAGCATCAGCCCGCAGCCTCAGGCAAATACTGTGGGATGCTGCCATCATTCATGATGTTTGACTTTCTAGTTGAGCCAGGTAACCGAGTCAAAAACTAAAAAGAAAAAGAAAAAAACAGTAATTTCTAGCATATATTTCATTTTGAAGTGAGGGGAAGTGGGGGAGATTGACATGTTCTGACTGAGAATCCCGATGGTATACTGTAGGTATCTCGTCACTGACTGGTTCTTTCAGGCCAATGTAGAAAGCATTGATTAATTTATCTGCTATATTTTTTGCATTTTGAGCCAAGAGATGCAATGCTTCTGATATCGATGTAACACAGATATTTCCCCAGAGCCTTTGTTTTCCTATATATTTACTTTGGAATGTCATAAAATGTTCAGGACCTCATTATCGGCCCCTGCTGCCCAGACTGGCCCATGAGAACATCCCCATCACTGCTGGAGCCGGATCCTGAATGCTTCGGTCCTTTCTCGGGGGGGGGGGGTAGCTCGTGTTGATTCGCCCCTCTAGTTATAACTAGCCTGATTTCCAGACCAGGCCTCCAAAATGTATGTCCCTGCTTCTGCGTTGCAAATATCAGGTATTGTTCGATTACATATTCGCCAGTTTTCTCGTGTATGTGCCAATGGATAAGACTGCCTGCTCAATAAACAACATGTAAAATGTAAATATTGGCCCTGCTTAGTCATTCTGACAGATGTTGCCATGGGGATTGTTGTTCCCCATCTGTTCACTTGTTTACTTCCTCACTTTAGTCCTGTTGTGCATCAAGTTATTTTCTGTACATATTTGACGCCGTCACTGTGGCACAATGGGTAGCTCCTCTACACTGAGGTGGAAATTTCGCAAAAGGAAACTAAAGACTATAGCAAGAGGTACCTTGACTTCTTTATCACTGCGTAGTGATATGGCAGTATTTACAAGACGTACATATAAACATCTACTTCTACACCATGCAGTTGCTACACATTAGCCTGTAAATGATAGACTAGCATGTCTACTGACTCAGGCACAGGCTAAGTGGTGGAAAATAAGCACCAGAGAGGAGGGAACACCAAAGAGAACTTCATCTTCAAGAGAAACCACACTCCATGCTCTCAGTCTGCCTTAAATGCATGAAAAACCTTCAAATGCATTAGGGGAAGCTCACTCTGAAGTGCTTCTAAGTAAATTTAGACACACATTGGACAGACAGGCATGTTCCACAAGAATTTTCCCTCTTCCACGTGCATCAGAACAAATATTTTCACCGTAATGAAGAATAATAGCCATTTTTAAGCTCTATGTGAAATTGGAGGCCGGAATAGTCAGTGTTCCTTCCATCCTGTTTTATTAATATCTGAAAACCTTCATCTGAAAACCTCTTCAAGAGGTTTGCTCTCTGCTGGCTGCACTAGGTCTTCTTTTTTTTACCTTCAGATGTACCAACCAACGCTCTCCCATACTGTTTACTGTCCACCTTGGAGTCCAACATAGATTGCATTAAAGTCAGCTTTCCAGGACGCTCACAAATAACTCACACAGTACATTATAAAATCACGTGAACACGAGTACATAACAGGTATCCAGATGCTTTCTTCTAAAGCATTCATCAAAACACTCTTTATAGCTTTTTTGTTATAATTTAGCCTCAGATCTACTTGTAAGTTATGTGGAGCAATTTATGTGAAACTCTTGCCTCAAAGCATGCTGCATTTATATGAAGGTCAAGGGTTGGGAATCTTATTGACTCCAAAGCATTTTCTTCCATAAAGGGAATATCAACATCGGAAATATTGCTTCAGTAAACAATAAACTGAATATATTCTGAAAATATTATCCAGGGTACCAGACACAACAGTGGTTAAGGAATTATAATTTTGCCCATAAGTTTACTGTCTGGGACTTTTGGTCTGTTGCTTAACTTTTAAACTTTTCTGCACCTGCACACTGATAACGCTTAAAACTGTAGGTCTCAATGTGTTCACTAAGCACCAAGAACCAGGAATCAATACCAGCAGGCAACCAGAATGGAGGCAAGTGAGACAGAAATAGTACTATCTGAGTAATGCTTAACAAAGTTGAGATTTGCAATAATCTACATCCAGGCACGCAGAGAGTGTACGTTTTCTGCAAGAAAACTTTAGAAGATTTTCCTCTCTCGGAAGAATGGATTTTAGCTTTAAAATGAATTACAGATGCATTTTGCCAATGTTTATCTATGTTGATCCTGTTATAGAATGTAATCCACTCGTTTTTTATAAGAATTATATTTACACAGCAGGACTGGCTTTAAAGTGATCATCCTAAGCTGGATTTTTTTGTAGATGTGCATTGTTATTGCGTTACAGAAAACCCTTATTACCATCTTCCACTTCAATTCAGCTGTGGAAATTGTATTTTTTGTATTTTATTTATTTCAATTTCTATTTCTGATCTGTTTGTGCTCCATTTCTATCCTTCTCTTCCGTGTGTGTAATTCCGCCTTTGTTCGGATCTTCTCACTGCAACACCGAGTGGGAAGCTACTGTATAAATGCCAAGCTAGGTTAGGGTGTAAAACCCCCGTTTGTTTGCTGTGCTTTTTGGATATCGAAAGGTGATGCAGCTGGTTTGATTCAATGTGTCATGTCACATAAGTTGACAAAATGGACCCAGGCTTTATTAAGGGTGTCTCCTCAATTCAGATGAGTGGGGGTGAGAGGTAAACAGCACAGGAACACCAAATGTCGAGGACGAAAATGTGCAGTTTTCTTGGGATTGACCAGACATGGAAACGTGGGAATGACCTCAGGGTAAGAGTGGAAATATATTAACATGCGTATCCCAGACATTCTCCTTTGAATATTTCTTTATTTAGCAGGTTTGTTGTGAACGATATTTTAAGGGACTTTTCCTTACGGTGGGAGAATGTCTTATTTTGTTTCTTCG
>JAODLD010000008.1:18769715-18792511 GCA_026781065.1 Mormyrops boulengeri
CCCACCCCCCCCCCCACTATTCCTCCCCTGCTGGGGGGTCTTGTGGGGGGGGGGGGGGCTTAACTTGAATATTTTTCTATTCAGGGAGGAATATTTTTTACTCCTGGCAGACGGATACAACCAGGGACAACAAGAATCAGGTGAACAAGAATTTTTGTACAAGTCTGTTGAGGTCACTATCCTAGGAGGGATGACCACTATAACCCCCCCGTCAATTGGGAACACTGGCTATTAGTGCACAGAAGCATGACTGAGCGTGTTTGTGTGAGCGCATGCTTCTAATGACTCTCTAGCAAAGCCAGGCCTGGATATAGCTAATCACTGGTTCCAGTAGCTGTGCATTGTGTTAGTACCATCATGAAGACCCCAGGGTACTGATGGACAAGATATGGTTTGCCTAACAGTCGTTCTCTGTGAAGGGGATTGTGGACTTGCTTGGGCTGCAAAGGACTTGATCCCTGCTTTGAAACAAAATTTAATTGCTCTCCCCTTTTTTACACTGAATACAAAAATTCAATAATGAACCAAAGCCACCATATTAATGCATGTCAATTATATCGTTGGTTGCGTTTGGCACTAAAGTCCGTGTTTCTGTGTACGTGTCGTCAGATGATTGCAGTTTTCATTTCAGTATCCCCATGAGCCAGTGTCTGCCTGTTAATTGTTTGCCTTCTTAAAGGTGAGGGCAGTGGCGGATTACCGGTTCGAGGGCTGCCTTTACTGGGATATCGCCGAAGCCTAATCCCACTTTAATGTCCAATTGATTTCCCTCTGATCCACAGCTACATCATCATGCTATCCCCAAGCAAGCTATCTGACAACTACCATGCATATACACACATATTCTCCTGCCCTGTTTCGCTAGCACATGCAGGAAAAGCAACGTGACTTCATAATCGCTATTTGAAAGAGATGGCATGTTGTGTTTCCTTGACAACCAGCTTCTAACAGCAGTGCGGGGCAAATCTAACTCAAAATAATGCATTTCATATTAAGATGAACCCTACCACTATTATTATTATTATATAGACAGATGCAGTGCATGAATTATGAAAGGCGGTATGTACTCTTGTGTCACAAGTGTTGCGTAAAAACAAAGATAACGAGGAATCTGACTACACATCGTTGCGAGCAATATGCACAAGATTCCACATAATTATTTCCAAAGCTTCTGCTTCCCTCTTTGCTTCAGATGTGACTCGAAGAAATGTACAAAAATTATTCTCATCTAGCAAATGCGACTTTTTACTCTTTCATCTGGCCTCCATACCGATAATGACGTATCCTTGCACTCGTCATCTTGAAACACACAGGGATAAACATTGGCACAGCACGAATGGGAACATGATGAGTGGTGTGCCATTATTCTGCAGAAACTACTTCTTTTTTAAAAGTTGTTCCCTCTGCATGACGATTTGCGCCCGGCAGAATAATCAGATTAATTTCTAGACATTTCAAGGACAGAAGCCACTAAATCCATTAAGATTCAGAGACACTGTGGTGGTAAATAAGAAACACCTTGCATCTCATCCAGAATCATCCCAGGACCCACAACAGCCATTTGTTAATATAATAACATACACTGGATTTTTTTCCTTTTAATTAATGTCTGTTCTTTTTATCTCTGTAAAGCACTTTAAGTGACCTCTGTGTATGGAAAAGTGCCTACCTATCTTGCCTTGCTGATAATAAATGTTCTTATGGTAACATGCTCTGTAACAAATATGTTTACATTTACATTATGTATTTCCCAGGCACTTTCTCCAAATCAACGTAAAAGGGTGAAATATGACAGCTATATTTCATAGAGAGGGATTTTCATTACGTGTTATGTCATATTTACTGAGCAAAACTTATATTTCCAACGTGTCTTTGTGTTTCTTGAAGATTTTATTTAGTCTGGCGGTAGATCTGAAACACAATATGAGGTTGGAATAAAATCATTTATAGGGGTTATAATTGTGTGGATTTTACTTAAACCTCGTTTAACTAAATGGGTTACTGTTCCGTTTTAAGTTTTAATTTGTATTCATATGTCTGCCGGAGATTTGACAAAAAGGTAATTATTCTTAGCACAACACAAAGTATTTCATAGTTTTAGTATGGATTCGAAATTCATTAACATTAATATAGAATTAAATGCGATTAGATATGTGTCAGCAATATCCTGAAGCTTGCCAAAAATAGGTTATTTAAAACAGCATTAACATTATTTATAATGGAAGATTATTGCATTGGGTGACAGTAACAAATAGCAGTTTTTAAATCTTGCTAAGCCTGGTTTTGTCAATAATATAGTGCAGTGGTGTCATACTCAGTCACTGAAAGGACCAACTAAAAGTTACCAATGAACCTGAGGGCCGACCAAGGCTTATTTATTTAGTTAATAACAGTTTGACCCAGACTTTGCAGTTATTTGCCAGTTATGATTGACTGTAACCAGCTTTAGCCATAACCACCTCACAACTACAATTAGCACGTTTTCCCCGTTGAACATCTAGTTGAGAATTTAGGTTCTGCCCGTGTACACACTCATTTATGTCATCGCCTGAACCAAACTGAAAATGATGTAACCAAAGGGCACACGACGAAAATGTGTCCAGCTACAGCCCGGCCTGGGAGGTAGGGATCGTGCTGTGCAAACTTGCACTATCCCATTCCACTTCCTGCCCCCCCAGCCCCAACTGACAAGTTTAGTTTAGATTTCTTAAAATCCAGCAAAGCATTCTAGTTGTAATCTGCTTGTTTTGATTTTTTGGGAATAATGAGCCTGTTCCTCATTTAAAAGAATGAAACACTGAATAATGTCAGATAAAGGCAGATGAATAGTAGTTTATCTATCCAACATATGCATCTGATTTAATTCTATATTTTCAGAGAGGTTTTTCCAGTATCATTTTTCAGTTTTATTTAAAAAGAGAATTTTCAGGAGTAATGTTTACTACAAAGTTCACCTTTCAAAATGTTTTGACACTGAGTAAAGATTTAAAACAAATAACTGCAAAGCCTTTGTCATACTGTTTTGCAGTGATGGGCGGTAGTGCCGCTACATGTAGCGAAGCTATTAGTTTAACTACATTTTCTAGTAGCTTCCCTGTAGCATCGCTGATTTCTGAATCAAATAACTTTCCAGTAGTTACGTTATTTTTTTGATCAAGTAGCGTCAACAAAAGCTACAATTTCCAGGACATGCCTGAGAAAAGCAGAGGTTTCCTCTGCAGTATAATTTTGAAACACAACAATCAGACAGAAATAAAGCATGTTTATGTGCGACCTTCTACTCTGCTTCTACTGCCTGTCTATCGAAAAGCGAATGCGTATGGCAGTGGAACTAGCAGAGTGACCGAGAGTGACAGACACACAAATACACACACACACACAGCACAAGAGGATGGAGGAGGGAGAGACTGGAGGAGAACAAGAGGAGCAGTCCACTGACGTCACGCCGTGGCCTTATCTGCAAAAATATATGACACTTGTTTAATCGACAGAGAAAAAATACGTGTTTAGATGTGTGCTTTGCAATTCCAAGACCAAACTGTTGTCGATGTCTAAGACATCTAACACCAACCTGAGAACCCACATTCAGGTGACTCTTTCATTTCCCTACTGCAGTAGGCTATAATGAAATGTGTGTGTGAAAAATACCCTACAGTTTGATTTAAGGTGTTAGAAATTAGCGAAAGTGAGGGAATAATGTCATGTAACAAATGTTAACCCATGCTGACTAGCAGGGGGAAACTAGCCTACAAATGGTTTTTCTTTTCCTTAGAAATTTTAAATTGATTTAAAGCTATAGCCATGTCTTGCCCATCAAACACTTCACAGTAGCTTTAATTTGGAGTACTGGTTTACCTAATAGTAGGCTAATGACTTTTTTTTCGTTTTATTGCCAGCAGTAAACTTTTATTTATGTCTCGATGCTTCACATAATGCAGTGTCTACACTGTGTTAAATCATCTGCTGTTCTTTAATAAATGTTTTAACCAGTGTATCTGACTGTCATTTTGCACTGATCTGGCATTAGGTTGATACAACGTGGAGTAGCTTCTGATGTAGTAAACTACTTTTGCCATATTTGTGTAACTTAGCTTGCTATATTTCCATGGGTGGTAGCTTAATTTATTGTTGAGTAGCTGATAGCTTAGCTCACTACACTTTACAAGTAGCTTGCCCAACACTGGTTATTTGCTAAATAATTAAGCCTTGGTCGGCCCACAAATTCATTGGTGATTTTTTGATATGGCTCTTTCAGAGTTTGACACCCCTGATCTAGATCTAGTTATTTCTCTCGTTACAAAACTGACAGACAAGGACACTCGTAGAAAATGATGATTTTTGTTAAGGAACTGCCACAGAATTCCTCAAATCCAATCAGGGAGGTGGCAGTGTGAGAGTGCCACCTGTAGGGGACGCACTTTTCATTAATCAGTCTTTGGCCATGGCTTCAGAAATTGGGTCTCATCAAGAAATTGCCGATACTTTGTAGATTTCCATTTTCCATTTTTTGGTAACGGATGAATGATTCTGTGCATGTCTGCGTAATATATTTTATAAGTGAGTCCCACCCTCCTCAGGCCTGTTGGTATATTACCGTTGAGGGGCCGTCCCATGACATCACTTTAATGTTAGTGGAGATTTGCCTCTAATAAATTTGCTAGAATATCATATATATAACAGATTTGCTGCTAACGCTAGTGCTAAAATGCTAGAATATAGTATATATGAGGCATCTTTTTTTTTTTTAACAAATGTATGACATTATGTGCTCTGAATAAAGCATTGCTAAAACAGTTATCACAAAGAAACTGAAAGTTTAATTCATCAGTTTGGAGTTTTTGAACCGTGTGCTCCAAACGCCTATGTTCACATTAGTCCCTTCCCTGGTTGTAGCCCCTGGAGGGGGCGCCAGTTGTCATCCGGCTGACAGCGACTCCTCCCCTTTGTCTGGGACATCAAAAGAGCCGAAAGTGGAGATGATGGGGAGGCGGAGAGGCTCCGCACGCAGAATGCACACCAGCCACGAGCCACTCGTGCCACTAACGGGCAGAATTTAAAGCCCTGCTACTGAGCGCGATTAAATAAACCATCCATAAGACAGGAAGCTACGCCAAGAACACAATTTATCAGATGCTGTCGGCTTTTCATGTTGATGCTTTCCTCATGAAATCTGTCTCATTGTATGCGGAGTATTTGTCTCAACCTGATCCCATAGCAACACTTAAAGGATTTTCATTTACACTTAAACGTATATTAACTACCATTATTAGCCCACAAATTCCAGCCAAAACTAACCCTGGGTATCACATGTATATACTGCATGTATACAGAATGCATTTTTTCACCATCTATTGATCTGGAGAAGGTTAAGTAACCCAAAGCTGAATCATTTAAAATAGTTGATGTTTGATGAATAGGTTACTTTGCTGGGTGGTGGTACTTTCACATCTCTTCTCCAAAGATTAAGCTTCAGATCCTTGGTGGGGCAGATAAGACCTCCCCTAATTCAGGTGCTCTATGTTATGATTTAGGATAATGGCCAGTAATCAGTCAGGTGTGGCTAGGGTGGGTTTGTAAGGACCCAGTACGTAACAGTGGGTGCTAAAGGGTGCAGCAAAGGATTTCTAGAGATTTGGATCAGCGGATCAAAGTCTGGAGAACTCTTTAATCTATAATGCAGTATTGATGCCTTCATAATGCAGTATAATGGTCAGTATAAAGCATTATAATGCATTATGTAGGTATTTATAGTGTATTGTAGATTAAAGCTTCATAGAGCATTCGTAATGCATTATAAACATGGCAAAAATGCGTTCTGCCATTTTATAAATAGTTATAGCCGTGTTTATAATAGTCTATGAATGCACTATAATGCATTATAAAGGTATCTATAATCCATTGTACATGGGTGCTTTAAGTAAAGTGCTACCATTTTGTCTTTAGATTGACCAGCTTATCACAGCGTTAAAGTGGTATATTTTATAAAAATGTATTGTCTAAAATTGGCTGGTAAGAATCTTCCATACTTAACTCGTTCATTAATTAATTTTTAATTTTAATTTTTTTCTGTAATTATTAATTATTTAACTAACTGATCATTTCTCTTTACTGAGAAAACAAGCATTAATGCAATACATGCACCACATTTGTGTGTACACCTTATATGGCGTGAAGCGCATTTCTTTAGCCAATCATGTCTTCTTTCACGTTAGCACTATCGATCTGTGTGCTGTCTCTGATTTCAGAATTGAGGCGTCAATTATGATAAATTAAAGCCTGCCACAGAATTAATAAAGCCTTCTCTACTGAAATAAACATACATGCCCGCTCAGTTTCCCGGCTCCCTTTGTTTCTTACAAAGAAACTTACTGCTTACTCTCTACCAGGAAATTCTTAACTCCAGTTGGCACAAGCCAGCTGCCTTTCTCTGGGGAGGGTGTCATCCAAGATAGGATCAGATTTGCATAATGTCCCCTGAATTTAAGACTTTATTTTCTTCTGTAACATTTATGTAATACGGTGAGAGGTTTATTCAAATTCATTTCCCAATAAGAACGTTGTGCTCCTTTCAGCTTCTGAGAAATGCTAGTATAACGCAAACATTAAGTGAATTCTCCCCTCTTAGAAGCAAACATTATCATTTGTAAAGCAAATTTCTGGGTCAAATACAGGATGTGACTCAAACATGGAGGGTGAGTGTGATCTGACTGTTCAGTTAATGAGTTTAATGTCCATTTTTCGCCATGCATCCTGCTGCTAATGAAATAGATTACAAAGGGCACTGGAAGTCCAATATTTGTGATATGGTTACTATATTTCAATATCTCATTACATCCTTGTTTTGATCTCACATGCAGAGCAATTTATTCATGCGAAAAGTGGGCAGACAGCCGTTCATATCCTATCCAAGGAAACGTAAGTTGTGTACTTAAACACGTCATGCAAAGTCATCCGGGTGACACTGAAGTGATGCAAGGCTGTGGTTTAAACTTACACCACTGGCGATATCTTATTGGTCTAAAGGTCTCCATGGTGATGCATTACAGTAAGAAGTTATAGCAAGTCTATCCTTGCTACTTTCATTTATAGCATGGAAAGTAAATCAACCCTAACATTGTAGTTCCTACCACGAACAGGCCGGGACACAGAGGGAACATGGATGGACAGGCTATGCATTTCATGGTGTTCTTTCATATATTTGCACATTCTATCTGCGGGGTCAGGAGGGGAGTTGTTGGGGGGGGGGGTCTGGAGCCTATCCCAGGCATCACAGAGCACAGGGCTGGGGTATAGGTGAACAGTGAACAGGATGGCACTCCATCACAGAGCGTAGGGCTGGGGTATAGGTGAACAGTGAACAGGATGGCACTCCATCACAGAGCACAGGGCTGGGGTATAGGTGTACAGTGAACAGGATGGCACTCCATCACAGAGCACAGGGCTGGGGTATAGGTGAACAGTGAACAGGATGGCACTCCATCACAGAGCACAGGGCTGGGGTATAGGTGTACAGTGAACAGGATGGCACTCCATCACAGAGCACAGGGCTGGGGTATAGGTGAACAGTGAACAGGATGGCACACCATCACATAGCAATATATATATATTCATATGGGGAAAATGTGTGTTGGGTTTATGGCTCCTACAATTCCCAGCATGTTTTTTCGTTTGAGTTGCATATGTAGCGCTACATGAAGTCTCATCTGTCAAATGTATTATTAGATTTTACACTAAGCAGCATTAAACGCACCAAGCCAGATTCTGTCTTCATATTCGCGAAAGTAATCCAAAAAGCTGTGACGTTTATGTGCAGGTGCTGCGGCTGCATGGGGGTTTTGCTTGGGGAGTTTTCTGCAGCTGCAGCAAATTACCACAAAAAAAGAAGAAATTTTTGGGAGGGAACTTAATGATTAAAGCCCCAGCTACAAACCAGGCTCTTTCCCAGGATACTTTCTGCCGCTCAGTTCGTACAGTTTGTGATAGAAAACCAAACATTTGCTTTAAACCGGAATTACATTTAAATGAGGCAGAATAACATATTGATTAGGAATCTGCAGGGCCTAATGGAGCCATGGCGCTCATCGGGCCTCTCTCATAAATGGAGGAGCCAGAATCATTGAAAGTGGGCAACAAAAGGCGGCAGCTTATGTTGCGTTGTCAAGAAGAAAAACGAAGCAAAAAGTTTTTTGACGGCTTACGGATAGTTTTGCCGGATAGTTTATGTACCCAGTGCTGCCCCTGGCCAAATTGGGACCCTACGCAAAATTTTATTTTGAGCCCCTCCATCCCCCCCGCCCCATTACAAAATGACTGTATCACGAAATACCAACCTTGCGGTGTCAGATTACTCGTCTCTTTTTTTTTCTCTCCTGCCTTGGGCTGACTTGGCGCTCTACGCGCGTCTCACGGCAGCGTTGCGCATCCTTTGCGCATTTGCAGAGAATGCGTCCCCTTGCGGAAAATGGGGCCCCCCATGGATCGTGGGGCCCTACGCGCAGCGCGTGTTCTGCGTGTAGGGAGGGGCGGCGCTGTATGTACCAATACCTTAGCTGTGTATGTAGAAGGATATTTTGTTTATTTTAAAGGTACAACACTTTCCGGAAAATCCGTAGTGAGTTTCTTAAACTCAAAGTCATTATTGTCATATGCTCAATATCACACACATTTGTATAATGAAACAGTCATAGTGAGGCTCAAATGACCACACATACAATCACAAATACAATCACACATACAATCACAAACACAATCACACATACAGTGCACGTGTTCCATGTAAACATAAAAAGGAGAGGGGGAGAAGGTAAATGATACAATAAGAAAAAAAAGACAAATATAAGGGAATAAGTCAGGAATAAATAAACCATGTAGTGAGAAAAACCAGGTTGCTGTATCATTGTAAGGTACTTATCAATGTAATAAGATGACAAGTGTAACGGTCTACGTTACAAACACAGTATTTAGTGCAAAAATATGAACAAGTCACATTTAAACTAGAGACAGTGTCCAAAAGCAGCTTTCATTTATAATGCCCTGGCACACTAAACTGGCAAAACCTTTTGTGGTCACTGCCAGACGGCTGTCGGTAATCCCCTCATCCAGATCTCGGCACTAGTGATGGGGTTCTTTCCAGAAAACTCCAAAAAACATGATTGTTTTCTCAATGTTCTCTTGAACATTGTCCCATTTTGTTTTTTTTTTTTGTTTTTTTTAATTTTGGTGCTTCCTTACTGCACTTTAGGGCCACTGTAGTTCTCGGACATAGTTATGGGTGATGAGAATAGTAACAGCCCATCGAACCACATTTATGAAAGGGGAAAAATATCTTAAGGGCGAGGGGGGAAAAAAAAGTGTAAGCATGTAAACAACTTTTTCATCAACTGCAATTAATGGAAAAGAGCAATAAATCAAAGACCCTCTGCATGCCATATGTATTAATGAGCCTTTCTCACATGGAATTAATCATTTATAGTGCAACGGGCGCTGATTTCATTGCATCCAGGTGGAAAGTTAGCATTTCTAAGGCTGCGGCACATGCTAACCCAATAATGCTCATCCTCTGATTTAGCATTTTTCCCAGAATGCCATGCTCTTGCCTAAAAGAACCTCCCGAAACTCCCAGAGGGAACAAGGTTACCATAATTATTGCTTCCATGTCAAAATTTGTGTTAAAAAATCAGCAGATAGAAGAGCGTCATCGGGTTTGCCTAATTATGGAGCTGGGCGGGGCTCTTATGTTTGTCGAAGCAGGCTGATCGGTACCTGTGGTCAGGTCGTTTGTTATACTGGATCACTTAATTAGCGCTGGGTAGAGAGGTACACCAGAGTGTATCCAGCCCCGTTTGTAAGCTTGACACAACGATCGTTCTCCGCCAGCACGGATCGGAATTAAAGCCAGCAGACCGCTTGGCCTTTTGGCAGTTTGCCGTCCCGTGACAAGAGTCACATGATATAATGATACACAGAGAGATGGGTAGTGCTTTTCTCTCATTTGACATTCTCATGGTGAAGCGTGCGAGCATTAACTGCTGAATTGTTTTATAGTTCACTAAGCTGACGAGTCTGCCTAATTAAAAAGGACGGAAGGTTGCGAAGAGGGTCACCTACAGCCCCCTTTCTGCCCACCCCACCACCCCTCATTCATCATTATGGGATGAGCCAGTCCCTGACAGCAAAACTAGAGCAGAATGTTCCACTGGCTAGAAACGGGGTCAGCGGGCGCTAATACACTCCCCATTGGGGTAGCGTCACCCTCATCATTATGTTTGCTGGTTCTGAGGAAGTCGAGACAGGCCTGTGTTTGGGGACTGTGATTTATTGCAACAGATGGGCAATTTATTGGGCCACTTTCTCCTTTACTGTCCTGTTATGCAGGCCTGAAAACGTACCACATGTGATTCTTGGCCCTCGCTTCCCGAATCGCCTCTCAGGAAAAGTCTGCTTGCGGGTTTATTTGCCCTTCTTTCCCAGGCGACGTTTTGCCGCCACGAAGCCGTTCTGTGGTCAGATTCTGCCTTACGTAGCACATGCAACACGCCAGCCTTGCAAACCAAATGCCATGTGGCTCCCTTAGGGGACAGAGTGGGTAAAGACTGAGTCACGATCTTATCTAAATGCTCCAAAAATGTTCTGCTGTTGGACTTGTGTGCAAAGTGCTTAATCTCAATTGTCTCTGTATAAACACTTCATTATATAAAAGGGGAACATTATTTATGTAAGTACCTCTTAATTATAATCTGATAATAATCTAAACCTAATCTAACTAAGCGGTATGACCAAGTTCACCCCAATTTCCCATGCAGTTGACCACATGCACATATACATACGCAAGCACACGCACAAACACACACATGCACACAGGCCGCCTGCATGTTAACAGTACTGCATGTATGTTTATATGCATCAAAGTATGAATGCAGTCTGCTTGGGGCTGCATAGGTGTGCAGAATTTGTCATAAAAAGCATCAGGGAGGTGTCCTAGAAAAAGACAGATAAAAGTCTGTGTTTATCATATAATGCTTTGCAATTGCGCTTAAACCAAGGAATATTTTTTTTTCAGCAAAACGTCAAAGAAAAAAAATGCATGCGTGTCTGTGTTTGTGTGCAAATGAGAGAGGGAGATGGAGAGAAGAGCTATCAGGCCTCGATATCTGGGTGGGCTTGAGTCAGCTCCTCTTTGTCTGGCCCATAAGGCCGGTTCACATCAGTAGTTGTCAGCCCAGTTTCCCAGCATCCCTTGCAGCTTCCATGAATCCCACCCAGGGGTGTCCTAGAAACTGCCATGCGACACCCATACCCAATCTCTGCCCCTTCAGCCACCGAAGGACACATGCAAGCAAGCCTAAGGTCTCATTACTCCTGATGAAAAGTGAACGCAATGTGTTTCATTTAAAACTCGAGATTATGTATAATTTATTTTCCCATTTCCACCTCTGCTTCCTCTAAGCCAGGATACCCATCACTCACACTGCCCGCCTCCCAGAACACGTACAGGGTGACTGGACAGGGTCTTCCTCAAAACTAGTCCAACTTAGCATTCTACAAACAACGCCAGCCTAATACTCAGCCATGCCAGTCCAGAGGGCCTCAGTAAATTAACCATGGAGAAATACAACTCCCTCACTTAATGTAGAGCATTCCTACATTTATTGAATCTTATTTATTTATTTATTGGTATGGGTCATCAGGTTGGGAGAAGTCTTAGCATCTTAAAAATCTGCTAGCTTGTTGTGTACAAAACAATGTAAATACAGCATAAATATCCAAATTATTCTCTCGTAGGCAGAAAAACTGCTGATTTCATATGAGTGATATATTAATTATCCTTCCCCTAATTATCTGTTTAAATTATTCAATGAAATAAATGACTGCAGTGAGTATTGATTGGCAGGCTCTGAATCTTGTGGGCGTACATTTGGGTAATTAATTAATCCAAGACACTGGGCCTTTATGCCAGACTTAGTAAATGTCTCCATCTGTTTGCAATAAAACTGACGAGCTCTCTGTGTGGCTCAAACGCTGGCTGTTTTGCATCAAACAAGTTTAAGTAGCTTAAAGATGAAAGTTTACCGAAGTTTTTGATCACTCTGCAGAAAAACAGAATTAAAGCAATTTGTGTACCTTTGTACACAGCAAGAAAAATGATCTATGACGGGAGTCGAAATTTTGAGCAATATTGCAATGCTCTTTAATGAAAGGATATGTGTTTTGTTGTCCCTCTTAGTCATTTTAATAACAAGCAAATGCGGTTACATAAATATGTCAGATTATAGCATGGTGCCACCGTGAGTTTTAATTTTTGTTTTCCTGGTCCGATGAACGTAATCTGTGGATGAGAAAGACAGTGGCTCATTGAAATGCAGCACTTCCGCTAGAGCGCCACAGAACTGACACTTCACATTGCTAGAGTAGCGATGATTACAGCACGAATATCCGGCAAGTGGCACATCAAAGAATCCACAGCGATCTCATTCTACTTTCCTGGCTAACAGCTTTAGCGTCAAGTTCTGATCCTCTAAGCGTCATTTGTTTTTAAAAAAATTCTTGGAGTAGCTGCAAAAGAGGTTGATTAATAGCATTCGCCGTGCCATATGGTGTTTAAATATACATATGTTTTCTTTTCTGTGTATTTAATTAAGGCTAAGGTTTACCCATTTGCTAAGACTTTCCATTCGATAAACTTTGGGCTCATGGCTGTCAAAAATCAGCTTGCATGTATTCCAGCAAGCGTGTTAAGGAAGAGGTGGTGGAGAAGGTGGAGTAGAAGTTGCCCAGAACTTGTGTAATATTTGACTCATTTCGAAAGGTCAGAAGTTCATGGGTGAGAGAGCTAGCCTAGAGCAAACCCTGGGAAATGATAATGATCTGACCTGAACCAATACAGACACCACACTTCTAGCTGGGAGAGCTTCTGCTATTTGAGATAGATTTCCACTGGAGTGACCTTTCTGTTGGATGAAATTCCATCTAAAGGTATTTGCAACGTCGTTCATCAATGACGCTGTGCCGAGTAAGATGCATTCACTCAACTGCTTCAAACTATGTAGAGATATCACAGGCCTAGTAGAGTGTCTTGCTAATGAGGCTAATGCTACTTTATAGGCAACGCTTGGTCTCTCTCCTAGATTTTGATTAGTTTTTGTTCTTTCTCTGATTTTGCCTCATGTTCTATGCACACTTTCTAAGTGACATGGTGAGGTCATTATGTTATTTTCATTGGTGGTGTGAACTGGGGAAACTTGGGGAAACTCCTCCACACTTTCAAATGTTTGTGTCATTAACCTTGGTGCCGTTGTCACTTCTGATCGCAAATAGCAGCCAGTGTTTGTGTCTGATCATTAAAAAGCATAAATGGAACCATTTCTATGGACCCGGACCACACAGCCGTTCCAAGGAACTGATAGACCTTGGAAAACCACAGCATAGCAAATTTATGAGCCACGCCATTAATTCTGTAATTAGATACTGTATCAATACAGTAACTAGCACACAAAATGATAATTGAATACATAAACAGGTCACACATCGCGGGAGGGGGTTTAAATAGGCTTTGTTGCCGCCTTTCATTGCAATAAATGACGCAGGACCCAGAGTCATGTGGCGGTTCACGGTTTAATTTACTGTGGGTAATTAATTATCGTCTGATATACGAGTGGCAATGAAAAGCCATCGGGATGGGGGCGTTTATTCCCTCACTCTCCGACGGTGCTGCCTGGATGCCGGCCCCTGTTTTTTTCTTCCTTAAGCATTTTCAAAGTAATGTCTTGGCCGTTAAATATTTCATGGTCAATATGGAGCCTGGGCCGGCGTCCCTGTAGACTTCTGAGCCATGTATTAGGGTCTATATGAAGCCATTTGCCCTGAGTAATGACTTCTGTTGAGGCTGCACGGAGACTATTATTGAGCTGGAGATGCTGCGGGCCAGTATTTGATCTATGATGGGTGGGGGGGCGGGGTGTGTTTTAGTGTCTGCAGGTGCATGCACATGTATACAGTATCTGTGCACGTGTGAAGTTGGCGGCAATGCAGGGATCAGGTGAATCTGAAAATTTCATTCACATCCCTGAAATAAGAAAATATTAAGAACATTCTCCCCACAACTCTGCCAGTTAATCAGGATTTCGTATCTGATACGAATAAGCAGGGCATATCTGTTCAGGAGTGTTGCAAGCAGTCGGTTGTGCTGGCTGTGGATGCTTCCTGTACTTTAGCTTTAACATACCCCAGGGACCAAGGGGCCCGGTCTGACTAAGTACAGAGGCTGTGCAGTAATCCGGGGAGTCCATCGCGTCGACCCATGATGGGATTCCAGAAAACCACGTGGTAATTCCCGACAGCAGTTTCTCTGGAGCATCTGAGGCAGACACAGGGAGAGAGGGGGCAGAGTGGGGGAACATAATCCCTCTCCACTGGAGAATTGTTCCTCGGAGCAGTGTGGTGGGGGTTGGGCTGGCATAAGGGTCATAATCTGGTACAATGAGGCACAAGCTACCACGCTCCCTAGAGGCTCAGTTTCATGCTACTGCCTGCTTCCCTTCCCACTATAACTCGAGGTTTGTTAAAAGCAGAGGAAATCTGAACCTGCGGAGAAATGCCCATGGGCGAGACGACATGGAAATGGCCCATTAGCGGCAAATGCTAAGCATCAGGCAGCTGCTTTACAATATCTCTGGCTAAACTAGAGTAACAGGTGTGGAACTGGGTTGGGGGGGAGGGGTTTCCACATCACAGAGACCCCGTGGGTGGCGTTGACTCCCGGTGGGAATCTCAATGGGTGAGCCGGACTGGAATCTCAAGCTCCACTATACCAGCTGTTATTGGTGAAAAGGCTCCAAGGAAGACCGCACCCGAAATGGCTCTAAGGCAGGGGTATCACATCGGGCTGCAAAGTGGTGGGGGTTTGGGGAGGGCTTGGTTAATTTCCAAAAATAAACTATTTTCTAGCCATACTTTTTTCTTATGAGCCCTGGTGTTCGTGCATTCCGATATCATCTGAAAGAATATCTAAGCTTATTAAATCTATCCCACCAATCAATCTCCTCCCCTGTTTTTCCACCAGCACCCATGGTTTCAGTCCATGGTCATTAAAAGGTTGGGATCCCCTAGGTTACCAGGCAAGAAGTTCCTCTCATGGTGCACTGAGGTTCACATGCGAGAGCTGGATATCAACCACGGGGATGTGTGAACACCTAAGCAAAGCTCTCATAGTCAACAGGAACAAACTGAATCTGCTTTCATCTCTGGGGAGGCCAGCGTCCCAAATCAGCTGATTTCCAGGCCTATCAATTGCAAACTGAGATCATGTTGAAAATAAAATGCTTGTCCTGCGCCTTCCACCCCACTTTATGTGGTAAACAATTTAGAAACAGTTTTTAGCATGGCACCGTCAATCCGTATCTGTAGTCATCTTCATTTACACAGGAGTAATTTGTAATTATATTGAAGAGTGAATGGCCCACCGGGCGCCACTGGGCTTGTGTGCTGAGATGGGAGGTCCACTCGGCGCTGATTAAAATAGTGTTTAATCACGTATTAGTTGGGAAGGGGGTCCGTAAGCAGGGAGAGAAGAGCTTCATTAGAAGCACCGTCTGTTTATAAACATGCTGACTGCCATCAACTGGAGTCGGGCGCGGAAGGTCGAAACAGATGCCTTTTAATAAACACAAGCAGAGCATTAATTTTGGCAGGAAGCATAAAAATGCATTGGGAACTATCCATAGCTCAGCTGGTTAGAGTGTGGCACTTATAATGGCAAGGTTGTGGGTTTGATTCCCATGTGGGCTATGTTTCACTTTAGGTGGCCTGTGACCATAATGTTGCTGCTGCAAATCCTACGCCTGGTGGAATGCATTGCCATTCAGTCCTTGGAAAAGGTCCTTAATCCCCTAAAAATGACCCAGGGACACTTGTAGACCCCAAGCTTCCATCTTCTATTTATCTGTGTTTATGAGATGTATGAAAAGGAGCATTCCAATGTCCCTGGACTAATACTTGTACAAATGGCAAATAAAGCATAATTTTCCATGAAAATGGAGAAATCAATCACAATTAATACCCCTTCCCTGTCAAAACAAGCATATTATATTAGTCACCTCAAACGAGTGCTGACGTTAAGAACAGGCTCACACGTCAAATGTAATTTTCAATGAATCACAAATGCAATTAGATAACAAGATCTACAAACATGCCAAAAAATTGCACGTGTCAATGCATTTGCCAGCCACCGGAAGGCAAATGGCATGAAATAAATGCATACCAGTCCCACAAAAGATATTCATATGTAAAAAGGGTGACTAAGAGACCATTTCAATTACAGACTGTTACAGCCATTAATATCCCCAATTTTTTGTTATGTGAATATTAAAATGTAAAAAAAAATCTCTTCCACAGTAACTCTTCTAGATATTTCTTTTAAGTCTGAGATTATATGATGTGCCTTTCGGTGCCTTATCGAGTAAGAGTGAGATTTGGCCCAGAATCACGAGTCTATGATTGCAGTCTTTTAGAAATCATTTCCGGCATCGAGCTCAAACTGCAAGCAAGTGAGACTCTCACTTTACCAAGCTTATTTGCAGCACAGCACAGAACAGTGGAATAAGCTATTCAGGATGTCCCCATGAGGCACACATAATCTTACACCAGGCCTTAATCCTCAGAGAAAGCAATTTGTGCCTCCATGTAAACAATTGGGATTCTAATTCCAGGTGAACTTGCTGTGTACCATCAGTCCAAGGTGGGAACCAGAAGTTTTAACCTTCTGTCCATTAAGATTCAGGATTTGCCTTTTGTACATCGGCGCGTAACAAGGGCACTCATGAAGCATCAGAGTAGACAGAACTCTGTCTACTCTGATACTCATGCAAAAAATATGAAATAAACAGAAGAAATGGCTGAAACAGAAAATATAACTAAATAATATATACAGTAAATGTACTCGGTGACAAAAGAAGAAGTTGAGCACCCAGAAGTAATGGTCTGATTTGGATGTACTTTGGTGCATATGCAGACCAGTGATGGGACCGGCCGTGTGCCCGTACTGCCAACTTTGTTGTCCGATCTGATATTATAATGATTGTGATGCAGTCACATGACCTTTCATCGCGTGCAGATTAATTTCATTTCCACCACTCCGTCTGGGTGCCTGGCTTTTTTTTGTCACTGAGCATATATGGAATATAACATAAAAGAAATGGCTGAAATAGGAAATACTGCAGAGTAAAGTGCAATAATAAATATGTTTATATGTAATGTACAAAATGCCTGAAAGGAATTCCTTGGGGCAAAAGCTGTCGTTTTCCAGAACTTTCAAACGCTGCCTCTCTGATTCCTTTGTTTCCTGCAAGTACAGACCCACCCCAAATCAGGGTATCTGACGCTGACTGGAGGGGCGACCATAAGCTGTAATCCACGGTGAAAAATGGCCACCGGCAAGTTGGCCGGGATAAGACACTTTAAGCAGTGGTCCTTCGACGGGGGCCTCCGTAGCGAAGTAGCAGTTATCTGCTTGTGAGGCTGTTATTATGAAGCAGAAGGTGATGGATTTTTCTGGCACAGGCAATGATATACATATTTCACTCCTCGTCGCTGTCGGTCGCTTATCGGGGGGAAGCCCAACCACCATCATCATTGTCTCCCCTGAATCCCCCCCCCCCCCATCATGGAGGTAAATTGATCATTGTAGCTTTGCACAGCCGTCTGGTATAAACTGCTCTTCTGGATGACAAGCTGCCGTACTAGGTTCTCGTTCTCTTACTTTCCTATCCGTGCACGTCCAGGCCTGCTCTTGCAGATGCTAGGGAGCAGGTGATCCTTGGGGGGAGGGGGGAGGAGCAGGGGTATGGAAATGTGACAGACAGCCTGTAATGGAAACCCTAGGGTTTCACAGGTGTCTGCCCTCTGTATATCATCGATATGAGGGGAGGGGTCTGGATCAGGTTTAGCTATGAGCAAAGGCATTTTACCCTACCCCCCCTACAATGGAACTTCTGTTTATTTATTATGTACAAGATCAACACTGAAAGCTCACTTAAATAGGGTGGTGTGACTCATTGGATGTGCCTGTGATTAGAAAGGTTGTGGGTTCAAACGCCAGCATTGGCAGAGTGATGTCATCGTTGGGTTCCTGAGCTAGGCCCTTAACCCCCAGTTGCTCCAGATTCTGTCAGACCCTGCTTTCTTTTTTTTTTTTTAAATAGTATTGGGCATTGAATAAATACATGGCTAAACAGACAAAAAATGTTAAAGCACACCAATGTTTATTACCACTTACAACACAGACTCTTAATCGTTAGTTCTATACATTATTCATCTAACACGTAACCCTTTGCTGGTTTTAATGTAAAGTTTCATTGAAGGCCTACGGTTCCTGAGTCATCGTGCTCATAAAACAAACTTCAATTAAAACTTTGTTGACACCTGGCAATTAAAATAGCAAACAATTATTCCCTTCAACAATGTTTCATGTGTTAAAAAGCACAGCACATATACAAAGTCCAGACAGATATTTATGATGGGAAGAGAGATTGTATTTTTTGGCTGATATTAATGTTTTTAGCCTACCTTTGCCTCAAGATTTTTATTTGCCTTATGATTTGTGCTGTCATGTAGGATGTCGAATGGAGGATTATTTACCTGTAGCAATTCTCCCTCTGGGAGAAGCTGTGATATTTCCATCAGCACGAGTACATTTGAGCAATTTTATGAGGTGGTGGAGCAGCAGTAGGAATGATTAACCAGTAGCTGCCGGATATTTCGAAACACGAACTGGCATGCTGTTAATATAGCCTTCAGCAAGCACAATAGTATAAGTGAGATAAACACGAAAATAAAAAAATATTTGTGCATGACATGGGCCCTTTCATGATTTGTTATTAATAATAATCTTTTTAATGGACTGAGACCAGTCAAATACTTCTCAGTACAGGAGTAAAGTCTGATATTGTATATTTAAAGCCTGAGACCATCCTTAGGACTCACTTCCTCACCAATAAGCTACACGTCGCTGTTGGTCACCCATTGGAATTTGCCAGTTTTGAAATCAGTGTAATCATGCTATATAATTTAGCATAATCATGCGCGACATTAAACTGACTCTTCCTGCCAATAAAGCTGCCAACCACTTTATTTGGAGCAGATAGATGAAGCGGAAACTCAGCAGTTATGCACGGGACTAATGCAGTGATGGCAGTTCAATATTGAGGTCAACCTTAGGCAAAATGCCCCCTTAAGAAGAATGGACAGACCAGGTGGCGTCAGGAGGCTATCGCTCCCATCACGGCCCGGCTGACCATGTGACATTTATTTCAGACGGTTGCCGCTTGGACCAAGACCACAGTGGCGGACACTTTGCAGAATCGGGCCTTGAAAGTCTCACCCAACCTAGAGGGTTTCATGTTTTCCCAAATCATGCTTTTTACAAAAGAATAACACAAGGAGAAGTAGACAATAATACCCTGATCATGGAAGTTATGGGTGCAAGACAGGGAATAATCAGGGCAGGCCACCAACCCATCTCTACAATAGTAGAAAGAAAATTTTGAGAATTGTGCAAACAATGTACCATTACGGTAAATACAGTGCAAAATGGTTGTTGTGCAAATGGCATATTTACATTGAAAGTCTGAATACAGATGCCTTTAGAAGAGGCAGCATTGTACAGAGCTGGCAGAGGATAAGAAGGAGCATCTGTAGAGCTCTGTTTTGCATTTGGGGGAGATGAGTCTCTGACTGAATGCCCTCCTAATCTCCATGACATCGGTGCTGATGGGATGCTCTTTATTGCCCATTATAGAGAGCAGTTTGGACTTTCCTCTTCTCTCCACTGCTGCCTCAGCTGTGTCCAGCTAAAGCCCTACTGCAGTGCAGGCCTCCTTGATTAGCCGGTTCAGCTTTGCAGCCCCCATCTTTTTAAAATAACACCCCCAATAAATACAGTAAAGAACCGGACACTGGGAGCAATGGACCGGCATAGCATGTGAGCGATTGCTAACTGGTTCATAGCTAAGTATTTCGTTAGGCCTGTGTTTCCCAACCCGGTCCTCTGAGACTCGCAAGCGGACCATGTTTTTGCTCCCTCCCAACTCCCTGGCAGACAGTCCACATTTTTGCTAGGGAGCAAAGACGCGCACTGTCTGTAGGTCCCCAAGGAGTGGATTGGGAACCAAGGCATTAGACCCACACTGTAGCTGCTGGGAATCACTGAGCTAGTGACACAGTCTTCCCAGGCAGCAGCAGATCCCCAGATCCTCAGATCCACTGAAGGACACTGAGGGCTACAGGTGTCATTCGAAGAGGCAGGTGATGCTGACAACGAGGAGTTCACCAGGGAGCTGCTGTACTCACCTTATCGTGCGATCGGGTGATGTGACTGGTGCCTGGTGTTTTACACCCCCCACCCCCGCTATTACGCTATTATCACCGCTTGATCATCCGGGATCCTTCACAATATATTGTGCGATAAAACGCCCACCAACTTTTAAAGCCTATTACTGCAGCCTACCGGACCACCCACTGAGGTCGAATACGCATTTTCCCCATATAGCCGCTCATATCAGGAAAGACGCACTGAACGAACCCGCAAGTGTAACAGTCAATTTCACATTTCAACAGATATTTTTTTTTCCCCAACACAGATCAGACATCGTCACATTGTTTTTCAGGGAAAACACTAAAAATGAGATCAAACGAATCAGTCAATCAGAATTGTATTATACATTCAGCTTGTCTTTAAAAGCAAGTTTGACATTTATGATAATTTTCTCCAGGGAGAAATTAAAAACTAAAGCAGTTTTTTTTTTTTTTTTTTTAGATTTAAATCATTAATGAGTGATTTGTAGTCAGTGCCACCACATAAGTACAATGTAGACAGGATCTTTATCTGAGATGGTAACTGAATTAGTTACATGTTGTATTTATTATATTTGACATGCAGTATGTAGATTTTGTTGTCTTTTCTGGTAACTAAGGTCACATAAAAGTAAATTTCAAGGTTTAGTTTAAATACCTGATGGGCGAGTGAACATGACCTTTTAACTTATGATTGGTTAGATCATTTTTTCTTCTCCCGTTGACCTTTTAAAAACTTTGTCATTAATGTATTGTGACCTGTACACGAGTACAGTAAGGCTGCGAGAGCAGAGCAGGCTATAGGAATGAATAAAAAGACGAAGCGATGAATCGTACTTGTATTTCTGTCAGGCTGCCGCTGATGTCCACTGAGGGCTTTGTATCGGTTCTGACCGACAGCCTTCAGCCAAATGGGAACGCCTGTTTAGAAGGAATATTTAGCCAAAACAAACCAAAAATATACAGCAATTGTGCTTGGATGTTAAGGTCACCTGATAAATTAAAGCAAAAATAGCTACTGAACAATGAAGCAATAAAATGCAAAACAAACACACAATAATGTATAAAAGAAAAAAACAAACCAACATACAGATTGATAAAATGAAAAACAGCAATTTGGTTAAAGAAGAAGTTATTATGACAATGTGCATAGGAATACTGCTGGAGGATCATAGCCATTTTCTCTACAGTCCACACTTAGCACGCTCCAACGTTCAACCCAGGGTCTACTTCCCTCATATTTACGCCGCAGCCAGTCCACAGCGCCAGTCCCTGAGGGTCGCGGCCTTTGCAGATTTCCCAGCTCCCTTAAAACCAGCAGCCTCTTCCGCAGCGGGAGAGAGCGCTAAATATGTCCAATTAGTGCAATAATTAGTTCAGTTGGTTCCTTAAGTGCTGGAGTAGATTGAAATGCAGCGTGCGCCATGGCCTGCCGAAAAGCGGGCGGCTAATCACTGATCCAAACAAATGGCAGGCAGTGAGGAGGTAGCTTAGCAGCTACCAGAGCCCCTCATCCCACACGCACATTTGTTAACTCGCTGGGCAGATCACACTGCTCAAGTACACAGGGCTAGTGAAGATAGCGAGATATAAAGGGCCTGTTCTATGGAAACAAATGCAAAATGCAGGGAATGTGCTTAATGCTAACTCCTGATTTATTAATATTAATTGGGGCCCAGTTTAGAGCCAAGAAAGAGGATGTAAAATCAGACGCTTCCCATTGCAATTTCTATTACATCCACTCAAATGAGGTGGTAAGAAGGCAGAATTAGCTGAAAGTCACGGTGCAGCTCGTGGGACAGAAAACTATTATGTGTAAAGACACGGGGCGGACATGAGGCTTTCGGGAAGACAGATCAAAGCTTATCTGAGGTAAGTCTTGGGTGCGAGAGTGTGTGTGTGTGGAATTATGAAAAACAGTACTGAGCGAAAGTCTTAGAAAGTAAAAGAAAATGGTCTTCAAATACAGGCATGGATTTTTTGACTCGACCACCAGCACACATTGGCTAACCAATACCTCACTGAGTTATTCAACTAATTAAATTCATTAAGTGAGCTGGTGGGGAAATTTAATACAATCCTGGAATGGCTAGGGACCCATATGGAGAGGTTTGGGGATTGATCTGGTGTTCTTCTAGCCATCCAGGAAGGCATCAGTGATTTTTTGGAGGAAAGAAGAAATTCCTCTCAGCTTTTATTCTGTTATTGATAATGAATTAGTTTTCATAAATTCTAATGTTGTGTTTTTTGTTCTGAGCCATTATATACTTGCTACCCAAATAAATAGCTTTAAATATTGTCCTTGACTGCCTAGGGCTTTCGCATAGTGTTGTATGTTCTTAGATTTCTGTTGGGACGACAGGAACACTAGTCTGGCAGAAGCGGCTGTCACCTGGCTGGCGGGGGGGGGGGGGGGGGGGGGGGGGGGGGGGGGGGGGGGGGGGGGGGGGGGG
>JAODLD010000008.1:18792611-18803768 GCA_026781065.1 Mormyrops boulengeri
CCCCCCCCCCCCCCCACACACGGGGTGGCGGCCCCAGTGCGGCCCCCCCGGTCTTTCTCGATGCCGTTTTATTACCAGCTGTCAGTGCCGATTTTAAGCGAGTAGAAGAGTAACGGCAGTTTGCTGCAGTCCCGACACTCCGGAGGTTTATTTATCTGCTAAAGAAAATGCTCCGTTCTGTTTGAAGGAACCTGCCATTGAACGTGTGTCCCGTGGGAGCCAGCGCAGGGCCCCGCGCCTCTCCTGGCAATATCGGGTAAATGGCTGGTGATTAACACACTTTGACAAACACGCACTCCGCCAACCCGAAGATAAAAGGCACAGATATTAGCTCTGGTTTCCCGCTGTTTTGCTCCGTGCCGTAGGTCATAGTAGCTGTGACACTTGCCTCATATCCCCAGATCCGGAATTTTCTTTGGCTCCTGTACAGACTCTGCTCTGCACTAAAAGCTGTCAGAAAAATGACACAAAGGCAAGCCGTTTTTTGCTTTTTTTCCGAGCCTTGTTGCTGCTGACTCACATCTGATATATTGAAATCTGTGATGTGTCATGTGACTCGTTTTAGGGGGACAGACCGCGTCCTGCGGCTTTGCGTGCTTTTGATTGGCCGAGGTGAAAATTGAAAATATGGTAATATCATAGAACACCATAGAAATCCTGACAGATTATATTTCTCCCAAATACCTGATAGATAAGGAGATACAATGAAAACTCTTAAAAGCGTGACCAAGCCTTTGAGGAACCCAGCCCCACACACTACTGAACCAGACTTCCTCACACTCAGACAGATGTCACGTTTGAATGCACTCGCATGCTGAGGAGAGTATACCCATTGGATAACCTCAAAAAAGACCACGGGTTCTAATACCACAACGCACATCAATAATTTATAAGCGCCATGACTTCCAAAACATATTGACCAGCGTTGCTTGAATTTACTGAGCACCACATCCTGCCTATGTAAACATTAATCGACTCAAAAGCCCCTGCCAGGCCCAGGAGAGCTGTCAGCTTAACGTAAAGGAAATGTAGCTAGATTAACTACGGCTAACACTTACGACAAATACAAAGCTAGCTGATCTAATGTAAAGAGAGTCTCAGCACTCCCTCTGGGGACAGCTTGCTTGCCCCAACAGACTGGTGCCCTTTTGATCTCTTATTCCATGAGCTCGTGGGAGTTTTACTTACACAAAAATGTTCTGAGGGCAGAACAAAAATTGATTGGTTCAGAGAGATAACCAATCAGATTGCAGAGGAGGCGGGACCAAGACATCTGAAGGGCATCGTTGACCAGGCGTCCAACACTGGTCCCCTGGTTTATGAGGAGATGGAATCAGAGATGTCAGGCCAATGTAATGCCTACACAAATATCCCACATTTACAGTTTGTGGGCAACCTATACATCACACCTGCCCCCAGACGGAATCTGCCTCGTTAGTGTCCCTCTGCTGTCAATACGACTGAATGGGGAATTAGACCCAACATCAAACCCTGAACCAATGAAACAGGTCTAAACTCAATCACATCACAATCAATGAGCCACGGGCCACAATCCCCCCTCAGGCCATCACAATGGTCGGTGCACTGCAGTGTAAGACAGCCAGAGCGCACATCGATTTTAATCATGGTGATGAGACTCGACTGGTGTACAATACATATATTTTTGACCTGTAACTCACGTCTGTTTTCCACAAATAGAAATCCTCTGATTGTACGGATGGCCTCTGTTTTATAAACCTTATTGCACGGTCTGTTTCACTGAAGCCATATAGAATCAAACCTGAAAGCTATGCAGCGAGGGGGGGCTATTCTAATTAGACATGACAACACATAGGCAAACAACAGATGCAATCCTGCGGTTTACGCTGGCATAAAAAACAAGACGCTCGCCACCTCCAGCACCATGGAGAGGTCTCTAGTAAAAACAGCTGACTAAATATACAGTGTCCGCACGCACCTCTGCTCCTCTCTCTGATCATGGATCACTGGTTCGACCCACTTCAGGTATTATTACTCTGTATATACACTGTATATACTCTGTATTAGGCTCTGTATAAGGAGTATCTCTCTCGCCGTGTGTCAGTGCCAGTTCCAGTCTGTTTCTGCATCCCAAACTTTTTCTGTATATTTACTACACTTTACTACGTTTTGCTCCGTTGTTTGACCTTGCATTGCTATTTGAATCATTCCTGCCTTTGGTAATTGTATTTCTGCAAGTCCTTCCTGTCTCTGTAGGTCTTATTCGTGACATGGAGCTTGTCTGGTAATAATAAATACGGCAAGCAAGTTACGAAATATCTTGCGCCCGCGCGTAAGCTATACTAAAAATGATTTGTCTGTATGTTTAACCTTGACCTTGCTTGCAGCCCCGTCTTACCATCGTCTGAATTCCTTATATTTGCTGGGGGGGGGGGGTAGAGTTGTCTGTGTGTGTGTGCAGAGGGTTACTTTGTAAGTGCGCGGCGGAATGGTAACCGTACGCATCGCAGGGCTCGCATCAACGGGAGTGTGTGTGCGCACGAGCGCTACTGAAGGCTCGTGCTTCGATGCAGGAGCAGCTGCTGCAATGGCTGTGGCGGCCAGGAGATTAGCATCAACAGGTCCTGTCATTAGTTCCGGTCTGCAGAGCCACAGCGGGGTGTCTTTGGGGAAACTGCAGGGGTGGGGGTGGGGGGGCTGTCTGCGAGAAAGACAGACAGTCCTCACCGTCACCCATCAGGCTCATCTGTTGCACCAGGGAATCTCCCCAGCACCACATACATCCTCAGTGATTACCCCCCCCACAGTCATCATACGAGGGTTAAAATTTCACTAAGCACGCAATATGTTATTGTAATATATGCTACCAATTTCAAATGAGATTTAATCACTTAAAAACACCAGGATAAAATATAGTGTGTCTGACGGTGTTTTGGGCAGTGGTATATGATTCTATATATTGCCGGATTTAAAAGATCCATCCAGGCTCCTTAAAGTGGGACTGACTAATATGTTATGCAGGAAATACCAGAATGTGGAGGGCAACATTTTTATATCTTATATGGAAATGTCCAAAGGTCTATCCATTCTGGTGTGGCGTATTAGAAACCTTAGATAAATGGTTAGAGATGGCATTGCCCTGGTTCAGGAGACAGGACTAAACGGTCTAATATAAATAACACTGAATGTATAATGCTGACTGTCGGCATTATTCCGGCAGACCGTGGGATACTGCAGGACAGGGAGCCCCCTATGCTGCCATCTTTGAAAGTGTCATGATACAATGATAGAAGCGGGAATCTTGTGGGGGGGGTTGAGGAGTTAAAGGCTATCTGGAGCAATTTTGTGCAAAATATGACCTCATGTTCCAGATACTGTAAGAGGGGAGTGTGATAAATGTTTGCATTTTTTACTTGCTTTACTGTTGGATTGGCCTAATCTGCAGGGACTCCTGTGTTTACCAAGTATGGTTAATATAGCTTGCCTGGGTATTTGTGGATCAATTAAACCTTAAATAAAAAAATAAGAACAGATCCACCCACCTGACCAGTTATAGGAGGGCTGGGGGCGGGGGACTGGGGGCGGAGGACTGGTGTACATTCCATTCACTATTGGGAAAAAGGGAGAGGATGCGATGCCAGGCTGTTGCAGGCCACATGCACCCTTTATGGGCTGTCTTTGGATTGCGGGGGCAGCCACAGAATGGGGGTGGCATTCAAATCGGCAGCCCAGGAGGTATGAGGCATCAGTGTTGACCACTGAGGCACCCTCATTTAAGGAATGTACAGGAAGGATTTACAGGCAGCCATGCAGGAAAGTTCAGTGACTGAAAAAGTAACAGTTATTAGGCTTAATTGGAGAATGACAATTCATCCACGGTGCACATTGCTTTGGCTCTGTTTCGGCTCATTCCTGTCTCTGCGACAGCCGGTTAGACAACACGGTGGAGGGGTGCTTGTGTGGCTGACTGCCCTGAAAAGACGTTTGATTTCAGCATTTTTGTTGCACGGAGCTGTGTATCCTGTACATGCAGCCTTTGGCGAGCCGTGAATGCGGTCTCTCTGGTGGTGCGTTTGATAAGCCATGGCTGTGATCTGTCCGGTGGTGCGGGGAGCGTTTGAGAAGCCCTGGGTGTGATCTGTCCAGTGGTGCGGGGAGCGTTTGAGAAGCCCTGGGTGTGTTCTCTCTAGTAGTGCGGGCAGCATTTGATAAGCCTTGTACAGCAGACAATATTTGGGAAACCTTAAAGATACTTTTGAACTAAAATCATGCTGCATTAGGATGGGTGGCGTGTTTATGTCTAATCATGCAAAGACAGATTTACCAGGATGTCAAGAGGGTTGTCGTAAGATTAATAAATCCTTCTTTCTTCCAGATCTAAAACATAGCTGCCCTTGCATGTGTGCATGTTTCTTGTGAAGTCATAATTAGCGTGGAAAATGCAAATTAAACTCTGAAGAATAAACATCATATGCATTTTCACGAAGCCACATCTTACGACGGCTAAAACACGAATGCGGCTTTTACTCTTCTCATCTTGACGTCTCCGTTTAGTTTTCCTCTAGATGGCAGTGCGAAAATATGCCTGTGCTGGTGCTCATGCTCCAAGAATAAACATGAAAGACCCTGGGATAGGGGTATATTTAACCAATCACATTAATCTTCATTTAAAAGAATTTCCACTTCATGCAGTGTTATTCAAATGTAGAAAAAAATGAACGTCAGTTAACCCAATTTAAAGCAAGTCTGCGAAAGGAAACGTCAGCAATGGCTCATCGTTAGGTTTATGTAATTAGGCGCTATTCATTTAATCAGCTTGCCGCTGGTGTGAGGAACTCAGGTGTGATTTCCTTCTTCCCTACACAGCACCAGATGAGGGGCTCATGTTTAAACCGATAAAAGCATTCTGTGAGTGTTTCCCCGGTAAGTTATGCAGGGAAAACCAGCTGAACTGGTCCCATAGGCACCGGATCTCCCACCCTAAGACAAAAGCTATACAGTATTCACCCAAACACCGGTGTTTTATAATGACGACTGGAGCAGTGGTGATGAAATCGCAGCGTTACGAGGGGGGAAATAATCAATAACGTCAACAGCCAGGGGAACAGCCACTTACCCCAGTGGTGATGATGATATATGCACCTGTTATTTTCTAAGTCCTCATCATATATACCAGCTAAATGAATTACCCGGCCTGCCCTAGAGGCACAAATAGCAGTTTTGTCACTTTGAACGCTATTCTGTCTGGCCTGATGCATACTTTCTCATACCTGTTAACACATTCTGCCACAAATGTAAACAGTTATTTTTGTCACAGCGGTTCCAAACGAACTGGGGGATATATACCACCAAGAAGTGCAGTTTTACTCCTTGAAAGCATGGATAGAGAAAAGAAACATAGTGCGAACATATAAAATGCGCTAGGCCAAACCATCACCAGCTCATGTCCGGTGTGCTTTCTGAAGACGGTAGCTAGTAAATGTGGCCAAATATAGCTTCAATAATAATTCATGCTATTAAGAGAGTCACCCAATGGTAATGGAAATAATTACATAATAAATTCAACAATCACTGGGCACATCTTTCATTATTAACGTTCGTTGTTAATGCTGAAACATAGGCCAAGTAAAGGCCAATTATGTATCTGAAAATGGCATCGTGACAGCTGTTTGCATTTTCAGTTACACATTACGTATTATATCCTTTTATTCACACAAGAATCCTTTAATGTAACATCCTTCACTATTTCAAGATTTCTGACAAAACATGCTACGATTGTTGTTTTTGTATGCAATATAGATTTCATGGCAAACTATTTTTATATATAGACACCTACCCTTCAAAAATGTTTTAGTGCATAATAAAAGAAGTAACTATGTATGCTTACTGTGGATTTCTGACTTTTAAAACAGAACGGTGTCATCAAAATGGTTAGGAAATTGTATGGGGAACCAACACAGAAAGCAACATAAGAACTATTCGAGTGAAACCTTTACATCACAATAAAGAAAAAGAAAAACTGCACAGGTTTATTCCAGTCAAAGCCGCCGAAGTGAATTGACATGACGCGTTTGAGAAAAAGGCAGAGAGAGAGGAAGATGGGGGCAAGTCATTAACCTCCATCAGCTTTCGGTAAGAGCCCTTTATGATGTCAGCGATGCGCGGATTTTCTCCGCGGCTGCAGCCCGAGCGTGGAAATGAAAAATCCCGCGCACTCGGCCATTAGGAACAACCCGTGGGACTCATCCACATTCTGATCTGCCGAGTTAATGAAAATCCATCTTTTTTTTTCATTCTCTGCTTGTTTAACATTCATTGGAATATGTGTGAATATACTGTGCCAGTACTGACATAAACAGGAAAATGGAAGTGGGGGGTGGGGGGGGGGGTGCTTAGCACTTAAACAGGATGATGTTGTTAATGTTTTAAAATGCAAATGTGAAAATTAGAGAAAACATCCTATGTACTTCATCATGGGAAGATCCATCAACATTTGTGAATGTGTTGTCGTGTTGTGAGTAGCAGGCTATCCTGCGAATTTATTGTGAGGTAACAATCCATCCATAGTTGCACTGTTTATTCTGGTCAGGGTCTGCAGTGCATCACAGGCACGCTTGCACCCATAATTGCAAGAAGTAATAAGATGCAAGTAATCCCTTCCACAATCCCTTAAAACAGTCTAATTTTACATACCCTCTATACCATTCAGGACAGCTGATAGCAAAACACAAGCCAAGAGAATACGATAGCACGCACGGCCATGTTTTAGTAATTTATAAACACATCGTAACAAATAATAATGCATTCATAAAGCATTATAAGGTATAAGCATTAAGGATGCTTAGTACTGCATTATAAAGGTATCTATAGTGCATTATAGGTGTGAGCTTCATAAAGCATTCATAATGCATTATAAACATGGCTATAATGTAAGCCTTTTTATAGATATTTATAGCCATGTTTATAATGTTTTATGAATGCATTATAATGCATTATGAATGTGTTTATAAATTACTAAAATCATGGCCTTTAGTGTTACTGAAAATACTATTAATACATAACAAAGAACACATATTAAATGCACAAAAAGATTGTTTATATTTTCAGCATATGTCACCTTTTTGCGTTAGTGCTTCCATAAACTCGGACTCATCGTATGCACTGTGGGCCCTATACAGTACAAATGACAGTAACCCTGACAGCATCCAGTGATTCTTTCCACAATGTATTTCATGAATCGTAAGGTAGTTTAAGGTTTATATTTATAGCATGCATAGAGTGCACTGAACAAAATCATGTAAAACGCTGTTGAATCTGAGATTCGAACCTGAGGCTGGCAGGACGGTCGGCTTGTCATGCTGCCTAAGCATAAATGAGCCCCCCGCCACTCAAAAAAGAGTAACTTTCAAGGGCAGGGGAAAACAAAGTTATGGGGTGTGTAAAACAACCCCCCTGTCTATCACCAGCAGGACACCAGGAGGCACCTGCCAGGAGGAGGGTCCCCGTTGGCACCCGTCTCAGCCCCCCGCCCCAGGAGACAAAATGAAATAAAGCAAATAAACGCCTCCTCCTTGTGTTATTTTAGCTGGTGGACACCCCAAGCCAGGCTGGCACTTACCAAACCTGCAACAGACTGACAAGGGAAATCTATTTAAAAAAAACAGTACTACATGACAGAGGCAGCGTTCTCTTTGATGTCACCGGGTCCCTCTAAAGCACAACTCCCTCGTCGAAGGGTATATATTTTCCCAGGGAGAGAAAAAAAAAATTAAGTTAAAAGTAATCTAAAAGGTGGGTTTAAGACACAGCTAGTACCATGTTGCATATATTCAAGGCTGTCCACCGTCCACCACTTCTGACTTGTAAATGGAGGCAGAGAGAATTTGATAAGGCTACATGTATCTCATCAGCCATTTTAGTGGCCTGAATTTTACAGCTATCAGCAGAGAACACTAATTGTTACATCCCTTCGTCCAGCCCTCATGTGCCATGCCCACTTCGTTAACCCCGTGTGGAATCCCTACGTTTGCCAGCTGTTCTGCGTTTCCTGCCGTTTGTCCTGTGTATTTCAGCCCGCGTAGAAATTAATGGATACGCCAACCTGTGTGTGTGTGGTCGCCACAAGGGGAAACTACATTTTATAAAAATCTGTGAATGCAATCAAAAAACTACTTATGCCAAAGTGTTTTGTTTGTTTACTTACGGTTACCCACCGAGCAGCAGACATCTATGACCATCGTTTTTGTTCTTGTCGTTAAAAATTGGGCTGGGTTTTGTCTGTCTGTTTTGCTCCACTTTTAGTCCAAGATGGATGTCTTTTTCGGACCACATATATCCCTAATACAGCCATGAATATACTGCAGCGAGTGGGGAATTATCACGATGAGTGTTGTGCCTACACTTCACCCAAATCCTCTACGTTTTTGAATATAATCAATTTTATATTAAAGGGCAATTACGTTGCAAGGTACAATGTGCAACTTCACACCAGGACCTAGTGGCCTACATGTTTTATGGTCTTATCTTAGGGAATCTTACATTTTTTTGTAATCCCTCACTTTGGCTTATCAACTCCTCCACGTTCGACATCTTTCCGTGCCGGACACGTCAAATATAAATCAGGTTTATACGAATGTTATTTTGTGGCTTCATGGCACCCACCGTGCTCGCGCACTCGTACACCAGTTGACAAGTGTAAGTGTGATTGTTCACTCACAAAACAAAAGTCAAATTAGTTACAAGTGGACAGGACTGGTGGAAAAAGGTGGGCAAGTCTCTTTCACCTGGGTAAGTAATTATTTTTTATCATTGCAAATGATAACGTATAACGAAGAAATGTGTGTATGACTGTAGTTTATTTACATTTGCCATTTGAATTGAGCACAGACACGTAGATAGGTGGTGTTTATTGGCCTTGTTTTTAAAATTTTTTGAAATAGTGTTCTAAAATCCTTGCCAAATCTGAGTAGCCTTTCCACCCCGTCACTAATTCCATCACATGTATTCTCTGACCCTACCCAACGCTGTCCCGCTTATTTGCTAGTCATTTCATGTTTTAAGGTGAGTATATACTGTGCTTGCTATAGTATTTTTTTTCCTGTGGATATTCTGTATTCTGTAATAGTCAGGATTCAGCAAAGGTTAATTAAATGTTTTTTTGTAGTTATTGCAGCTGCTGTCAGAAAGTGGGACTGCAGTGCCACTGACTATGACGTACCCTGTGTTCTGGCAGACCACCTCCAGTAAAGCACGCTCCTGGATGTTCTGGCAGACCACCTCCAGTAAAGCACGCTCCTGGATGTTCTGGCGGTGGAGGCTAAAGTACCTCAGAATAATTAAAGGAAACTTTAAGAATTTTTTTTATCAACTTTTTTATGTTTTATTGGTACTCTTTTGTCATTTTGATGTATTTTGTTTTAGTTTTTATTAATATATGAAATACTTAATATAATATGAAAAATATGTACTTTTAGTATGCATGTATTACAATAATAATAAATTCTAACAATAATAAATTCTAATAATAACAGACCTAGACTGTAGAAGGACATTTTTTTATAGAAGTCTTTTCAACGACCCGAAAAAGACAGCTAAATACCTCTCACTTTTCAACCAAATCTCAACGTTTTGAAGACGTCTGACAAAGTTGTCTTTTTGACATATTTTCATCAGCTTTTTGCTGCGTGGGTAAGGTTATTGTAGGGTTAGGGTTATGATCGTAGAAATGAGTGGAAAGATATTAATACAAATGTGTGTGTGTTTATGTGTATGCGTGTGAGTGTCTGTGTGTGTGTGTGGCCATTTGGTAAACCAATGTTTCAGCATCATGGCTGACGCTATATTATTGACTAGGGGGCGCTGGTGCGACCTCACTGAAAATGCTAGGGCTGTTACCTAGTGATGATTTGCAAGGGATGCAGTTGGAGGGAGAGAGAGTGAGAGAGAGAGGGAGAGAGAGAGGGTGCATTTGTCATGTGTCTGAATGCAGAACAAGAGAGCCTGCGAATGCCTTCTGAAGATGAACCAGTGATGCAATAATGGGAAAGAACCAGGGCCATGTATAATTACCAGAGCCGTCAGACGATATAGCTGGCATCGCCTCCTTGGTGTTCTGTGATACCCACGGCCTCTGATGTGAAGCAGAATAAATGACAAACATTCCAAATTGAGCCTCTTTACTTTTCATGATACTCAGCAATGCTGTTTGGTAATGAAACACTCACTGGGAGCCTGGTTAAGGACACCCCCGCATTATGACGCTGAAAATTATGTCACATTGATGAGAAGCGTGACAAAAAGCCAGGTAGTGAATGAGGTGCTGTTTAACGCACTGTTTTCGAATAACAATTCAGGTAAATACAAATCCAGACCCATCTTGCACCTAAGCCTTGTACGTCTGGTTGTCTCCCCGCTAACATAAAGAAAGCCACTAGCCTTTGATATGCTATTTTCATTCAATGTAATTTACAGTATAATAAAAGTTTTAGATTGTTGAGACATGATTTTTCATTTATTTGGGGGTAACTTATATTTTTACACCTTGTAAAGAGAAGAAGCTTTAGTATGGTATTGCATCCCAATGAAAATGCCTCACAGCTGAGCAGGAGCATCTGACGAGACTCCATGGGCGTGAGAAGGTTGGGGGGACGTTCAGTGAGGACTCTACTGCTGCTGTCACGACCAGTAATCAGCATCTTCAGGTTCTCTTAGTGAACATGTGGGAGGCACTCAGCAAAGATCTGCTTAAATTCTTGAAAAAGTTGCTCCTGGAGCAGGTCCCGGGGGGTTGGGGGGTCATGACTCCAGCCCAACTGGGGCACAGTTGAAGGATGGTGCTAATATAGAGTGAGTCATGTGCAGAGGGGGCAAGTGCTCCTGAGAAAAACAACAGGGAGGTGTGAGGAAGGTTTCATGTCAATGTGCAAGAGCCATCCATCAATTCATCCATCCATCCATCCATCCACCCATACATCATCCATACCTCTTTTTCAGTGACCCTGCAGCATATCCTGTGACATTCTTTGGGTGGGATGCCATTACAGGGCACATGTTGACATGCAATCACACAGTAAAGGCGATTTAGAGACATCCATTCATCTAAGTGAATGTTTTTGGACTGCAGGAGGCCGGCCGGGGGGGGGGGGGGGGGGGCGGGCGGGCGGGGGCGGGGGCCGCGCC
>JAODLD010000008.1:18803868-18850332 GCA_026781065.1 Mormyrops boulengeri
CATCCATTCATCTAAGTTAATTTTTTTGTACTGCCGGCGGATGGCACCCCCCCCCCCCCCCCCCACACACACACACCCTACACACACACACGGAATCCATGGCGAGCCTTTCATAGACACTGTCCTCCTTAAACATCCTGTTTAAAATAAAATATTTTAGTATAATGATACTACAGTTTGACAGCAAAGTTCAGTATTAAGAGCAGGGATTTCAGAATCAGTTCTGTATAATGTAGTTATTTATTCCTTAAAAATTATTAGGACTTCATGATGGGCAGAAAAATACTCCAGCTCTCACACTAAGGAGATAATATCCAAAGTGCCAAAGGTTGAATTTTGAAAATACAACTGTAAAATGCAAAATCTTACCCGACATTGAGGAATGCAGAAATGTAAAAGTCCTGTTTGTATGACAAAAGAACGGCTTTTGGCTTCAGCTTAAGCCAAGGTCTTAGACAGCCCTCTTAAAAAATGAATTAATATTTTATTATATATTGAAATACAGTAAGGATTAAGGGAAACTTTTGAACTACACTATTAATTTCTGTTAATAGCTAAATGTGCCAGGCAACCTTTAATGTATTTTAGACAAAATGCATTTATAAGTAATATAATAATTACTAATAGAATTTATGATAACAATCTGCAATAAATTCCAAACAACAATTTTTACCTAGTGTGCATTAAAGCTCAGCAATCCACAGACCACTAACAGCATAGTGGCGTCTTTTCATCGACATTGTAACGCAATCTGTGGGGTCAGCGTCTTTCTATATAATCTAAACAAATAAAAAATGACTAATCACGGCACGATGCACAGATGCTAAAAGCAACGTCATCGGTGACAAATGAAGCACGTCCGATCCGCTCTCCGCAGATGTCGGTAAGTAACCGGCTGTCACCATTCATCAGGGTTATTAGGGTTGCATTTTAAAAGTGACTGACCCCCTTGGAAGATCGGTAGACTCTGGGGCCCCTGCAGTAGGGAAACGGACGCAGCCCAGTGACAAGGCACAGAGAGGCGCGATAAATGGCGGGTGGGGGGGGCTGCATAAAGCTGAGCTCTATTTCTAAACGCAGCTCCGCTTCCTTTCGAAGGAAAGGAGGGAAGCAACTTTTTTTCCTGTGATGATTTCATTTGAAATTGCGACAGTTGCAGCTGCTGAAAACAGACGCTGCGGGACAACATCTCGTGAACTCCTCAACCCGCAACAGGAATCGGCGCACTCCCAGCCGGGCGTATCTCCGCTCCCACCTTCTCCCACCGATTACAGCCGCAGGAAAAATGAAAAAAGAAAAAAAAAACAGATCCAGTGAGGGTTCTGCGTTGCTTTGATTCAGGCAGTCTGCTGCACATCCCCAGACTTTGAAAGAGAAAGTCATATCTCCATGCGAAAGGGACATTCCCAGGAAACAAAGATCAACCTTCATCACAACAGCCAAAAAGGGTGAGGTACAGGGCCAAATTTAGTGGGGTATGGGCTGTAATGTTTTGACTACAACAAATACTTGGATAGCGGCTTTTCTGTTTGATAACCTTGCATGCAGTTAATTAATTCCCTTTGCATCAATGCGAGGGTAGGCTACAAAACACCCGGAACGGGATTGTAGACTGTCATCAAGACACTACGGGGGCCCCAATCTGAAGTCATATTGGGGTCCTACCAAGTGCATAAAATGTTGCTATAGCAACTAGGAAAAGCCCGGGATATGGGCCCAAGTTAGGTCGTGCGTGAGTTCAGCCCTAAAGATGCCAAAGGATTTCCCGCCGGATGACCTCTAAAGTCGCAAAATGATCGGCTTTTGTTCTGCATTGAAGAGCTTTGTGAGGAGCTGTCATGTACATCAAAGCTTTAAGCCAGTCTTCAAAGTGTAATACACCCTTTTATAATGTAACCTTAAAAGAGAACACTATTTATATTCCATGTATGGCGTGGCAGTGGTCATGTGACCATATTCTCCTCTGATGATTTTATCAGTGGATAGATGCCTACGGTAACATGTGTTTTTAGCCCTGTTTTTAGATAAACATGTAAGGATATTGGTTAATGTCAGTTCAGTGTTAGGGGGTCACTGCGTGTCTAGTGGTCAGGATTTGGTGCTCTCACCACTACAGCCTGGATTCGATTACCTGTGAGGGAACAGCACAGATCAACTTTTAGAGAAGTGAGACAAAGCAAATCTATCTTATCTTATCTTATCTTATCTTTGTGACGAGTGAGTTCTTTCTCTATAGTTGGAAGAATCGAGCCGTTGTTGACGGAAAACCAGTGAGGGTTTTGTTTATGCGGCGCCGCCTTGATTCATGGAGTGCGATTACGATGCTGGTTTGCATACATAAGAGTGTGTGTTTCCGCTATTCGGCCCAATGGCAAGCTTCCGCATGTTCAGAAAATCAGCCTGTTTTCACCAAACGTTCCACATGCATTGTCCGCTGTACGTGATTAATTGAATGTCATACGTATGGATTCATAACCTGCAGTTTTGCAAAATGATTTTTTCCCATGCAAAGCTACTGCTCTGTAATTACACAGCACATGCAAGGTTCACATGACCCTAACTCTGCAACTAGGGATTATTATACTTGAAGGTGTTTAACCCAAGGCACACCACAGTATTCGTGTTTTAGGTGTCTACACACCAACACATGTTCATCCAATAAGAAAGCCATTTCCTGAGCTTTCAACCATGGCATAGAAACATCTAGTATAATTGCATATGTGCAATTGTGTTGAGTATCCCGGAGCTCCTGTACACCCAATCGACGAGTGACCTTCATGGGAGGACGGAAAAAAGAGCCAAATTACTCGGAAGAATAGCACGCACCATTTGCTCCTTGTCAGATAGTGTGGTCTTGCTCTGCTGTCTCTATGCATTAACTCGCATATAGTGTTCTTCAAAAGCATTCAACTACTGGCATGCTTTGGAAAAAAATTATAAAAACAAAACCACATTTTACAGTATAAAAATAAAAAGGCAGACCAGTAAGCCAGCTGAAAGAAATAGATTTCCAGTTAAATTAAATGGGATTTGAATGACCTCTTTTTATCATTGTAACACAAGGAATCAGAATCGCTCTCCCCACCATTTGGGGGATCGATAATTCAGGTTAAAAGGTCAGAAAAAATGGCATTCTTTATGATTCCCTGTCATTTTCAAAGCTCGTACCTCTTGCTGATGCCTGTTTACTCTGCCATTACACATTCCACATTGTTCCTCGATAACAGAGAGGAAAATCTACTCTGGATCAGTAAAGTAGATGTAGCTCCTAGGAGGATCTACATTCAATTACTTCTGCAAAATGTAGAAGAACCTCTGTATCAATCTGACAGGTTATGCGAATCTTCTTAAGTAAGCATGTATACTAGGCAAATGACTGTAAGTAATAATCAGATGTACTTTTGGACTTACAAAGCCAATTTCCTGGGTGTGAATCGCAAACACGATGCATTCTGGCCTCTGAGGGACACAGATCACCAAGGCAACAGGTGGACTAGTAAATATACAGCATGGCCACTATTGTCCAGCGTAATTGTCTTCTGGTGTCCAGCTAATACAGTCAAGAGTTGTGTGTCGTTACCCAGGGACCAGTGGGAAACCACAGGATGTCTCCATGACGACCATAAGTGTTAATAAGGGTCCATATGCCTTGTGTACTTGGACCCCACCAGGGGAGGTGGACGGAGGTGTCTGTGGGGGGGTTCTTCCGAGTGGCGGGGGGGGGTCGCAGTTCATCAGGTCCTCGACCTTTCATTAGCCGCAGTTTCAATTTAGAGGAGGTGCAAATTGCGAGCGCCACGCTGCGCTGGTGCGTCGCCGCAATACGCCTGCAGACGGGTCCTCCACCGGAGCAGAGCTGGCAGTGCTAATATTAGCATGGAGACGATGGAATCGCAATCACAGGAACGGCGGGATTTAAGGTGACGGTGACGAGGGCAGCTGTTTATTTGTGCTCCATTTTTTACCTCCATGTTAATACCTCCAGTCTTTGGCATATAAAAATTATTTATGTGGCCCTCTGCTTTGCACCAAGCAGAATTATAACTTAAATCAAATGTAGCCATTCAAAAAAAATAAATGATATTGCGTTCCTGATCTTTAATCTATGTCTGAAGACCATAGGATATGTAAAATACCCTCAGGGTCATAGTGGCCGTATCGCTTTATATATTTTCAGATTGCGTGACCATAATTCATAACAAAACCCTGGTTAATGTAGTTTGAGTCAGTCCCAAAGTTTTAAAGGTCACTGTTTAGATTCCGTGACTGGAGAGCACTGCTTGGGGAGCCGGCCGGTCCCGCAGTGAGGAGACCTCAGAGTCACCTTCGTCACACTCCCTGGAGCCCGGCCCCCTCCCACCTCCCCGCGTCCTGCAGAGGTAACCCTCGAACCGTTTCATGAGAGTGTCACCCTTTCGTTTGACAGTGACTGCGCCTGGTGTCCCCGGTCAGGGAGTACAGCCCACACTCTGAGTAATTGGTACGTATTTTGTTATATTTTATATTTTTAACCTTTAAAACT
Source organism: Mormyrops boulengeri (assembly GCA_026781065.1). Lineage (NCBI taxonomy): Eukaryota > Metazoa > Chordata > Actinopteri > Osteoglossiformes > Mormyridae > Mormyrops > Mormyrops boulengeri. The sequence goes on from JAODLD010000008.1 coordinate 18,808,391, forward strand.
GAGAAATAAATTAAATATTAAAGAAATCAGTCTTTGGTGTTGCACATACAACACACACACACACATACACACACATTGTATTCATATCTTGCCCATTCATTTCTATGGGCAGAACCCTAATCCCAACTTTAACAACCTTAACCTCTACCCAGTCCGAACCTTAACCATAACTAACTAAACAAAATACAAGACTTTTGGCATTTTTAGTTTATTTTATTTACAGTCATATATTTTTATAAATTTGAATTTCCCCTTGTGGGGACCAAAATGTGGGGCGGGGGTGCAGCTCTCTTGGTTGGGACTCAAAAGGTTCAAATCCCTGGGTCAGCAGAGTGATGCCTCCACTGAGCCCTTCACCAAGACCCTTAACCCCAGTTACTCCAGGGGTCTCATATATGTGAAGAGGGTCTCATATATGTGCTGAGCACTCATTGGCTGCTTTTCCTCCACTCTCTGGTCAGACTCTTCCCAAATCATTTAGGTCACATGGGTCATGTGATGCGACACCATAACTCTCCTTTGTAGCGTCTTGGCATGTCCAAACTTTTGACATACGTCAATCTGGACATATCTTAACTAAACCTTTGAAATGGCAGCACAATTGGTTTGTTTTGGTTCTTACCGCATGCCTCACACATGGTAAAAGGCGTCCGCTAACTTCCACTATGTCTGCTTCGGATATCTCTTAAATTTTATAAAGATTGTTATGGGATGTAGGTATGGTTGAATGTCACTTGAAAGGACCTAGGTTGATGGATGACTATATCTGGGTTTTTTGATGGTTATCATAGCATAAAAAATAAGGGATGCTATTAGAAATGTAGAGTGGAAACACATTTACAAAGCCAACAATCATATTTCCATCTCAGTACACATTTTCAGAAACCACACAGCCCACCCACAATGGACCAGCCTGGAATCTTCAGATGTTCTTCAATCACTTATCTTACCTTTCAAGATGTGTGATGTAGAATCTCAAGACGTACAGTTACCCTACTGCATGCAAGATGGCAGGACTTGTCATCAAGTATATGACTATGGGCACAAATACTGAGTTTTCAAGTGCAAGAAAATATGTACATTTGTATAGTATATGTCTGTCAGTAGACTTGTCACAATTACATCTTACTTCATTGAAATGTTTGCTTTTATCATAATGCATTCATGCAGTGCAAGCGAGGATCACAGTTAGATTATTTTAAAAAATCCATATATTTGGCAGTTTTATGTGACAACAAGAGTGAAAAGTAAGATTAAATCCGAAAAAGAAGGTATTTTCAATAATGGTCTATAAAATCAAGGTTAGGATGATTCAGAGCCTCTGCAAGGTAAGAACATACCCAGTGGATAGGATACCTGCATTCCCAGACAGCAAGATGGAAAGTAAATATGTCAACAGCCTGAATTAGACAAATTCAACAAATTGAATTAGATGCAGGTAGTTCTCTAATGACATAAGCAGAGGTGGAGATTTCAGGTACAGAGAGTACAAATCCTGAGGAAGATTTTGTTTCAACCAACCAGCTGAGTACAAAGAGTCACAGACACAACTGGTTGGCTGAAACAAAATCTTGGTCTGGATTTGTACACTCTGGACCTGAAATGCCCACCTTTGGACATAAGTAATCTGTTCCACAAACCCTTATGCAAGTTGAAATTTTGCTCTCATACCACGATAATTTCATTTCTGTACTGGGGTTAAAGTTATGGACTGGTTAACGTGACACTAAAAGTGCCCACAGACTAACCTCTGAGCCCCCATTGCAGAAACAACTTGTGAGGGTCATCGGGGTGGAAATGGATCATCATTCTGCCTATCTATGCTGACCGAGCCTGATGTTCATTAGCTGCAAACAGATCATTGTTCTCACATATGACCCAGCCTGACGTTTGCTTGCTTAAATGACGTACTGCATACTCTAGCACCACTCAAGTATACAATACATCATGGACAGGCATATAGTACAATTACAATAAAAAAAACAAATGGTGTCTATATATTTCACACCTTATGCACGTTTATGAGTAAATGGAGCAGTGTGTTTGATACTCAGCATGTGTATGGTGTAAAGACACACACAGATTAATGTAAAACAGTCCTTCTAAGTGGATTCGAAATGTAAACATGAAAAAAAAAGGCCCAGATGATAAAACCAACACACAGAGTGGTAGCGAGTGTTCTGTCTGAGCCATGAAAACTGCTTGGAGCTGTTTACCTAATAACCACACATGATGGGTTTCCCCTTGTCAGTAACATTTGTTATACTTGGCCTGGTTAGCAAGCTGTCAGCAGAGGTGGCTGCATGTCTGAGCTCTGGTTAAATTCATACAGACACACATGGGGGCCCTCTGCTCTGTTTACGGAAGACAGGCACTGGACCAGGACAAACAAAAACACTTATAAATAGGAGTACGAAGCTATTGAAGAATGAAGCTTCTGGGGGTCACATTTAATAATCAAAGTAAAACTAGACATCAGAAGGAACTGGACAAATTTGATTTGAGGGCTAGTTAATTAGCTTTGCTACTCTTTTCTTGGAAATAACTGCCAGTGTAATACTGTTACGATTAAGCGCCTAATGCTAGGCTAACGGCTTTATAGCTTCTAGAAACACAACATGACCTTAACATTTTTTATGTAACAGGCAAAAGCAAATGCAAGTTAGCAGTTAGCAGTGCATTTAAACAATGGTAAATTGTTAATTTTAAAATTTTTACCCATTTATTCATTATATCAGGTTGAGACGCTTTTTGCTTGTTCAAGCTGCTAAATAATTTTCAGTGTATTCTATGTAACCTTACGCGACACTTTGACCCATGGGCATCGTTAGGTCAAATCACTTGGGGCTATAGCCTGATGCCAATCTTCCTACAAAAAACAAAGTCAAGCTTCAGACAAACTTGACTTGGCCCATGATTTTTTCAATAGATATAGAATTGAATGATTTGTTCTTATTAAATATATCTTTTAAGGACAGTTTAAATGAACCAAAGTTGCTTCACTGAGTGTTTCACTGTTCAGTGAGTGACTCATTGTTTGGTTTGTTTGATGAGAGATTCTTTATTCAGATTGTTCACTGAGTGATTTATCACTCAGTTCATTTACTGAATGTTTCTTCATTCAATGAGAGATTCTTCGTTCAGGTTGTTCACTAAGTAATTCCTTGTTCACTTAGTGATTTTTCGCTCACTGTGATTCATTGTTCAGTTTGTTCACTGAGTGATTCTTTTGTTCACTGCGTGATTTTTTTTTTGCTCGCTGATTTTTCTTTCAGTTTGTTCGTGAGAGATGCGCAGAGTCAATGTTTTTCTTCAAGGACTGATAGTGGTGGTGCCACAAAGTGACGTTGATGGGATCTGACAGGACCTGCTGTAACCTGCCCTCTCCGGACACCCGGCCCAGTCAACATGAGTAATACTCAAGCCCGTTAGGACAGCACTGGCAACAGCATCCATCCCCTCGATCAACAGAAATGCCATATGTGCATCTTTCAGCCCGCCACTGCTTTGGCAGATCGCTGTTGCTCAGAGCAACTAAACTTCTACTAGTTTGATCTATATTGATAAAACCATTTAACTGGCCTCGTCCACATCATTTGGATATGGCTGGATATGGCTTCCATGGTGGCTCTGGAGTGAACTAACTAACTGGAGGGCTGGCTAACTGCCCCAACAAACAAACAAACAAAACAAACAAACATTTTTCCTAGTATTTTATATTTGTGTTGTATTACATTTTTTTTTTAATTACATATATTTATGCCTATGTAAATATTTCACATTTTATTTTCACATTTCAACAATTTTATTTACTTATTCTAAATGAAATTAAATTATTTAAGTAATTTTATAATATTCGACAGTGTACTACTGTTTTATGTTTCCATTTTTTATTTTTTGGCTGCATCTGGAGGAGTGAACAAAATAAGTATACTGCACGTCCATCCATACATCCCATCCATCCATCCCGAACCCTATCCGGGAGGCTACAGGCACAAGGCAGGGGACAACCCAGGATGAGGTGCCAACCCATCACAAGGCACACTCACACACCATTCACTCACACAAGCACTGTGTACGGCACATATCGTAATAAACTGCTTTAAAAACTATTTTTATATAGCTGTGCTTATTACAATATTTATATGAATATATTAATAAGAAATTGTAAAACTGATTCAAGTTCTGTGAAGCTGAAGCGGATACAACATATGCAAAGAATTAATAACGGAACGAGAGAGAGAGAGGCGGGGGCAGTGGCGGGAGATCGGCTCTCTAACTGTGTCAATGAGTCAGGAAGGGATGCGACAATGTGACAAGGTCAGGAACGCTTGGCACCCATGGTGGCCCATGAGAAACACACCCGCTGCCCCGGGCACTGCGGCTCACCTGATGATACTGTCATCAGATTCATGTTGCTCCTATGTGAGCGCGGCATTAGAGGGAATTATTTAACAGGGACCATCGAGGTTAAACGACTCCAGGATGTCACAGAGGTGTTTGGTCTTTTTTTTCCTCATAATATAAATCTGACAGTTCACAGGCACAGGTGGTAGCACTTAGCGTGGCCTTTTAAATTACCAAAAGGGGCTTGTGATGATGACCGTTATTGGAATGACTCTGCTATCCTGGAAATCATTATAGGCGATCATTCTCCATGCCCAAGACAAGTTCCACTATCGTGTGATGGATTTTCAGTTGAGGGAAAGGACAATTGTTCACAACCAATCAATATGCATCCTTTTTACATAGCCTGGCTTTGCCGCTCCTGCATTAGGGCATACATTTAACGATGCCATAGGATTTTCTCCGAAAAGGTGAGGGTCCAAAACATTCACATTGAAAGCAAAAACAGAGATTCTCTGACAAGAACTGACAACCACGAGGAAACGGACAATCCCCATGGAGTAAACAACACTACAAACAAACCTTTATCACATGTTCTGGCCATTGGACATGAACACCAAACAAAATGTTACCTTGCTATGTTTCGAAGCTGAACAGACACTTCCTTGACATGTACAGTAAGAACACGCTGTCAATTTACTTAAGTAACAAGCTGTATGAATCGGAGAGCACAGAGCAAGACAGAAGGATGTGCAGCTTGTTCTCTGGTACTTTTCCATTATTCATAAAGAATATGAGCACCATACAGTAGGTCCTCCAAAAAAGGAAGCCATCAAAGGATCTGAATCTAATGATTTTCAGAATGCCAGCTACATTGACATACTTGGACATTTGCTCTCCTTGGAAAAGGACATCTGAATGTAAATAAACTCTCATTATTCATGTCTGCAGAAGCTTTTGCGGTGTCTGGATAACACTGAGACAGCATCTGGTCCTTCCTTAACCTATGACTGCTTGCTGTTCTCAAGAACCACGTCACTGAAATGTTTACCTTAAAGCAGGGAAGTCCAGTGATGGTGTCAAGACTCGTCGGTGTCCATGGTGAAAACTGTGTACTGTAGGACACATTTTTAAATATCACGTCTGTGGTAAAATTTTGATCACTATGTCTGTCATGATTTTGATGCCTGCCTTCAAGAGCATGATGTCAATCATGGAAATGCAGTGAACTGGCCCCGGTGCAGGAGTGTTAAAAGATATACATCATTTATCCACTCAGATCAAGAACTACTGGCCAACCGGCCTGTTTTAAATGGAACAATTAATATTTTCTGTTCTACTTGAAAATTACTGCGATGCATTGAATGAAATGAGCTCAAATACTTATTGTTAAGTCCTGCTGAAGCTAGTGGGTGGAGTGGTGGCTCTAAAGCTAGGGCTCTTTGCCAGTGATCGGAAGGTTGCTGGTTTGAATCCCGTGAATGCCAGGAGTGATCCTACTCCATTGGGCCCTTGAGCAAGGCTCTTAATCTGGAAATGCTTTGTCCAAGATACGATGTTCATCTACATCCAGCCTGACCAGGAAGTCCTCCAACGTTGGGGTTGGGAAAATTTGGGGTTTGGTGGCAGGATTGGCGCTCTGGCCACTTGAAAAAAAACTCTATTCAGACTAATGTGGTGCTGAGGTATCACCCACCCTGCTTGGGTTCTCATCCCTGAGGTGGTTTTTCATGTGGTGGGTGTGGCAATGCACTGTAATCAGCCCATGTTCCTAACCTCCTCCTGGCAAAGACACCTAACCATCCACCTTTTAACTGCATGTCCTGGTTGGAGTGGATCATGTCCCAGGCAGTACAGGGCACAGAATAGTGGCACATGGCTACACCCTGGAAAGGATGCTTGAAAAGAATATCACAGACGGATTTATTTTTCCCCACCAGTAAACGTAGCAATTTTTTAAAATTACAAACTCGAAGAATTCCAAAACTAAAATAGGCATCTTTAATTTTAGTACTATTAGAAGGCAGTTTTTAGATCCAAAGTGTTCACGCTGACATGGTTATAATTAGTTCCTCTGGAGATTTCAGAGTCTCTAGTTAAAAGGTTAATAATTTCCTATTGTCGTCCATTTTCCGATTATATTGTGTGGTGCAGACTATCCCTGCCTGTCCCCGCAGCTCCCAGTATTAAAGCGTCACACTCTGCAGCCTCGTGCCCGGCACTCATAAAGGCTGGCTCATGATAAATGTTTTGTTGAAAGAGGTGTACTCCGTTGATTCTCCCTGTCTTGCAATGCAACACTCAGTCGCCCCTTCTGAGCACCGAGCTTATTAAGATGTAGTAAGCATGTTAAATATTCCCTGAACACCTGAAGCCTTCCGCACTTAGTCATCCATCATGCTCACTGCTGCCCCCCTCTGCCACACCTCAGTAGCTCACTTTTGGCACACAGCGAGGTGGATGTTGGTAGCGACCCACCTCTTGTAATTCTGACCGTTCAGGATGTTCCCCTCAATCCTGTTCCTCACAACGTCCACTTTCATTCAAGGTTGAGGATTACATTTGTTTAGCAGGCAGTTTTATGCAGAGCAACATAGAGTTGAGAAATTAAGTTCAGTCAGTCCTTTGAGCAATTAGGGGATAAGGGCCATACTCAAGAGCCCAATGATGAAATCACTCTGCCAACCACAGGATTTGAACCAGTGACCTGTTGCGCCACACAACGTCCCCATAAAAAGGGAAACGCTTGGGCCAAACCAAAAGCCCAATCTAGAATATACTAATCCGTAGTCAGACAGATCAGAACATTCCAGCATTATTCATTGTGCCACTGGCCCACAAATGTGGACTCCAAATCCTGTTCTACTTTAATTTTAAACACTTCTCGTCTTGCTCAGGGCTACATTTTGAGAGGATAGATGTATTAATCACAGTTATACATCGTGTTTTCCAGAAGATAGCGGTAAATTGGGGCCATGACTGGTACGTTGCAAACCCTTATTCTTTAGACTGATACGATTGCTTGATACGTCTGCTTCCCTCCCTTTGTGAAGCTCTTTAATCTAAACCAGCAAATAGCTACAGGCTACTACAGACCCGCTTTTACTCTTTATTATAAAAGTATCTTGATATTTCAGCATCACTCCACAGATGGGGGGAAACAAAGCAGTGAAAAGACTCCTTTTATATTTAAATAACCAGCACGGCGGACGGAGGAAGGCGAGGCGGTCGTCGGAGGACCAGGCCCAGCAGACTCATCTCCTCCGAGACACGAGTCACACGTTTAACAAAGGACCCATGCATGGAGTCGGCCACCGGGAGTAAGGACACATAGAAACAAAAAAGCGAGGGTGCACAATCGGCAGCCAGAGAATGAGAGTGAGCCAACTGAGCCTCAAAAATCTGCTTTATGCAATCATATTAAAATGATGCTTTATTTGCCATCTGTACAAGTATGAATACAGGTACACAGTGTTTGGGGAAGTTATTCAAAAAGTAATCCATCACAGGCAGAGGTGGACAGTTCAGGCCCAGAAAGTACAAATCCAGACCAATTAGGTTTAGTTTCAACCAACCAATTGAGTACTCTGTGACTGTGACACTTTATACTCAACTGGTTGGTTGAAAGTAAACCTTGGTCTGGATTTGTACTTTCTGGACCTGAACTTTCCACCTCTGTCTTTAATGGATTACTTTTGTGAGTAACTTCCCCAACACTGTACATACATAGGAATGTTTCTTCTCACATATCCCATTTCGCTTTTCTTCTGAGACATACATACGTACAGGGGAGAGTGAAGCTTGGGGTCTGAGCACTGGGTCAGCCCGGATGCAGGGTCCCTGGAGCAATTGGGGGTTAAGGGCCTTGCTCAATGGCCCGACAACAGCATCAGTCTGACAGCACCAGAATTCAAATCGGAAAACTTCTGATGATGGACATGGATGGAGTCCTAACCCCCTTAGTTCACGCACCCCCTCCTGACTGATATTTGATCATGCTTTTCTTGTTTGCCCACATGTACAGGATTTGATGCAGAACACTGAAGTTTTCCTGAGTCCTACAGGGCAAGTCAATATCCCCGGCTGGGAGGATATCAACAAAGAAGGCAGACTTGTAATCGGAACATTGCTGTTTCAAGTCCCAAGAGCCTGGTGATCAGACTTGCTGCAGTGAAAATACAGACTTGTACAAACAGAGATCCGAGCCTCACAAACGATCGGTTTAGTCGTTGGGTGAGGAGTTGCGCAAGGCCAGATCAGTGACCCATGGGTGGCAAGAGGTGATCGGGAGCACGTTGGGAACTTCTTCATCTCTTCGGCTGACGCAGGCAAATCCATTGCCAGTGAGATGTAGGCTTTTTCAACTGTACAAATTGCTCTTCTCATGATCAATCAATTATAGGGAAATCTCAGTAGTGTGTGCCAAGCAGCTGAAATGCTTAATGTAGAAAGGCCAGTGGCAGAAAACAGACTGCCTGAGGCCAGTTCCGAGAAGCGTCTCAAAGCCAGGGCAAATATCTGATTGGTGTCTTAACAAAAATTACCACCAGGTTAAGGATTCTGTCTGGCTCTCTCCCCTCTCGTTTACAGGTTTAACTTTGGGTGTCGGTCTCATAATCTGAAATTTAGCAGCTCCTGTAGATAATCTGTTCGTTTTAGACCATCCTCAGGTATTGTAGGCTAAGCCCAGGTCCTCCCTTTGACTTGCATCCGCCACACAAAGATAATATCTCCCACACGCCTATAAGATGTCCGTAGAAACACCGTACACGGTTTAAAGCTCAGGAAAACACCCCAGAGGAAAAGAAAACCTTTAGTGAAGTCTTTTTACCATCCTATTTTTCATGGTTAAGATGAGATCCTGGCAAAACAAATATTCGCCTTTTTTTTGTATTTTTCTTGCAAAAAAGGCATCTTTGAAAATTTTACATGGAGACTGGCATTTGAAAAAAAAAACATGAATAGAAAAACAGCAAAGGCTCACTTTGTCACAACTTCAAGTACCTCGGGATCTCTTAACAAAAGAATGCTCTACGATCTCAACCGTTTCCTCTCCAGACCTACATTAATAACAGAGTAGAATTAACAGGTAATTGATCAATCTTGATGCATCAGCACCTACAATCCTGTTTCTCAAGTGAATGATGGATATCACACTTGTCTTTATACTGTTTCTTTAACAGCAATTTCCAAAAAAACGGAAAACTTCTGAGCAGTCTTATTACTTTCTCAGGTACGCCTGACTGTGATTGGACGAACAGGCTGATCCTCCCCTGAGTCAGTCTCAGGTGTAGGCGTGGCAGTCTGGGAGTCTCCAGAACACAGAGACACTGAAACCAAATTCAAAACCTGATGGAGATGTTAAACCATGTGTAATGGAGAATTAAGTTGCCTAATAGAAAAGTTCGACATGATGAATTTTATGGTTAATGGTAGAATATGTTTTGCAAATTAGTGCTCAATTGATACCCAGAGTGCAGCTACGGAGTACAAATGTTGTACAGTTATGCTGTCTAAACAGTCCTATGACAGACACCATCAGAAATATTGATCTCTAAACTAACTTATGTGACCTAAACCACCTGGAGACCGGTCTTATCTGACAATTAAAATAATAAGAAAGGAAGTTGAAAGGCGTCTGAGAAGCACTACCAATTACAATTTCAAAAACATTCTGTGACAAATTATGGGCTTAGAACACATTGTGAACAAGTCAGTGTAATGTATTGATGATATATGATATTATTCTATTTGTTTGACTGAGTAGCACTGGATGTTCAGTATGGCATTCCTGATAACCCAGATACATTTTCCGAAGAAGATAGGGGCGGACAGGCATCCCGCACAAATATGGATTAATGACACACGAGAACATGTTGCAAATGGATTTTTAACTATCAGATTCTAACTGAGCCCATATGTGTGGAACCATTTTAGGTTAGAATTCAAAGCAGTGCTCACTGCAACGCGAAGGGAGTATTGACAATGTCTAGACCTTCTTTACTAGAGGCCAGATGATCGTGAGATCATACGATGCTTTGTACCAGTCTCCCGCTTGAGGATAGTTCATCAGCAACCCACCATGGACAACAGCTAACATCAGAAAAACAAAACCATTGATTTATGGCTGTCAAACCTGAAGCATCGTGTACACACACAGCATGAATATAAGAAAACAGAGGTTTCGTTTAATTCTGACAAATAATTTGCATGTAATTATAATTATATAATAGAAAATAATAAGTACAGTATATATATTTACTATAATATTATATACCCATATAATTTGTATTATATCATTTGCAGGATTGAAGACATCCGAGAACATGCTGAACATGCATTTTTAAATGTAGGATTCTAACTCAGTGTGGTTTTAAGGATCATTTTTGGTATTGCAGGTAATTGATCTTTGGTAGTTGAGCAGGTGTGTTCAAGTTGCTGACCATGCTGAGCAATCTCTGTTCGTCAGCCTATTAGCTAGCTGACAGCTTTTATTTGGTCTGTCCCGTTATGTGCACCTTGCAAAACCAGTCCAACCAGTTGTCCCCATCTGGGACAACAATCTGGCTAACATCTTAACTGGTCTAGCCTTTGGGAGCACAATTTGACGTCAACCCTTCCCTTCTGGTTCTCTCTGTTGCTAACTTTTATCGACAATATGAAATGCACACAAAGAGTCATTGACACCTTCTTCTGACTGCATTTATGATCATCTCTGTGACATTACATTTGCAGTGACCCAATGAATAAATCATTTCAGGTGAAATGTCCCAAGGATTGCTGGGTTCTTTGAAACCCGAAACACTTTTCCATGGCTCACTGAGGCAGCATGTGTATTTGCATCGCTGCTGGTAGACAGTCGAAGAGAGCCCGGACTTCTCTGCAGTATTCGATCTGTGGCCTGTTCTCTCCTCCTGTTTCTGACATGGTACAAAATACAGAGGGTGTTAGTCAATCCTGGAAGCACCTATGGCAGAAATGAACTCTGGCTGTCAGACAAATATTACTGTTGACTCAGAACTGGACAAAAATTCTGATGGTGCTGCTGTTGAAATCTGCAGGAGCGTTTATATGAGTTTGCTTCAGTTCCTGGGGAAGAAATACAAAAACAGGGGAAGATCAATGTCAGACACAAAGAAAAATAAGACAAAGGCATTATTAATGACACTGTTATAAAATTTATTAATGAATACCGTGTCGGTAAATTCCCAAAATGGCATTAACATTATCTATATTTATCCAGGAGTGCCATTATCAGTATACTTTATAGAAACAAATGTTGTTTTAAGGTACTGTATCGGTGTATAATCAGTCAAAAACATGATTTCCTAATTTACTGACACTCATTAGTAATTACTGTCAGGAGAATGTGTACCACAGATACTCACACGCATAACAAATAATTCCATTCGAATATTCAGTGTATTAACACTGCAACATAACACTGGGGACTCTGTATTATTATTCAAGAGGAAACTTCAGGGAAATCAGTTATTAAGTAATAAGAATCATGTTTATATCTCCTTCCCAGTGTTCCCAGTTCTGTACCGACACATTATTATAGTAAAACAGGGTAATTCAGAGCAGCTTTCACCCCCACTGATACTAGGTAACAGGAAGGACATCGATACAGAAAGTACAGTTACGTGCCACCCTGTCTTTAAAGTCAAACACGGCATGCAATATGAGTGTACAGAAACAGACTCTTTTTGATCATTAAAATGCCCTAATTTTGGGGAAGAGTATAAATCAGGATCCAAAATGCTGTTACATAAGGAGTGACATGTATTTATTGGTTTTTGGTGCTTAAAAAACAAGATTCCAGGATGTAACTTTGGTCAAAAAAGAGCTTTCATCTCTGGATCCTTTCAACAATTTTGAATAATCTCAAAAAATTCTTTAGTTTCACTGCATTCTAACATCACAGCTTCTCAAAGAAAGACACACATTCACAGAAAGTCATTTAAAGATTACCTTGACCAGGAAGCTGACTAATATGAATAGTTTTCTAATGCATGAAGTCGTTCTTCTGCCTGACCCGAGGCTACCTTGCCATCTTCAGCACTGACAGAAACTAACAAATTAAAACATACCACACACTTTTCAGCTGCTGCATTATTTTAAGCGAAAATGGAGACATTGACAATGCAACAACAACACTGGACATCACTGATACACAAATTCTGAAACCTTTCTGTAGCTGAAACCTTCTTCGTTGAAACTGATGTATGTCCTTCAGTGATATTAAACATGTGAATATCTAGCAGTGAGAAAGAATGCAAAGGGGAGAGAGGAAGTGGCAGCTGGTGGCTATTTAAGTTTTTATTAAGCAAAAAGAGCTTGGAATAGCGAAACCGAAAGTCTAACCCACCAAATGCCAAAAAGCAAAGGAGTAAAAAAGGTCTGACTGACAGCTCTCCTTCTGTGAGCTGTCCTCTGGTCCCAGATCAGTTCAGCTGTCCTCCTGCACTGGCGGGATCATGCTTAATGCAAAGTTAGCAAGTGTGATTAAATCCGAAGCAGGAGAAGCTCGTTAATCTCTTCTACGACCAGAACATTATGCCAAGATGATAAATCATCAGATTTAGGAGTTTCCGAAAGGCAGTATTCTAAGGAATTGTTGAGCTGGAGAAGTGAGGTGAAGCGGGTTTCAGCTAAACTTGTATCATTGCTGGCCTGGACCATCTTGGCCTGAACTTGGGCCACAAATGCTTTTAAACACCGCGCTCCGCTGTTAGTTCTGTTCACATCGATTATCCCGGGTTATTTCATTGAGGCATGTTCCAGAAAGGCGTAAATGTTTATGGTTGCCACGGTGATTGATCAGATTGCATGTCTTGATTGTTGTTACAAACTTTGTTGTTTTACATAGTTAGGAGTATCTTACCTATTTGAAGTGGTGATGTATGTCTCCTGCACTGATTTATTGGGGGGAATGAGCTTCCTAACAGGCTAATTTGATTTCATTGTGATCCCAAACAGCATTTAAATGAATTTACCCCACAGAGCTTGACCGAAGACCCCGACACTGAGTCTGTCCAATAAAAAAGTGTTATAAATGAATGTATTTAAATAAAAATAAATCATGCTTGCCAGATAATTGATTAATTACTTAAAGCTTGGAGTGTGAGAATAGTGGTGGCCTGAGCATTAGCCATTAGAGAAATGGTCTCGATTTTTCAAGGATACTGTTAGTTTGAGATGCATTGAACGTAGGGCGTAAATTTTCCCCTGCACTCCGCTCATTAATAATTGAGCTGGTAAACTTGGTGCAGCAATAACCGAAGATGTTTCTGCCATGCGCCGGGCTTTCGGATTGGACGAAGCCGTCTTGAGCAATCTGGGTTTGGGGGGAAAGCAAACGGATTCGCGTGACAGGGGGATTAGAGGACAGAGCGGGGACTTTATTTGTTGGAAACATGCGGGAATCAGGGGGCTGAAATGAAAAAGAAAAAAGTGAAAAGAAGAAGGATACTTGTACTTAGCAAAATATAACAATGTAGGGTCCTTGCATAAGGTCCTTAACCCCCAGTTCCAGGGGCGCTGCACACTGGCTGACCCTGCTCTGTGACCCCCCCAAACTTGCTCTCAGCTGCCTATTTGTCTGCGTGTATCACAAAGAGCAAGATGGGATAGACGAAAATACCATTTCCCCATGGGGATCAATACTGTATCACTATTATGTTTTCTAAGGGATGAATATGTAGCCAGGGGACAGCTGGGACAGAGCATGAGAATCTCATTGCAAATGGAAGGGGCTTGTCAGTTGACTTGCCTCACCCCCAGGAGATCCATGACCCCCCCCCTTCCAATCGGTAGTTCAGTACTCACGCTCATGGCCCATCAGTAATACCAGAACGGCTGTGATTATCTTGCTGGCACCTCCTTTTATGGGAACAGCTCGAGCGCGAGTCTCCGAGTATGGATTTATCGGTTCCATCGCAACAGAGGCCGCGGCGTGATTGCTTTCGTTTAGCGAAGCGTTTGATCACCCGGAGACTTATCGACGTCCGCCCGACGCGCCTGATTGAGAGGTGCTCCTTGTCTGCGTGCAATGCAGGAGGGCGGGCAGCCCCCGAGAACGCCGCAGAGACGAAGCCCGAGTCGGCTAGCCTCGTTATCCGCCGGGGCCCGTCTTGGAGAATGATTACTATCGATTGTCCCCCATCGGAAAGCAGCTCGACGCATAGTTGCAGTACATGCCACCTCAAAGAACTCTTCTGTTTGATAAAAGCGGGTGTGAACGGAATGGAATGATTGTGAGCTGTTTTCACATGGATGGAGAACACAAAGACGCAAACACACAAAGAATGTCATGCGTCTGTGTTTGCAGATGTGCTTCTCTGATGCGGATTAATTTCTGCCGGACATACGTGTCTCTGCTATAAACACGATGCATTCCCATAAAGTCATATCTGCCTAATTCTTACACCATCCATTTCCAGAATACAGTGCCATGAAGAAATGTTCCCCCAGGACCACAGTACAGCATACAGACATCAATCAAGTGTTTATTTAACCCTGTATTGCTTTCTAATTCTATGCAAAGTTGCTCAATAAAAACAACAACACTTATGGAAAAAATAGGGTCTGGGGCAAACTATTCCAAACACCTATGCAAAGGTTTACTGAATCATTCAATCATCAGACTGAATCATTTAATCATTTCCAAATGCTTTATAAGTTCAGGCTTTCCTTAGAGCTTGTCATCTATGGTACTCATGTAACATATTTACTCATGTTTACGGTAATGGACCACGTTTGGTATAAATGAGAACCCCGTAAAAAATGTGTGACGGCTAACTGAGCTAGCTACCAAGTGTTTTCCTCTGCAGACTGGCGCATTCAGGGTTGTTCCTGAACAACGTGAAACATAAGCATGTTGTGACTGAAATTCCATGTAGGCCAATGAAAGATTTGCAGGAATACAGACGTTTCACCAATTTACCAATTGCATATGAGCCAAAGTGCATTTTGGGAACTGGCGTGACAACAGAACTGCCTTCTAATCTTTTGATATTATTCTGGAGATTTTATGTTCGCCTTATGTAAATTTGTTAAAAATATTTCTTAAACTTTAATAAAAACTTAGCAGGAGCTGGACTCCCATCCAGGGCGTATTCCAGCCTTGCACCCTGCGTGGCCTGGGATAGGCCCTGAGTGCCTATGCCTCTGCTCGGGATATATGGTAGATCGATGGATGCATGAAGACCTGACATAGCACCCAAGCTAGTACCTGAAATTACATCATGCTCTTCAAGCAATAGAAAATAAATACCAGAGAGAGAGGAATTAACACTGAAACAGTCTCGAATAAATAGCATAAAGACGATTTGCCAGGCCTTCCGGCAGCGTGTGGATAACAGGCACGTCTTGTTAGTCACAGTCGGCTAATACCAGATTCGGCACCACTGCTCTTACGCAGGCTCCTCGCTCTTGTTATTTTAGCCGAAAAACAAAGCCACTTCTCCTTTCACATTTTTATACTCCGGAAAATATCACATCTGAAGGGAGAAGGGAGGGAGGCAGACCAAAACAATCAAACGCCGAAACCATGGTTACAGCAATCTGAAGGCAACAAGATGACGCGAGCGTTAGCCCATTCAGTACAAGTTAAACTGCTGGTGTCTCGCCTCCCCCGAGACAAAGTGACACTAGCTTGCTAAGTCGGCACCCCCTCAGAAGACGGCACTCTAGGCAGCCATAAATGTCACCTAAAAGGTTGCACTCAATGTCACTTCATATACATATATGTATGTATTAAATATATTTACATATATATAGATATATTTCAGCATATGCTCATAGTGGGGGTTAAGAGTGAAATCTCTCTGCCATACAGAGGATTTAATCGACACAGAATCCAATCCACTGAGCCACACACTACGGTGGCGTCGTAACTGATCAGGGACATGAGCCAGATTTCTGACAACAGCAATTTTTAAAATAAATTTTTTTCATCTTTATCTACTGTATCGCAGCTTTGTTTGCTAGCAACGTAGCTGTCATTTGATTGCATGATGCAATTTCCTGTGTAGCGGGGATGAACTTATCTATAAGCCTTATCCTCTTGCGTCTCCAAGGCCGAGATGTGTACAATGTAAAAGTGTACAGTGTCTTTCCCAGGCAAACAAACCCGGCCTATTTACATTTAATTTATATTTCACTCGAACGTTTTACCTGTGGCGACAGTCGGAATTGGTTTAACTTAATTGACTTAGCGCACGTTGGGCCGTCGAGGAAACACGTAATCAGGTGGACGTCAAACAATCAGATTAAACTGTACTGTGCGGATACTTTTATTACACGTGACTTGTGTTTACCTCAAACTGAGATAATCTCATTCGTTCAGGGTGCAGCTATTACAATACAATTTGCATATAAATCGCATATGAATAATACGTAAATAAAATGCATTCAATAATAATATATGAACAAAGATTCAGGACGGTCAGAAAAACCGAGCATCCTATTATCATCGGTAATATCGATGGTGTGTATTCTTTGAAGAA
This sequence comes from Mormyrops boulengeri, assembly GCA_026781065.1. Classification (NCBI taxonomy): domain Eukaryota; kingdom Metazoa; phylum Chordata; class Actinopteri; order Osteoglossiformes; family Mormyridae; genus Mormyrops; species Mormyrops boulengeri. Next base: position 18,825,250 of record JAODLD010000008.1, read on the forward strand.
TACGGAGACTGTTTGCAGTGAAGCGGAGAAAACCCAGTGAGATAAAAACAAGCTGTACAAATTGCTTGTCTTTCTTTTCCTTAGAAGGAGTGAGTGATTGAAACACCGCAGTGTTTTTTTTTGTATATTTGATGTGTACATCATTTGATGTCTTTTGATGTCTGCTTCGTCTTTTTCAACGTTTTCTAAACCCAGCGTGTTTCTGCATCCTAGTGAAAGACACAGATCACACCTGCTACATCCCCTTTATTCCCGTTGCGGGGCAGATGATTTTCACAAATAGAGATGAAGTGTAGATCTCCAAGGAGAGGCCTTAGTCCAATGTTAAAATAACACCAATCTGTGTCTAGTATGAATATTCCCAGCGTCCATTGGCTGAAGTTGTGGCCGACACCCATGTGATCCGTTCAATTTCATTGGCTGCTCTCTGAAAGACTCCCAATGTCATGGTGCAGCATTTAGAATACAGAGCAGAGGTTTATAGGTGTGGTCATGAAGCCAGGCAAGGAGGGCAGTGGATAAATCTGCGAAATTGACATACACATTGGTTTTTCATTGGGTTTCAGTTACATTTCAGAGAGTCTATGTGGTATTTCTGGGCACATTAGTGGCCCAGTGGGGGCACGCCCCCAGGGCTGTGTGAAATTTGCATGCTCTCCCTATGGTTTCCGCCACATACTCCACATTCCTCCTGCAGTCCAAATGGGATCAAAGGAAACTCAAGATGCCCAAAAGGTGGTCATTTGCTTTTTAGTTAAGGAGGATCATTAAAAGATGATGATATGAATGTTACAGTATGGCAGAGAAATGGAGTCTATGTTACTCGGTTTTGGATTTTAGCTGCCATGAGTATTTCGGTCCTTCAGGGTTCCTGTAGCTATTCTAACCCTATTATTATTTTCAAGGCAGGTTCTCTTGTGTACAGCAGGAATTGGGATTTTAATCGTCATGTACAGGGTTGCCAACTTTGGTCAGCTGGCTGCAGTGAGAATTTCAATTTGAGATAAGTCTGCACACACATTTACATGAATGTAACAGTTTTATTACTGCGTAATAGTCTGTAGGGTTTGCAAACTACCCCAGTGCTACTGATGTAGCCGATTTTAGGTTTAAAATGGAATAATATAGATTTGCCATAAGATTTCTTGCATGGGCGTGAGAGTCTGAAAGCGTGAGTGTCATGCCAGATGCATGAGAGCTGGCAACTCTGCATGTATTTCTGAAGTAAATAGAGATGTGATGTGGCCCTGGAGCCACGGCTGTCCAGCAACCACATCAGAGCAAACCCAACCAAGCGAAGTCTACTGCAAACAGCCAAAGAAAAGCAGAGCAGCGCACTGGTCCAAAAGCACCGGCGAAGCTAATCCCCGAGTCAGCCACGGCACCAGGGCATCACCATCGCCGTTTGATGTCTGTGGCATTTCGTTCCAGGCAGATGAAAATGCAGATCATTGATCAGAATTCTCAGGTCTGAATCACTGCTCATTGTAATCACATGTTTATGATATGCTTTCATCTCTTAGGAGGGATCCTTTGTCAAAGGTGATGTCCAGAATAATCGGACCGTGCCCTTCATGGTCTGGTGGAAATTTATACGTCGATAAATCACCATAATTATTCAGGGGACATTTAAGAAGTCAAAAAATAAAAAAACATAAATAAATGTGTGACCAAATAACACACGCGCATTTACATGCACACACTGATTTTAATTTACCAAAGAAGTGTGTGTGTATATATATATATATATATATATAATTGTATATATTGTGCGTATGTGTATATATGTATCAGATGAAAAATGAATTAATGTCAAAATTTTTCATAATTTTACAGCACGTAACATGAGAGTATACCCTCATTTTAGTTCCTAAGCATCAATTATCGAAAAATGCATTGCTACACAGAAAATGTCTTTTTGGAAATAGCCTTTATTATTCTCAAAGTATAATTGTTTGGGACGACATGGAAGTACTTCACTAGTAATTGAAAATGATAATTCAATATTTGTTGCTCTATTGATCAGCTGTTGCCCTTTTTTTTAGTTGGGTATTTTTTATACTGAATCATACCCACCTATACTACTACTACTACTACTATATATAAATTGGTAATTTGGCGAATGTAGCTTGTTTTACCACTAAATTAATCAATTTTAAGCTTTTCAGACTAATTGAGATAAACAAGACTTATGATCAATTTAAGACTATAACACAAATTCAAAGACAGAAACTAGTAAATAGTATTAAAAACAAGATAATTAATCTTATATTTCCAGATGTAAGATGTAAAATCTTGGCAAGCACAGAGCGATTTGCAGTGTATAATTACAATCATTGTTGTTGTTGCTGTTGTTATGATCACAGGAATGCAGAGAGTTACTCTGGTAAGGCACCCGTGGCTCCCCCAGCCCAACGTTTCGCTTCGTATTCAATGACGACTTCAAAGGGCAGTAAAGAGCAATTTCACAGGTGCTATAAAAGTTAATTTCTGGGTAGAAATGAAAGATAATATATAAATTTGATTCCCCTGCACCATTGTATTTTCAAATTTTCTATCTCCTGGCCTTTTTAAGTGAGATTTCGTCCCCCTACTATTATTCCCATCAAGCAAATACTAGCCTTCAACTTTTTGACTTCTGATTGTTTGAAGGCAATAATAATTTAAGCTCTAATAAAAAGGGGGTAGGTTATCTACAATTTGACTTAGGTAATAGGTACTTCTGGGGAAACTCATTGTATAAGCATTAAAATGTTCTGAGTAAAGGCCCACTATGTTCCATTTGCAAGTTTATAACCATTTTAACCAAGTTTTTCATGTAATAAAATGAATCCCACCTGAGAATCTTCAAAGGCTAGTCTCTCTTTTGTCTTTACCATTAACATTTCAAATGTTAATCTACAGGTTCTCTGTTGCAGCAGTTACATTTGTTCGTTTGTGCTCCTATTTTCTCTGTTTTTGATTTTCTATGTAAACGAATGCACAAACAAACGAGCATCGTTTTTACCTGAACATACAACAAACTGATTTAGGGCCCCCCCGATTACACACTTTGCATGAATGGAGAAAACGCCTCAGCGCTTCTGAGAGACACTAGGGATGCAATCTTCAGTGGCGTCGCTATCTCTGTGCGACAATGTGAGATCTGTGTTTGTGCACGTATTGGCATATCGTGTTTCCTGCGACCGTGTGCCTTCCTGCACCAGCGATCTGTTGTTCATCTCGTAGAGTTGAGACAGATCACCTTCACGGGAGTAAATCAGCATGGCCGATTAAGGAGAAACGAGAAGATAGCTGTCCTGGCCTCCCTCACACTGAGCGTCGTTCCCAAGGCCCTGCAGCACATCACATTTTCTACAGCCGACCGAAGACACGGTACCGATATGAGACTGCGTCTGTAATGTTCAATAGGAAACATCTCAATGGGAGCCAGACAGAGAATAGGCAGATATTTTTGTGCTATTTTCATGCTGTTTTCAGTATTCGTGCTTGGGGGATAATTTATAGAACTTATTGGAATTTGAGTTGTGATTTATTATTCTGTTTTTAACTTGTGTGGAGCCAGTTGACATATAACAAGACAACCTGCTGTAGCAAATAGTGGAGATACCCTGAGAATTCAGCGAGGTGGTTCGCGGCTGGGGGGATTAGTCTGCCATTATTTATTTGGCCCTTTCTTCAAACGGTAAGTACATTATAGCAGGAGTGCCAGGGAGAGATTAGTTTTAGCAATAACACTTAATACTTTATTTTTTTATTATTGATATCTTTTCTCTGGCAGGTCTACTCCTCACCTACCAAGGTATCACCTGTGATACAAGCTGGCGTTTTTGATCTGAGGCTGGTACTCCTAGTGTAAGGCAGCTCTTAATGGTGTAAAGGTGTCCTTCGTGGTGTAAGGCAACCCTTAATGGTGAAAGGGTGTCCTTGGTGGTGTAAAGCGGCCATAGTGATTGTAAGGGTGTCCTTGGTGGTGTAAGGCAGCCCTTAGTGCTGTTAGGGTGTCCTTGGTGGTATAAGGCGGCCCATAGTGATTATAAGGGTGTCCTTGGTGGTGTAAGGCAGCCCTTAGTGCTGTAAGGGTTCCTTTCACTGGAACTAAGGGGCCAAGCCCAACCTTTGAAAAACAGCCCAACATCATAATCCCCCCTCTACCAAACTTCACACATGGCACAATGCAGTCAGGCAAGTACCGTTCTCCTGGCAACTTCATGGCTGCGTTGCTGTCATTCCCAATTGCTTCCACTTTGTTATAATACCACTAACAGCTGACCGAGGAATATTTAGCAGCAAGGACATTTCATGAATGGACTTGGTGGTATCCTATCATGGTACCACGCTTGAATTCACTGAGCTCCTGAGAGTGACCCATTCTTTCGCAAATGTTTATAGAAGCAGTCTGCATGCCTAGGTGCACAGGTGATTTTATACACCTGTGGTCATGGAAGTGACTGGAACACCTGAATTCAATGTTTTGGAAGGGTGTCCCAATACTTTTGGCAATATAGTTTATATAAATAATATCATAACGACCATAATGAATTAAATCACATGTTCTCTACTATTGAGCATGGCTGCATATCTGTAATGATAAACATCCCTATAGCCTATAGTTATTTTTCAGCCCAATCAGAAATTCCTGGCAAAAGCGCTTTAAATGCCACAGGGTGACAAACTTGCAGGGGGCGTTTCTACATTGCTCCGGTCGTACACACATTCAGATGACGTCGTCTCAAATGATTTAGTATGTTTACTTGTGTTTTCAGCAACATATCCGAGTTTGGTATAACAGACAGGTCTCATTAACTACGCTCTCTTCGGTGCTGGTGTACTTTATTGGGAAACCAATGTTCCCAAGCTGGTGCTGATGATTCACTGTAACCAGCATGAGCCTTAACCAACTCACAGCCACGATTAGCATAATGTTTTCCATGTTGAACTTCTACTTGTGAATTTAGGTTTCGCCCGCATCAAGCAATGTATTCAACTTTGTCACTGTGCATAGCGAACTGAAAATGATGCACCAAACTGTATGCAATGAATATGCATAGCATTACAGCCCTAATATTTTGTATTCAGATGACATATGGCTGCATGCAATCAATGAAAAAAAATAATAACTTCTTATTAACTTAATTATTTAGCCTTTCCCTTTCTGACTGGACCCCCTAGAGGGCGGGGCCTGATGTGGCCACACTGCGCGCACTGCCCTGATGACAGCTCTGCACAGAACCCTATGTAATGGCTCAGAGAAAATCTGTTGTCTTTGCCAACGGAATTACAACTTTGTGATTCCCTCTGAAATCCTCTTTAGAATTGTAGCATACAGACATAGGTGCATCGCGCTGTCCTGCAAACATTAGCGATACACATATTCACTTACACAGAACATTTTACTGCATTAACAGCTGAGAAGCTGTTCCATCTTGATCTGATAAAAACGCAAAGCTCATAAGGTTTAAGCTGTGAAATGTCAGGCCCATGTTTTCAAACAGATGAGAGACTTAAATGCCTTTGTCAGGCTTTGTCACTCAAATGCAGCTGGTGTTTTTCCAGATATGCAGCCATTGTGATGTGTAACTAACTAAACAGTCATTTTTACGCTGAACAGGAAATAATTCCCATATCTACTCAGTCACCCTACTGGCACTCTATTTATTCAAATCTGAATGTGCACAGAACGAATGAAGAAATATGCTCCAAAATGGTTAAACCCAATTTTATTTTCAGTAGCAACAGCACTTGAGTAAAACTGAACAGTGTCTTCAGTTATAAATTAACCAATCCCGGTGAGGCTGGTCTTTAAAGGTCTCTGTATCAATTTCAAACTAACCAATCCCAATGAGGTCTTTCAAGTTTCCTGCTTCAGGTTCCAGCTAACCAATCATGGCAGGGTCTGCACTTAAAGGTTTCTGTTTCAGGTCCAGATTAACCAATCGCAGTGAGACTCGTCTTTAAAGATTTTGGGTATGCTTTTAAAACGGACGACCATTTTATGGTTAGACAATTTGATGGATGGACAACCTAGAGAATGTGGTTAGAATTTTCATTTGTTTGTATTTGTGAATTACAGCATACAAGACTATTCCAGATTGTATATGTATCAGTAAGAATGAAGGGTGCCCAGTGTCACACTCCACAGTGAATATCTCCTCTTCAGTGTCTCAGTCCCCTCAGCAATAAGGAGAATATCCACAACAAACAGCAAAGAGGAGAATCATCAATCTGTTGTCTGCATGAATTTCCAATATATTTGTCTCGTATCTAATTATTATGCACATGCATATATGGGATCTGTTCAAGAATGTCACAAACTTCTCAAACTGGAATATAAAATCATTTGTTTGTCCATCCATCCATCCATTGATCCATCTATCCATCCATCCATTCATTAAATAGATCTCTTTCTAACTCCATTCAGTCTATTTTCTGACAATGTTTCATGCCGATCTTTTATCCAATCCACTCCCAGACTGTGGACTGTGGCAAAAGTCAGCCAAGTTCATCTTCTCCTCCTTGTCCAGTCGCTCTTTCTCCTCTCTTGGCACTGAGAATTTTGGCTGATGCCCATGCCAGGTTTTTGATTCCACTCAGTTACACTGGGGCCCCTGCGACCCTTAAATAGGTAGGTATGACAGAAGCTGGATGGATGGATGATTTTAGCCATCCGATTTGTAAAGCATTTATGCAGCATGAAATAATTCCATCTCTATTCATTCTGAAATGTAGCTACAGCCAACATTCGTTGGTACCTTTTCGTCCCCTCACAGACAACTTACAGTTAAGCCACTTGTCTTTATAACTGGTGTGTTCATGCAAGTTGCTGTGGATTCACTGTCCAGGATGCAATGAACATTTTTAAACTACCTACAGGTCGCAAAATTCTTTTCTCTCCTGTGCACTTTTTTCTTGATTCCAAATCACACAGTGAGAATATAAACTGAAAATTATATGTAACTCTCAAAAAAAGAAATACATTTTGTTGGCAAGCAAAGGGAGTGAAGGCAGTACTACAGGCAAATACAAGAATGATGCAATTGACAAATGATGGACTGGCATCTGGACCAGGGATACTCCCCACCACCCAGTGATTCTGAGAGGGATATACAGTTGGATGGATGGATGGATACAGGTGGCATAGACCTGTTGAAATGTAGGAAAAGCACATCACAATATGATAAGTATTGGGAATGCCCACTCAGGAATAAAAAGAATATAAAGACAGACATCATAAAAGCACACAGTCCATAATTTCAGTAACCAAAGAGAGACTTAAATGTTCCGCCAACGTACAGTCAGGTTGTATCCTATATAAAAAGGGTAGTGGGCTGCAATAGGAAAAAGTGGGGAGTGCCATGCTAGGAAACATTCACAACAATGAAAAATGCATTAGGGCATATTTTTTTCATGACAATAATGAGACGGCACGGGGACCTAGGTGGTGAATGGCAGGTTTATTAGGAAAGAATTTACCAAAGTATCAGGTATCGAGCAGAGACTGGAACGACATAACACAACAAGCTGGAATGAAGAAAAGGTCCATTTTGGTGGAAATGAAGCAGAAGAACAAAATATCTGTGGCTGAAATGGGGACAAAAGGAATCAAAGGAAGTCACATTGCTCCTTCCAAATGTCACATACAACTAAAGGTGATGATATACAGGGCAACTTTTTGTGCAATGTTGCCGGGCAACTGACAACCTGGTGAGACAGAGGCAAGTCATCTGGAACTGGATGATCGCGGAAAGTTGCCAACTGCTGGTCGAAGTTTTTCAAATAGATGTTTTTGGCCCAATTTCAAAGGGAAAGTGCGTAAGCTACATCTGTCAGCAACATTGCTCAAAAAGTTGCCCTGTGTAGCATCACCCTAAGAGTATCAGGAATTAGGACAGGAAGCTTAAATTACTCAAATAATCATGGTCACCTGAGACTCCCTCCCAAAATGGATGCCTTCACCCTCACAAAGGGTAATTAAAATGAAATTAAATTGTGAAATTGAATTATTTTAAGTGATAATACAAGCAGACAGTAACCGTAAATGACATCTGTGAGCATGTGTGAATCTGATGGGCAGTAGACCAGACGGTTAAATGCTTCCCTCTGTGAACAAGACTCATACAGTACATGCACGTTGTACCCAGGAATCACAATCAATCTCCCTCCTAAGGATGGCTCAAGGGATCATTTTTCAGAGAACATATTAGAATTATTGCATCTTTTAATTCGCTGCGAACCATCAGGATGACCTTGCTTGGCAGAAGCATGTTGCGCCAAACACAACATTCATTGACCCGTCCTTTTGCTCGTTCCTTCCGGGGTGGGGGGTGCTAACATTCCATTGGGCACTCGAGGTCCGATTGCGGTCTCGCCCACCTGGTAGCGACATTTCGCATGGCTGATTGTCACCTCAATTTACTCGTCCCTGTTCCGCTGGAACCTGCGGCAGGGAATTTTATTCTGTTGCTTGGCATTTCGCTAATGAAAGGCCTCACACTGTGATTTGTCTTTTGGGTAAACCTAATAAATATTCATCCGCCTGCAGGTAACACAACAAGCCGCTGATTTTAATGCGAATAAGTGTGTGAGGGGGTGGGGGGTCACAAGGGTTGCAACGGCCGCGCAGCCCTTGCCTCACTTAAACAGGCGCCCTTTCTTAAGGGGCCCTGACTAATGTCTGTCTGATTGATTTTTCCTCTAGAAAAGATTTAATCAGAAAGCTTCTGCCACTCATAGGCAACAAAATGTCCCTCTTTACCCCATTTTATGTTCCTACGGCACAGAGTCACCCCATGCCCTTCCTCATTATTTGACAGCTAATGGTAGATCCTCTTGCTAAGCTAATACTACTACTAGCCTCAAACTATTAAATTATGAAGATGAATATGTATGTCTTTTATCATTTTAATTCACCACATCATGGTGATTAAGCATGAATTTTTACAATGTATATATTTTAAGTGCCTTTACTATCAGTATTATTTCTATCGGTCCATTTTGTTGGGCCGGTGTGAAAATGGGGTTTGACTGACAGACTGAAACCATGACGACCGATGTGTCTGTATTTATTTTTCTTGCCATCTTTCACCAGATACGCCGTGTATGTCTGATAACCCAGAAAAATTGCAATCAGATGTCAATTACAATGTCAGGCATGGGTCCGATCGCCACCAGGCCAGTGCCGGGTCTGACAGCCAAAGCGCAAGACGGACAGTTGCCAGATGACTGCCGCAGATGATGACGGGCTTTTTGTCATGTAGGGATGTCAGATGGGCTGGGATTTGAGTTAAACACGCTGGTGATGCTAAATATTGACAGGAAGACAGGAAAACAAAATGAGGCCAAAATTATGACTGAGATCCACATGTCAGGCTACAAGAATTCCTCCGGTGGATTCCACTTGATTCCTCAGCACTTCAATCAAGGGGCGGCACGGGGAACACCTGCCTCTAATACAATAAATTGTAGCTACTGACAAGGTCAGACCAATCCCATGAAAGTCAAGCATGTGTATTTCTGCTATGTTGTTAAAGATACCGAAGTCAGGACAGCAGCAGACAATCATTAAGTTGTGGTGCTGGAGACTCTTCTATTTACTGGCATAAAAATATACTTACTGGAAAGTAAAATGACCAAAGTGAAAGTTACCAAAGGGATCATCATTCCCTCAGCGGTGTGGTGATATTCACATCATGGTAAATAAGGCACTCACAGCTAACTTGTTTTTGCAACTTTCGATGTACGAAATAATGACATCTGTCAGCCAAATAAAATGCTCTCAGATGTAAATAGCCTCATGGCCTCTGAAACTATAATGGAAGGGCAAGGGAGAGGTTCACTCTGGCTTCATCACATCCTACGACATCCTCTTCTTAATAAGAGACGCACATGGAATCATGGAGTAGGAGTGTACAATGCACTAATTGTGCGACAGACGAGCACAGAAGGGAAAACCACCCACGGTACCTCTAACCAACATCTGCACCCCTCAATTAACAAAGGAATGGAAAACTATGGCATGGGTGGGAGAGAAACAGGAGACAGCCAATGGTGTCACGCTGCAAAAGCATCTTAATTGGTGCCTGACGCCATGGCGTTTCGCGTTCCTGACGGTTAACCCTTCCCAGGCAGCCGAAGCAATTAGCCATTCATTTTCCAATTCCGATGGAACGGGGGCAGAGGGAATGACGACATAAGGGTGTGGCATTGATAATAACTGGATCTGAATTGAAATAATCCAGACTTTGAGAGTTGGCGTTTCCTCATTTAAATGCCATGTGCACCATGGAGCAAACAATTGAATCACTGTGCTTTGTCTATAAATTTGAACAAACAAGAAAATAATAATCGGCAAATAAAATGCTCTGGCTAATTTCCCTCTGGATTTTAAGGTAATATGCTAAAATATCTCCCAAAGAACACAACCTTACTCTAAAAACATAACCATGCTGATTGGAGCCCCAGAGGCAAAATTCATTATAATGTGAACATATTTTACACCTTATCTTTAGAGAAGAAACAATTATTTTTCTTTTTTTCTGCAGGGTATGCACCCATCCCAGGAACAGTGTCACCAGAACCTGCACAAACAGACACACAAAACTTCTCAAAAGTTCCCACATTACATACTACGTAACTTAGTTACTACACAATTGCATGCAGTACTTTCTCTGACATCTGCACTCTTACTGTTACTCTTTATTGCCATCCATTATTTATTTGTAGTGTTTATTATTGTCTAAATTTCTTTTTTATTGTCTAAATGTGTTCTAAAAAAATTCCATGAAAATCTATCTATCTATCTATCTATCTATCTATCTATCTATCTATCTATCTATCTGTTCGTCCATCCGTCCACCTGTCCTTCCGTCCATCCATCTATCAATCTATCTCTCCAAGGTTAGTTGAGACACAGTGTGACACGAACACTGCACATGGTAGCTGTCCTATCCAGTACTGTCCGGTGTTCTAGTGTTTATCCTACTTTATTTTTATCAGCAGTAGTATTATCTATCCATCGTATCCGAGGCACCCAGGCTAGGGTATATCCCAGATGGGATGCCAGTCCTCACAGGGCACATACTAACACTCTATGCGCAATTAAGAAACACTAATTAGCCTAACTGAATGTTTTAATTGTTAACCTAATATACTTAAAATTCAAGTGATGAACAAATAGGTTCCACTATTGTATTTTATAGTGAAACTGAGTGTTTTTCTTAGGCCAAAAGTCAACCACCCATTATCAGTGTTAGTACTGGTAACTTCTGAGCTCTACTATAGATAACCCCCCCCCCCAATCCATTGTTTTGACTGCTTGTCTTTGTCTGCCCTGAGCTCCGGTGTCAGCCCATTGAAAAAAGGGTTATTATGTTCACACAATCACCAAGTGTCACATCATCAAAGGCAAAGTGGTCCTTACCCCGCTGGTTAAATGTAACATCACCTGACAATAAAGCCTTTTGAACACTTTCTCTTTTTTCTCAGATAGCCTTCATATCACAAAACTGGGGAAGGTAATCCTCTATTACCATGATTTCAGGAAGTGGAGAACACTGTACCAAAGTATGGTATAACTGTGTGAGATATAGCGAAGTCTCAAGCATTCCATTCTTTAGAAGTGTTTAGTTCAATATAAATATGTGAAAATTACCTTGTGTTTCAAAGACATTTTCAGTATCACAGCAGCACATTTTACTACCAAGATGGAGACACTAAAAATCTCAAACCCTGACAATAATTTACTGCAATACCATCCAGATTTTCTTCTATTTTCTCAAAGAAGTCATGTATGAAATTATTTCCTACCAAAGGATAATCTGATATCATACAGCTTGAGGGAAGTTGACAGATAAAAGCAAGGGTACGACTCACTCCTGCCATATAACCACAAAGAGAATTTCCCTACTTAAATGCAGGTTCATGGACATAATTAATGGGAAAGCTCTGCAAATACATTACATTCACCAAAATAATCATTTTCCTTCTGCGATGTTGTCCCTCCATCTTCTCTTCAGTTCCCCAGCATGTTCCAATATGCATGAGACTTGTTGTCACTGGACTTGTTGGCAGTTTTTGATCTTGCACTCTGCTTCTCACAGCCAGTATGGTCATGAGGAGTGGTTTGGGGGAGTGGGGGGTTGGGTCTCTGGGGAACATGCTTCCTTCTGGACAGGGGGGAGCCTGGCATTCAAAAGGCTGATCTGAAGCACCACGCCAACAACATGTTTTTCATCAGCGGTGTCATGTCAGGTAAATAAATTTCTCTCGGTCCTTCTGGGCTACTGACACAACATGGTTCCATCAGTGTCCGTGTCATTGCTATGGAGCCAATCGCAAACTTCCCAGGCTGGATGCACACAAACCGGCACTAGAACACATGCAGACCCCAGAAGCCAACCCATGTGTGGCAGAACACCAACTCGACCTGTGCATGATAGATGTTTCACATGGTAACATCACTGTAAACAGATGTAAATTCTATATAGGCTTAATCTATACCAAGCCTATGCTAGATGCAGTGGCCAATATAATTTCCCGTATCTCTGATAGGCTAATTTATGTTACTGCAACAAAGAAAACAAATCCAATTCATCCAAGTTTGACCTAACGTTATATTGTGTCTGTTAGAATAAAGCTATACATCTTTGAATGTGTCCCTACATAATACACTGCCTGACCAAAAAATGGTTTAATATTTTGTTGGGCCGCCATTAACTTTGATTGCGGTGCATATTCGTTGATGCATGAGCTTACACAGCATCTCAACAATTTTTTTCATCCAGATTTGCATTAATTTCTCGTCAAGATCTTGTATTGATGACAGGTGAGTTGAACCACGTAAAGTCTTCTTCAGCACATCTGAATAACTTTCAATGGGGTTAAGGTCAAAACTCTGCTGCCCAATTCACGCGTGAGAATGATTCCTTCTGCTCCCTAAACCACTCTTTAACAGTTCAAGCCCTATGAATCTTGGCATTATCATCCCGGAATATGCCCATGCCTTTAGGTAAGAAAAAATCCATTGATGGGATAGCCTGGCCATTCAGTAGATTCAGGTATTCAGCTGACTTCACATTGCTCGATATCGTTGCTAAGCTTTAATAAAGATGCTATCAGTGGCTTTTAAGTACCTGTTGATTTAAATTCAAGTGGTGACTTTTTTTTTGGCCCGGCAGTGTATGAAACATTACAGTATATTATAAATTTAAACTTGCAACAAATTGTAAAGAAGTCTGTTGTTCATGTCTAATAGGCCATTTCTGGGTATGTGGCAGTGCTATACCATACAACACCATGACATTGTATGTATGTCAGGCAGTGTCAATCAAAATATTTAGCATATTAAGTCACAAATGCCACATCAAGCAGGGCTGGATAAGCTTAAGAGTCAAAACCTTTTGCTCCCTGTTTGGTCCCCTCCAGTTAAAAAAATCTCTCCTGTGCCCCTACACAGGGCTGACACTAGCAAGAATTTTCTTTGGGAAGTGGCCATCACCCTCTCTTCTCCTCTTTTATATTTAAAGGTTAGGCTTCTGAGGCCTTGCCGTGATGCCACCCTCCAAGGGGAAAGCCCCGTGCAACTCCGCACCAGATGGTTCCGGAAGAGCACAGGTGCCAGACTCCGGTGGCGGGGAGCCCGCAGTCAACGATCTCCTGCCGCAGATGAGAAAAAAAAAACAAGAAAACAAACGACAGCAGACAAAATGCAGGACGCTGTCGACGTAAGCAACAACCCCATTGTGTTCCTATGGAGATCTCCTGTAAAGTTTGTCATATCGCGAAGTACAAATGGTGAACCGGGCCCGCCAGTGTCTGATCCTGTAATTAGTGTCATTTGCCGTTTGTCTATGAGGCCGTCAGCGTCTGTGTCACGTAGAGGCGCCTGTTGGGAAAAACAAACGGACGCGATTCATGCCATCAGAACCCAGATTAATTGCGGCGTCGACAGAAATGCGCATGAGAAAAAATGTAAGGATGGATCTGAACGGATGAATGCGGAGTGTAATTTAAAATAACAGCTTAACGACTTTTTATGTTACTGCTATTACATAATTTGAACAGAATATTTATTCAACATAGCCATATATTATAATGGCATTCACAACATGCCCCCCCACTAGCATATCTGCGAAGTAATTAGTGGAATTATGCTATAGAATTATAATACATCCTGAATTAGCATCTGCACCATGCATTCACCATTTCTTAATTATCCTGCTTCCGTAGCATTTTAAGAACAAAACCAAAAAGACAACCTGAAAGAAATGCCCTGAAGGTCAATATTTTGGAATATTTCAGTTACATTCCCAGCAAAACGTTATCAGGTGGGGGTCAGAGCTGAGCTGGGGGGACGATATGGCCATTCATAGATTCAGCAGTGTTGCACTGATTGCAGTCAAAGTTAATTTCCAGTCTAAGAAATGCTTATTTTAATTATCGCCGCTACTTTCCATCATTGTGACTAGGCAGGACTACATGGATAAGAGATACGGGGCGGGGAGGCAGGGTAGACTGCCGAGGGTTCTCAGTGGGGACATTTGGCTGTTGTTAGTGGTGTCACCAGGCTGATTCAAGCTTAATCTAGTCCTCTGTAAATAAAACACCTCACAGCAAGGGCTTTGGAGTATAGCACGGGTTATACACAGAAAAAGGGAATCGGCACACGGCACAGCACGTTTAGCTAGCATTGGATTATGAACACAAAGTTAAATGTACGGTCAAGTGTTTGCACCAAATAAAACCTTTTACTTGTTTTTCCTTTGTGCCTTTCCTTGGGTTTTATCCACATGTGTTTCCTTTGTTTTATACGTGCAAAAACAGGTGCAAAAACACTTACACTCAGCTGACAGCCAACATATCAAATACGATTCCATTTGCATATAGGACTAATGCCAGACTAAATCAAACGAAAGGTGCCATGCCATCATTGGAACACACATGCACACGCACTTCTCTAAATGCAAGTGGAACGGGCCTCGCTGTCATTGCCTGGTATTGTCGTTTGACCAGATTCCTGGGCGTGCCATTCGCCAAAGGTACATGTGCAATATCTAACTCTGCTGGTCTGGAATACAGCTCCATTTTAATGTGAAACACATTTTTTTCGGGAGTAATGTGGAAACGGACAAATACAGGATGAGGATGTGTTCGTGAACCGCTCAGGGAGATGTGGAGATGTTGAGTATGCTGGTTTGCACACAACATCAGCACCTTCACGGTTTGTCCTCAGTCCTTTCCAATAAAATGGTAGGGGTGGGGTGACTGTAGAAGAGACCATTTGTGAAGGACTCCCACACCTGACCCAACTGGATGCACACCAATCTCCTGCCTCCTGACTTCTGAACACTAATGTAATAGGTGGAGCCCAGGTCTTGCTAAAAGCATCATGCTTCTGAGTATCGATCCGTTGAAAATGTCTTACATCTGCAGTTCAGCACCAACTTGCCCCAGATGCAGGGCCCAACACATCGGGGGGGAGGGCTTCCCTTTTAACAAGCCATCTTCATTTCTTAATTAGCTACGGTAGAGTGCCACTCCACAGGTTTTTAAATTTAATTAACCCGACCCAGCAAGCAGGAGACAATCTCTTCATGTGCTATTTAAAGACACCTCTATGACCAAAACTGCAATAAAATCTCAGCTTTATAAAATCTTTACAGCAAAACTAAGGAGAAGCAGTGGATTGCTGATGACCATGACTCCCTGGTGACTTATCTTACATGGTCTTTTTTTTTTTCTTTTAATATCACAAGGTATATATGATCTCCAATTTCAAAAGAGGAGTAGGTTCTGGAAATGGGGAACTGTTCTCCAACTGGCTGTGTATGAAAGCTGAATCGTACTGAGTTGCTTACCTGGCTAGGAGGAGCTCTGGGTCTCTGACACTGAAAGCCGATAGATCCATCCTGCCCATTCATGCACCCGCTTGGCCAGATTTTATATTGATTATTTGTTCACACTTCACTGCCCCCCCTCCCACTCCAAAGTAGCCACAGTAATTTTTCACTATTAGATCTACTTTTTACTTTTAGCTTGTACGTTTGGCTGTGAGAGAAACATGAAATAGAATGAATAAAAGAGAATAGTTTCTATCAGGGAAAAATAACTACATTCAAGAATGTGTGTGTGTGTGTGTGTATGTGTGTGTGTATGTTAGTATATATATAAGTTAGTATATATATATATATATATATATATATATAAGTATATATATAACCCGGACTTAAGTCAGATTTTATGTCATTCAGATTTCACTCAATACCATTCAAGACACCTTATAGCAAAAACACATAAGCGAAAAATTTTATATAAAACAAAGGTTTTACGCATGTTGAGAGATGCCTGTACACAGGTACTTTAAAGACATCGGAGACTGGATCTGGCAAAATGCTGATCTATGACGCTGTTCTGTTACCTGGAGCCAGTAGGGGGATATTCTTTGTGCTGGGCCTTTGCCCTACCCCGCGTCGCAAAGCCTGTCACTCAACATGACAAGCCTCTGGTGACGCTTCATCTTCTCATGTGTCCCACCTACCCGTCACACATTTATTCAGCTTTGTTTACTCTGACATCAGCACTACCATTAGCCAACAATGACGATTTTACAGACAGTGACACATGCAGACATTGCACTTCACAACCTCCGGAAGACACAATGACTGAAATATACCTGCCGTTTATTCACTTGTTCAACACGTTAATCTCTCTGGCTTGTTTCTTCTCCTCACTGGACTCGACAATATGGCTGTGTTTTTTTTTCCAGGCGGGATGTCAGGCTGTTTTGACGCAGAAATCGTCAAGTTTCTGACTATATTTCCAATCAATATAGTTGGGAAAGAGGAAGTAGTAAGCATGGCACCGGGGGTCCCACTGCTGCTGGTTCGCTGACATGCCAAGCAACCTTTTCACAGCTTGCGAACTCGGCCTCCTGTCAGGAAACCTTTATTCCCAACCCACGGAATTTTTCCCCTGCACCAGTTCAGGCAGCTACAGGACGCTCATTCCAAAGGCTTGACACAGTGGATCAGCTGTCGTCCAAATGGCTGTTCTTATTCTTCAAGAGAGGATACTTTACAAGGGGGCTTCTTGAGTGGCTACATGTCGGCATCACCTATCTGCTCTGTCAAACGTTACCCCCTAGCGCTCACGAGTCTCACGCAGGTGGGAGGTGTTGCATTTAGATGGAGCTCAAGTGCCAAGCGATGATGCAAACAGGCTTGCTTGTCTGTTATGTCGGCCACATGTATTTGTACTACTGACTGGACTGAAACTATCCAATAAACGTGGAAGGTAGTGAAGGGAAATAAGACGCTGTGAGACGGAGATGATGATGGGACAGGAGGTGCTGATGGTGTTAGAAGATGAAGGAAATGTCAGGGAGAACTGAAGAAAAACCCTTTGCACAAAGTTCCTACAACTTATGCTTTAGCTCAGTGTTTCCCAATTGGGTCCTTGGAGACCCCTAGCAGTCCACGTTTCCTACTGGGAGCTGGGAGGGAGCAAAACCAGGGACCGGCTGGAGACTCCACTATAGCTAATCGCAACAAAGCAGGTCTGTTTCTGCTTTCAGACTCGATGAATAAAGAATGGGGGTGCAGACACATAGAGAATTTAAAACAAACTCATACATACACATGTCTAAAGGTTATAGATTAAAGGTTAAAACTTAAATGTGTTTTTGGCCGGTTTTGCAAGTGTATGAGCAGATATAGTGTGGGAAAGGATGCAATCGTCTCGTGGCATGAATGAGGATTGGGGTGCAAGGTGTGGACCTCGGTCATTCATCTTATACAGGCCTCAAAATGCTCAGGAGAGGAGCGGAGAATCCTGTGGGCATGCCCTCATGTGGCCAGATCTGAACCCACTCCACTTCACAGGACACGGGGCCAGAAATGGGGTTGGAATGGGGGAAGAGAGCACGGCTGATGTACTCGTCCTCACTGCATTGTTGTAAGACTATAGTTTCCCAGTGGAGAGATTGTTTCTGCCAGGAACTAATATGGCTGGGCCTCCTAAAAGATGTTCTGCATATTCTCAACAGGGGAAGCTCAAGCACAGCTAACTGGAAGATCCAGTCCAAGCACTTCTGGCAGGACAGGCGTGACATCATGACCAGACTGGGGCTGATGAGACAAGCAGGTACTTAAATACAAAGATGAGGGGCAACAAGCAACAGGCCTGGCTCATCAGGGCCACATCAGGGAGGAGACAGGAGGGTCAGACGGACATGACGGGCAGGACGTAACAAACAAGAAGTTTTCCAGGCAGGGTTGTGCTGAGGTTTGGCTGCGAATGAGCCTAAATCTATCATCCCGATGTTTTATGAATGAACAAAAATTACCTCATGCTAAGAACACATTCTTCACCAGTGGTAAGTAGTCTCTAAGGTTCAGTGACGTGTTAAAGGAATAGAACCTGTAGATCGATTTAGGTAACAAGAAAATGTCCAGAAGATGAAGAAAAGAGGTTGAAGAAATGGAAAGGAGAAAGAGGGAAAGAATAAAGGAAAGGATGAAGTGTTTTGGTTTTTGTTCACTGAAAGTGGCAAAAGATTCTCAATTTCCCAGAGCAGCCTTCTCACAACATTAAGGTTGAAATAGAAAAGCATTGTTTAGTTTTTGATCCGCTGGATAAACACACATGGTGGGAGATTCATACAAGCTAAGGACACATAAGTTCACATAAGACACGGGCAAACACACATCACTTTGAAGGAGGGCTGTTTTAGTTTGGTACTGAATGGATCTGTTATATAATAATGGGAAATATAGATCTCACTAGTCCATCCTCCTTTATATATAGTATACATTCTGTGGGCTAAAATTGGGTAGCAGTACTGTTAGGCATAGATACTCAGTGCTGGGAGCCATGCAGACGGGACAAGATCTGCTGGCCCTCAGCTGCACGCCGCAGTGCTCGAAGGCAGGATGGCGCAGAAGCTGGGAACCATGCAGGTGTGACTCTTTTAATAACCTGATTCCTTAAGGACTCAGAGGAAAAGCAGCTCTGGTGAATGGGTAACCGGAAGCACCTGCTGCTCACTTGGTCAGCAGTTTCTCATTGTGAGGATTAGGATTTTCACCTTTGGCTAGTTATAGTGGAGAAGATGGAATATACACAAATAACCAGTCCTGGCTCCAAAAGGGGGGGGGTATGTTACGACACATTACATAATAAAGCAGCTATTACATAATGAAGTGAAAATTTGTGACATTATGTTGAGTTATTACAAAATGAGGTATTATTAAATAATACGTTGTAACAGGGTATGTTGGCAATCCAAAGCCTGGCCTTTCCGATCCCCCCCCGCAGACTACAGAAAACTATATCGAGGTACACTTTAACAATGACAAGTCGTTACATGCATGGATGGAAGGGTGGATAAATCCACACAAGTGGGATCCTGCAAGACACATGTCAAGAATTTTTGCAGCATGTCTAGAAGGTATTTCAAGTGATTCGCACCCTGTTCACGAGGAGCCGACTGGTACAAGTGTGGCACAATCCTGTGGACCTGCAAGCTCATTTTCCATGCTGAAGGGTTTTAGGAAAGAGCTGTTTAACCCCATTGAACTCCTTGGAGGAAAAGGCAAATTCCAATACAAAGCCATTTTGCCTCATTCATCATCATGTAATTTCGTTCTTGATGGGAGTGGAGACTTCACTTCACACATTGTGATGACAATGCAGACATCCAGCATAAGTGGTCACTGAATGGTTTGACAGGCCTGGAAAGGATTTATCCACAATAGTGTAAACTCTATAGCTATCACAGGCACTAGCTCTCAACCTTATTTATGGGAGATTATGGAGTTTGACAGGAGATTTACATAAAAATCAACAAAACAAAAAATCATGGAAAACTGATACTCCATCCATCCAGTAGTTCTAAATACAGGATGTAGCCCTGAACATTTTCTAACTGATCGTTGTGATGCCATTCATCTGTATATAGTATTATCTGATAAAATTTCCAAAATGATCACCAAATGGAGACCATTTAAGGAAGTGACTTACATGAGGACTGAGTAACTTAGTCTCCACTATCTGTGATTTGTTTGAGTTTCAGTAATAACCCAAAAGACAAAACTTGAGACATGTGAGCCAAATCCCATAATCACTTACAACCCTCCCTCTACAGTCTGTTAATAATTAATTAATGCCTGAAGGTACACCATCGTACCTGTCCAGGAATGCCCCTAAAATACAGACACATAAAGAAAGTTTTCTAAGATAGAAACTTTTTGCAAGATGTCAGTTTTTTTCTTCTGCTTAGAAATACAAAAGATACATTGCATACTGTATATTGTTACACATATTAATTTTCACTTGAGATATACAAATATAATACACAATAAAAAACAAAGAGTATGATTAATTTTTAATTGAGTGAAATAAATGAAATTTAAAAAATATTCATGTAAGAATAGAGTTTCATTAAGATATATGTGAAAAGCCGCTGTATCAATTTTAATCTCCGTGACACACAAAAGCCCTCGGTGACTGTAAACAACCTCGTGCTTTAACTGAGCTCAAATTACTTCATGAAAAAATGCAAGACCTGGCAGCGTCGTAGTTACTTTCCGTGGTTATCGCAGAAGCGTGCTAATCCGTTATCTCTACTGAGCGTCATCTCGTATTTCCTGAAAGAAAGAAGTTTTAAAATTAATATGACTATGTGCTATAAATATATAGTGTGCATGTATACAGGAGTACTTAGGTCATTTTTACACTTTGCACAGAAACATATGAGGGCCTCGGCTGAGGGCGTCTTGTGATGAAAGGCCGACACACCCAATGAGGCTGGAGCACGCAATTAATGATGCGTCATACTGGTGGAAACATCACTACATGGTCATCATCAAGGTCACCCGGTCAAAGAAGGCATCTCCAACCCCACTCAAAGAACGTGATATGCTGAATTTTTAGGGATTGTAACATCTAGTCCTGTTAAGCAAACTGAATAAAAACAAGCATATCTTTATCTAGATCTGTAATACTTAATTTTCATTTATTTATTTTATATAGATCCAGTTATCCAGTTCATGGTCTCAGTATTGAAAACCCTGAGCAACAAGATGGACTCAATTCAAAGCACAAGCACACGCACACACACACACACACACGCGCACACACACACACACACACGCGCGCGCACACACGCACACACGCACGCGCACGCACACACACACACGCACACACACAAGGTGATTTAGAGACATGAAGCCACATGACCTCATGGTGTTTGCAGCACTTCCCAGTAAACCACCATGCCACCCCTGTCCAAACTAATACAAAACCAGTATCATGATCCACAATTTATGCTAAGCTCCATTTCTGTCTGGTGCAATGAATGTTTTATGTTCCAGAATGATGTGCGGCCTGGTGAGATGGCGCCCCCTGTGCTTGGCTGTAGGACAGCATATGAGAAGGAGTCCCAAACTCAGGGCTCTTTTTCAGCTGAAGGATGGCCCGCTCATTACGAGCCCGGGTGTTCGCTGTGAATCATGGCAGCCAGATGGCTTCTGCCAGAGCCATACAGAGACATTTTACCCGCTGAGGCTGAGATACTCGACGTGTTCGCCTTCGCCTTGTTCTTCCCCCTCGTCTGCCTGCTCACCTTCCTCCTGCCGTGCCCATGGGCTGTGTGGGTGTGTGCTCTCGACAAGCGTGTCGCCCCACCCCCATGACCTATCACCTCCTTGGTGGAGGGGAACTGAGAAACAGAACATCTGCCGTGTCATCGAGCTGAGAGATACTCCTTCCACACGAGCTGCCATTGGCTGAGCAGAATTCCAGCCATCCTCAGCTATAGGATCCATGGGTCATACCCTGAAGTGAAATTTTGATGGCCTTTGTCCTTAAAAAGACCTTTTAATCTCAAATTCTGTGGTGCAGAACTTCATTAGCAGCATTCCGGAGTCTGTCTTTGGTCAGCTTCCGGAGTGCTGTTTGTGTATTTGAGGGCTGCTTTAATTTATTTTTAATTGATGAACACAACAAAGGCAAAGCTATCGTCGATGTTAAAAAAGAACAAACACGTCATCCCAGACATCAAACGGAGATGTGAGTCTCTGTGATTTTTTATTCCATTTCATTAACACCGCCAACCTTACTTACGTACAGCCCCCAGTTATTTGCATGAAATTCAGATGCCCCGAACCACACACCTGCTTCCGATAATTGTCGGCACCTGCTAACAACTGCAATTGAAGCATAATTTTTTTCTTTAATAAGACAGCATTTTTTGGAGGGCGAGCTGTTTTTGAACAACGCAATATTTTCGCTGGCAATAAAATCACATAATTCATCGGATCTGATAATCGCTGAGGCCGTCATCATTTCATCATTTCATTTATATTTTCTCTTTTCTAACAGAGCTGCATACAGGACGAGAGCATGGGAATGAAAGATGAAGAAACCTCGGTGTCTGGATTCCCCTGTTTCCTACCAGGACCTCCTCTTCTGCATTATCTGGCTATTTCAGCCCATTTGCCCCTGAGAGATAAGTCCCCATTTGTGAAGGCTTCATTGGCCCTGCCGTTGCTGCCCCTGACAATTTATCTACCAGTATGTTCCGGGGTCTGTTCAGAGTCATGGAACAGAGGCAAAAGGAGCAGGGGCTGCCCCAGCAGGACGGGGACAGGCGCACGTGCCGTCAGATAACTGGCCGCTCTGTGCGCGCAGACGCTAGCCGACGCCAGCTGCCTGTCACATGTTTATCTGTTTAAATTGAGATTATTCAGTTAAAAGCAAAATATTTACAGCAAATCAAAAGAGAAGCGTGACGTCCAGACACATTTTCACAAACAATATGCAGACAGCACTCAGTCAGCGTTTATTTGCCTAACGGTTTCTGAATTAGCATAGTGACTCATTTACACACACACGCATATATATATATATGTATATATATGTTGGGTCATGACGCAGCTTGCAACACAACCACAGCCCGCTGCCACCACGACGGACAGCTGCGTGTTCTTCTCCTCCAGCACCCTGGACAGCAGCCACCTGTCCAAAGTGCACCACCGGCATTGTGGACCAACAATGAAACGCTCCGGATCAAGCCACACCCTTAAATCCACCCACCGGAAGAGCAATAAATAAATACTCCAATAAATACTCCAGGTGGCTTCTTTTTCCCAGAGGCCCGGGGGAGGAAAGGGCAGCTTGGCAAAGCAGTTGGAGGAAGTGGAAGAGTCTGCTTTGAATAGGCCCCCTGATGGCTAGTTGTTGTAACTCCACCCCCAAACTCCACACGTCCGCCCTGTATACATAATTTGTTTGTGAGACTGGCTTCTACATGACGTGTCAGAGGGACATAGATACCTGGCAGGTTCTGGGGGACCAGCAGTTCACGGGGGCCTGTGAATACACAGAATTATAGGCTAAGTAAAATTGAGCGAAGGTGATACTTTACCAGGGAGCCCAGAATTTCTATGTACACCCCAGCATGACGCCTGTTCCCTGCTTGCTACTGGGCTTTTGCCCCATGACTATATATAACATCCCTTAAGGGAATGAAAACTCTCATATATTGTAAATAACAAATGTGTTTATATATATATATATATATATATATATATGTATATGCACAAACACACAGACACACAGAGACACACACACACAAACACATCATTACAAATTCTTGTATTTCTTGTATTGATGGTATTTCCACACTATAAAATTTTATTTAAAAAAATTAACAAAAAAATCATATTGCTCTGTATATAGCCAGCTAACAAAAAACACTTAATAAATGCCCTGATATCCGTGGAATCTCAGAAATTCTCTACAGCAAAATCATCCATCTATCCATTCATTCTTTCATGTTCCATAATGGTGTATCCAGTGCAGGGTCAGTGTTCCAGGAACCTTGCGCTGGACACACAAACTCACCCTCTGTCACTCACTATGGGCTATATTTAGGATAATTTAGATACACTGATTATCATATCCACATGTCATTGAACCTCAAGAGTGTGGAGAGAACCTTCACAAACATGAGGAGAACATGCAAACTCCACAGAGAAATAAAATCCACAACCCTGGAGGTGTGAAGCTACAACGCTACCCACTGAGCCACTATTCTGCCCATAATTACATCAAATTTTTACAAAACTAATAAATAACTTCCCTAGATTCAGGGCTGAGCCATTGTTAAAGAACAGACAAGAACTTACCGTAGTCCTATTTACTGAAAAAACACATGGCCCACGGTGATGTCATGCCCCACTAATCAGTAACTCTGCATTAAGTGAGCATGGAAAAGTGGTGCAGAGGTGGTACCTCAGCACCGTTACTCATGTGGAGTTTTTAAAATCAGGAACGAGCGGCATGCAATAAAAGCCACAAATCCACGTTTGCACGTTTAATATAAAAATGAAATAATCACAGTAAAATAAGTATATAAGTGACATATCCGGAACACTCAAAGATATTTCCCCATTTTTAGCTTATTTTATTTTGCCTTCGCTTTTTCCATGATGAATACATCGGATGATTCATTTGTTGCCCGGTCTGATATCAAAGCCTCTTATATGTATTTTGAGGAGTCGCAGAGCTAGCTAATTGGTAATGCCGACTGCGACGAGTTCAAAGAAATGTTAATTACTCCGATAAAAGCGAGATTAAGCGTCCCGCTGCGTGTCGCATCGCATCCCCCCGATCGCTGACTCTCCTCGGAAAGGAAGGAGGGAGACGATCGCGACAGCAACGGGGCTGAATAATGACGGAGCGAAAAAATATATATAAAAATAAAAAATTGCATAGCGCGATGATTGCACATTCAACTGCACCCTGCCCCGGAGAGCGACCCAGCCCGTTTCTCCTACTCGAGATACACCGCCGACGATTCGCTTGTTGTTGTTGACTGACGGGATTAATGAGACCATTTACGCTCATGTACTCGCAGATCAGCGCTTGCTTGTGAGAGCACAAAAGAGACCCGTGTGGAAAAAACTTATATTAGCCTGTATTATCTGCTCCAAATGTCAGCTCCGCTCTCCGTTGTGAGAGCACGTCGAAGAGTAATTTTCACCACAATTTATGTTTTCCGAGGCAGGGGTCGGGGGGGGGGGG
>JAODLD010000008.1:18880406-18895298 GCA_026781065.1 Mormyrops boulengeri
GGGGTCTAGAGCCAATTGGTGCAAGGCAGGGAACAATCCAGAATGGGGCACCAACCCATCACAGGGTACATTCACACCTACAGACAATTTAGTAACTCCAATCAGCCTCAGCATATTTTTGGACTGTGAGAGGAAACCAGAGAACCCAGAGGAAACCCCACAATGACACGGGGGGAACATGCAAACTCCACACACATGGGACCATGGCAAAGACTCAAACCCTAATCCCAGATGTGTGAGACAACAGTGCTAACCACTGTGCCAACCCCTGACTGAAATTACTTCTTTTATTATTACTTGGTAACAAACTCCAGTTGCCCCTAAGGCATCTTCAAGTATTTGCAAAAGGGGTAATTCTAGGATTTTTTTAGGTGGGGAACATAAGAGGGGCCATAATTCATACAGAGGGGGCAATCTTATCATTAGCCAATGATCTGTTTTGAATCAGTGACTGACAGGGGATGGGGCCCTCTGAGGGCCAGTCAGCTTTCAGCTGGAGTCAGTGCCTGTGCGGCCCCGCCCCATGTACATTCCTGTTCCCAGACAGGAGATCATTCTCACAAAAAGCTTGCAGTGTATTTGCCAAGTTCAAATTAAACGTGTACGCATGCATGGCTGTAGTGGATACTAGCGGAACATACAATGAGGAACGTGTAGGGACACACCAGGTGCATTCTGGGTAATTCAGGTATACACAAGGAGTCTGATCTGCTAATATATGAGGGGGAAGGAGGGCATGACAAATAAAACATGGCTTTTTTCCCCATTTCATATTGAAGATAGCAACATTACTTGTATTGATTTACGTAGTGGACACTAACAAAGCTTCAGAGACAGTCAATATGCAGATTTCACCTCTGTGCAATTCCACTATCAGCTCTGTATTGATTTAAATTCCCAGCTGGCTTGTTCTACATTTATTGCACTGCGTGTGCGTGGTGGGGGGGGGTCCCTTTGGGATACGCACCAAAAGACACCCGTACAGCCCCCTTCATGTGACCATGATCACAGCACAGAATATGAAAGTATGAATGCATCACGTCCAATGTAAATAACAGTAAATATTTAATTATTGGTAAAGGAGGCATTGTCAATACACTGGTCATCGTTTGCTAATGAATGGATGAGTGATAATTGTTAATGATACTTCTGTGTAATGATGTATTTCAGCCAGATGAAAACAGTTATTATCCACTTCGTGCAAACTGCATACTTATAAATCCAGATTATCTCACAAAATAAATATCGAAATAGATACAATTTCTTTTTTGGCCCCATGTTTCTGAAACCTATTGACAACATTGATTGCAACTGGAATAAAAAAAACATCATTTCTTTGGCTGAACCGGCACAGACATGCTTAGAAGAAAAGTCAGAGCCACTCGCAGAAATCAATTAGACAGTTTTTGAATGACTAGTGAAATATTATTAAACGACAATGGATTTTCTGTCTATTTCATAACTAGATAAATATATAGTAAATATAGCATAGTGAAAAGAATGTCACTGTACACACATGGTGAGCTGCATGAAGATCAACACTTTATTAATAATGGATTTCAATCTATTAGAGTACATTTCTTAGATCTGGAGGAGCAATCTTTTCATTTATTTGCTAGTAAAAATTCAGATTTTAGATGAATTCTATATTTTCTGCATAAAAGACTTACCACAAGTCACTGGTTGGGGATAGGGCAAAGATTCATGTATAATTTGCACATTCTGTGGCACTCAGGTGCCGATTTTGTTGTGTTGAAGGTCTAAAGTACCAGGTAATCCCTTGATACTCTCACTTTAATTGGGAACCTCAGTGTTGCACACAAGGGAAAATAATTGTAGAAAAGTAATTGCAGGAATATGGAAAGTATTGTTTCTTGGACTCAATTTGCAGAACCATCAGCTACAGAGCTACGCTATATAATATAGTTCGTATGAATATTATATGAACAATTATACGAACTACAGCTATAACTGCCGCTTACATTGAAACCTATGCATAAATGCATGTTTGTGAGATGTAAAAAGTGTACTTTGAGTGCTACTGTAGTGTGAATTCATACCAGCCCTGTTAATTGTGAAATGTATTGTACATGCCCGCTGAAACAAGGTTTTATTCTAAAATCACTGGCTCAGAAGAATTTCTACAAATCATGAGTTGACTGGGACATTCGCAGGGAAGCTATACTTTTCCACATTTTATTTCGTGATGTTGAGACAGTATCAAAAACCAAAAATTAATCTATGAAGGGAACCGATGGGGAGTGCGGTGAACAAAAAACAAATTGCTGCCTTAGTAGTGAATTTGTGCAGTGCTAATTTAGTTTCACTCACAAGGCCTTGTTCTGAGGTGATTTCAGAGCCGTGTTTTCATCTGATGTTTACCTTGAGACGGCTTGTCTGCTCTTCAGAGAAACTGCTAACAAAGAGGGAAAAAGGGACTGTGATTCCAACTTATGAAATCTTCTCCATGGACGACAGATGAAGATTATGGGAAGTGGCAGGCATTGTGGCAGGTTTTTGCTAAGAAACATGTTAACAGACGTCCATGAACAGCCAGTGGCTCAGGTAAAGAATTACACTTGTAGTTATGTCCCCCAAGAACATGGGGGTGCAAAATGAAAGCATGATATGTATCCTGAATTTGATATTCAATTTTCTTTAGTTCACAATTGTGTAATAATATAAAAAAGGTAAAGGCAGAAATGAATTATTCTATACACAAAAACATGAAAAATAAAATCAAAATTGAATTGAATTGTTAACAAGCAGGTAAGTGAGTCATGTCCTGTTAGTTATTGATACTAGCGACTACCTGGTCTGAACGTGTCACAAACTATAAATTGGTTCTTCAGGCATTAGAAGCTTTTCTTGCTGAATGACAGTTATGTAACATGTGCTTAAAGGAATCATACGGTGTCTGTTTGCAGTGTGTCCCTTAGGAGAAGAGGTATCTGTCAATCAAGTTATTTCCTCATGTTTCTTATGAGAACTCTCATCCATCCAATTTATCCTCTACACCACTTCTCCGGCTGGACTTCACTATACAGGGACCTCACAACTTACATATAACCACCTTAAGTAAATGCGTAAAATATATCTGACGCAAAAAATACTTGCACAAAAAATATCGGTGATACAGTACATAGAGTTTACAGACGCACTCACCTAAAAAGGCGACATACGCCTGTAAGTGAATTTACACGTTACTCTTTATTTAATATGAGTTCTTTAGTACATACTACACCCACTCCTCATTTAGTGACTACCTCAGTTAGCTAACATTTGAAATTTCCAGTCACATTTACGATCAAATTTTCTATGCTTGACAACAATGCACGCAAGAGTGAGAGTAAGGCTGGTATAACTTCATGAGAACTTTATTGGAATGAGATGGCAACATCCAGTGATGTTTCCAGCGCAAAGCACAGTCACAGTCATGTGGTTTGAATGGTATGGGATGGCATGGCTCCTGGCTGCCGTGATTTTCACTTATTGTCCATTTGTCTTGATGACCTGGTTGTTGGAACAAAATTCAGCTGCTGAACAAGGAGAGGGTGTACTAAGGTATTCTTGGCTTATATGATTTTGGCTTATGTGCCATAAGCAGAGTTTAAATATAGACAGAGCCAAGTGGAGCCAAACTCCACCTCCTTTTGTCCAAATTGCACCTTGCCGCAGGGCAGCTCCACACACTTCAAGGTGTCTTGAGCAGTATGAGAAAGTAAATCAGACTTACATAAAATTTGACTTAGGTAATGGTTTGTGGAAAGGATTACTTACATCAGTCAAGAACTGCCTGTACAGGTTTTCTGATGAAGACCTAAAATAAATTTCTACATCATATATACTTGTTATTCAGCACCATAATTTTTAATTAAATGCTTAACTAGTTAACTTCCTTTGAAATTCATTCATTGATTTTTTTGGCGGGGTTGCTGTAAGAGGTGGGTAGTTCAGGTCTAGAGAATAAAGTACTGTGACTCTATATGCTCAGATGGTTGGTTGAAACAAAATCTTGCTCTGGACTCTGGACCTGAGTTACCGACCTCTGGTTGCCGTCAAGTTCTTGACATGGGGAGAGTTTAAGAAAGCTGTTGTGATATGGCACCACCCCTGGAATGCTGGGAGGTCTGGACTCATGCCCCTAGAATATGGTATCGGTGATGTCAGTGCCCACCCCATCCCCCTGTTTTATCCTGATAGAAGTAATAATAAGATATGAAATGGATGAGAAATATTCCAATTACACCAAGTTCCTCCCACGGGCATTAGCTGTGCCGAGCTGACACAGAGACCCAGAAACGGGCACGCCTCGGCAGACACGCTACCCTTGACCTCCCATAGCAACAACGGAAGAAGAGAACTTTCCGGATTTGGCTGCCGTTTCGATTCCTCCAAAGGCTGCTTTTAGGAAGGCTGCGGGGAATATCACATCAGTCAAACAGACAGGGGATTTGTGGGAAATGAGGGAAAATGCCACTGGGTCTTAAAGTCACCATGACACAGAGGTGCGGTGGGAGGGCGAGAAGAGCTGTGCTGAGAAGATGTCATCAGGGTAGATGTCATGAGTGATGCGGCGCACCATGTGTATATAGTGACATATGCTTTTCACTATGCTGTATTTACTGTGCAGCTTTATATATATTTATGAAATACACAGGCGAACCATTGTTATTTCATAATATTTCATTGGTCATTCAAAAACTGGCTAAATCATTTCTGCTTGAGGGTCTGATTAAGCTTAATGAGGAATGGGGGAAAATAATATTAACAATAGTTATGAAGACAAGTGCGCCGTCGCTGGCTTTTTTGTGAAATCTGTATCCGGTGATGGAAACAGACTCGTTGCACTTTCAGACTGCGGGAGCTAATCTCAGCCAGGCTGGTTCTCATTGCTCACCACCCCCAGACAGCCGGATTACTTAAAGCAATAAAAACTCGTCACATGACGCATGGGAGGCCGTCTGTCTGTTAACCTACCCAGAGAGTCCTCTCCATGCCCAAAAACTGACAAACAGACCTCTCCCTCCTTATAACACTGCTACTGGAAGCCAAGTCAAGGACCCAAAACAAATTAATTTAGAATTAATTCTGTCTGGATTCTTAATGCCAATCTGTAAGGCACCGCGGTTGTTCTACGCCTGAGGCCTGAGATGCAGATGACTAGTATGTGTCAAAGAGGTGGGCTTGGGTTGTTTACAGTGGAGATCATCTTACGTCAAATCCGAAAACCTGCAAGCTATAGTGTGTGTGTGTGTGTGTGAGAGAGGGAGGGAGGGAGAGAGAGAGCGAGAGCGAGAGAGAGAGAGAGAGAGAGAGAGAGAGATTCTGGCCCTGTTGGGATTCAAAGACACCTGGAGGTATGGGAAAAGTTTCATAGATGTAGCTATAAATAAAAGTAAATAAAGAAGCTTAAATTGGTTAATGTGTTTAACCTTCATAGAGATCATTTAGTTAAATAAATAATCTTTGTTGGGTGAAGACCTGCTGTCTCAGCGTCAAATGTGGTCTTGATAACTATAGTTCTTACCAGTAAGGGTTTGGTAGACTGATTTTGTGTCAAGGCCTTTCCCCACAGAGCCATGGCCTAATTAATGCAGGAGACCTAATTCACTTAAGCAACTGAAGTGTTGACACCGGCATAGTAAATGTTCATTCAAAGATATTAAAAACGAAATTAATTGGTTTATTGAGACTCATTAATTGACTGTTTTGAAAACCAACCCATCATACTTTGGTACGGATATGAGGGTGAGGGGTGACAAAATAGCATTTAATTAGCTAATTCATTGTCAGTTATTTTCAATGCAAGCGATGTACAAAGCGCTCGTTTACCAGGTACTGAAATGTAAGTGCGGCGGGGGTCGGACACGGGGAGACATAGTTGAGCGTGATGCTCTGCCCAGCTGTTGTTTCAGGTTTGTCATGCTCCACAGTTCTGGATAAGCCTACAGACACAAAAAAGCAGATGTTCTGAATATTGCCCTTTTATACCTTTAACTCTATAATAATTTAACAACGAAGCGTAACAAGGATGGTCAGAAGAGTTTTATTTAAGAAATTTCATCCAGGCTGTTTTATATGGAATGACTTGCAAGGCCCACATGTACATATTCATCTGATGCAATCCAAGTGAAGCACCTACATGCAGGTACAGCCGCGTTCTTTTGGGTGCGGGGGGTCTTTAGCATGCAAATTCCGGCGAGATGCCGTATTCCCACGGTCCGATGGCTGACAGAGAGCCGTGTCTTTGGACTGGAAGTTACTCTGGCTTACGCCCCCTGCCCCCGCCCGATCAGCTACGCACGCCCCCGCTGTAGAGAGACGGCCGTGCAGCACCTCCTATGCCCGGCCTTATAATTCTGCTGTATTCCTCATTTTAATTTACCAATGACTGGTCATTAAATCAGGATACATGAAGAAGACGTCACATTCTTTATGAAAAGTCCAAATAACATTTTTGTTATCAATACATTATAATACATTATTAATATTTTTATGCTTATTACAAGTGTCAAATTGCTGCACGTGTTATGCAAAAATTATGGTAACACTTTATTTGAAGCGCTTATATCTATAATGCACTATAGATACCTTCATAATTCATCATAATGGTGGGTATAAGAATTAATAAAGCACTACAGCTTCTTATAGTGACAGTCATTAGGTATTATTATGTTGATTATAATACTTCATGAGCTCCAGTGATGGAGTTATCTGTAGTGCATCATAGAGGATAGCTTCGTGAAGCATTCATAATGCATAATAAACACAGTTATAATGTGCTATGCCTTTTTATAAATATGTATAGGCATATTAATAATGCTTTATGAATGCATTATAATGTGTTATAAATGTGTTCATGGATTTTTATACACATGGTATTGTTAGAAAGTGTTACCAAAACGATATTAATGTCCAAATTACGTCTAGCCACAATATAATCTTAGTATTTCCACATCACATCCTTGCATTTTCTTTTGAAAATGATTTTTTTTTTTTGATGAGCTTGCACTTCATGCACTCTAAATTCACTTTACTTTTTATACTACTGACCCATTTAAGTTAACAGAAATCCATTCACTTCAGAAAGCCATTCTGTTATCCAGGCTACAGGTTCCAAAACCTCCATGCTCTGAGCACTAACTTGATGCAGGTCAGCCCCGCAGTGTATGTTTATTAGTTCACCAGGTACTCTAGCATCAATAAGAGAAGGACTGGGGCGTCTTTAAAGGCTGTCTGAGGGTCAACAGACAAGGTTTCAGAAGCCACATCACTTTGTCTCATAGTGTGTGAAGTGACATATTTATCGCTGCCTTCTGCATACAGCGCGCCAAACTTTTAGTTATGGAACTATAAACTCCTCCAGCTAGGTGTCCTACAAACTAGCAATTTTTTTTTCATAAATAATGATGCCTCTAAGGTCACATAGCCTTCTTTGTCATTGCCACTTTGCAAAAAATGCGATTTTATTTCCACTGAACAAAAGCACTATTTTAAAGTCGACGTTTAGCATGTTAGCCGCCTCTAAGATTTTTGCCAGGCCCCGCCTTGAATTTTAAGAAACAGTTCCACCCTTTCCCCAAGACATCTGCCACCATCGGGACTCAATTCCTCATGAGCTGGCTGCTGCTCAGAGACAACGGAGGGAAAATGGAACGCCCTCTGTTCCTGCCCTACGACACTCGCTGCTCCGTATAGAAAACCTTGAGCTGAGAGCGAGTCTATTGATTTAAAATAATGAAACCCAGGCAGAACGCACATATATACGCAGACACACACACACTTGTAAACCTTTGTACAAGTTTTTTTGCTATTGAAATAAAATGCCTTTGACCCTGGCACCTCAATACTAGGAGCCCAGAACCATAATTGTTCCTTAGCCTTATTTTCACACCTTTCCAGAAACCCTTCCCTATGGAAAAAATGGCTTATGCTTGTAGCTGATTTTAGTTAGTCTAAAATGGATTAAGATGGTCTTAGATGGTCAGGTCCCAGCTCTTGCTGCTCTTTGATGGTTTAGCTGGGAGGGTCACCAATTGGTCATGTTGGTGTGGCCAGGCTATTATGGTGGTTATGCTGGTATGACCATTTAAACCAGCTAGTATGACCATCATTAGCTGCTATGACCAGCTAATCCCTCAACCCATCATGCAAAAACATGTCTAAAGCTGGACAACTATCATATGTAGATCAAGCCGGTGTTTTCAGGAGGGCCATCACATCACTGCATTACTAAAAAAACACAGCCTGCCCCCCCCCCCCCCACTCCCAAAGGAGTCCACTGTGGCTGAAGGTATTTTTGGGGAGCATCTCAATAGGGAATTTGCTCCGTGAAAAGGGACGTGCAACAGACCATCTCTCATCCGTTTACCTTGCATGTATTGTCTTCTTCTGAGAAGGAGTGAGGAATGAGGCCAATTATCCTGCGAAACTCCCCGGCGTGATTGTCAGGTGACATGGTTCCGATTTTCAGGCCATCGTGCTGGAGAACAGCACACTCACCGCCTGATCGTTGTGGGACCACCCCGATCACGTTGTTGCTCTGGCGTGCATTCCTGTCTCCAGTCGACAAATGGAAACCAGACTCAGCCGTCTGCTCCGGGATCGCAGACTTCACCATGAGACGGAGGCAGCTATACAGTACAACTGACTGAGCAGCTCAGAAGTCACATCAGATTGGAGAGGCAAGACGAAAGTTTCAAAACAAGATTCAGACACAAACAAATGTAAAATATAACTGCATCAGGAAGTAATTATGTGGGTTTTTTTACATTCCATTAAATATATTGTGGTTAAATACTGTAGTTAGTGATTTAATTGTGTTTCTTTAGCATACTTCATTTTTCTACTACAGTAGTTTTTTTGTAAATGTCTAGACATTTCCAAGTGCATTATTGAATAGCCTATTACTGTGTGTAAGGTCGTCATGTTCGGATTAGAGTTTTCCCCATAGAAATGAATGGAGAGTCCCCACAAAGATATAATTACAAATCTGTGTGTGTGTGTGTGTGTGTGTGTGTGTGTGTGCGTGTGCGTGCATAATATGAATGTATACTGTGTATTGGGGTTGTGTAGTACTTCAGAAGGTAATATATTGTGCCCTATCTTCTCCAGCATTGTTGGTTTGTTTTGCTGTGCCTTCAAAAGAGGTGAGACGATCTTCTCCTTTCCTCCCACGATTCAAGACATCCTGTGTGATCTTTCAGTGTGAGTGAGTAGCTCGCCTTGTGCCCTGTGCATTCTGGGATTAGTGGCTTTTAGAAATGAACAAATTGTTTTTATATGTTGGTTTTTATTACAACTAAGAAGTTATTATCTTTATTTATACTCCACTTAACTGCTGATTATGATTAAATGCATTATAATCATATTAAATCAAGGGTGCTGAGGATTGTATAATTTTCCATTTATATAAGAATTAATTTGTACAATATAAATACCTACAATTTAAATTATTTCAGTTAAACACTGATTATTGAATGATCCCACAAGGACTTCTTTTTACTGTTTTGTTTATCATGCGATGATCAAATAAAGGGACCTTAAATTTAACAGTAAATTTTACTTAAGAAGTGTGAAAAAAAAATATATATTAAGGAATGTGAAGCACAGATAAAGACGGCCATTTTTATTATTTACGATTAGCTTCCTTCGCGAACATGAACAAATATAAACATTCAACGTGAACGATATACATCATGATTCAAATGTTCTGCTGAAGTATGTGCGATTTTCGTATAATTAAAAAAAAATGTAAAAAAACAAAATAATTCGTTAAGTAGTAGAATTTTTCTTTCTGCATAGCATACACTGGAAATCAACTTTTACATTAATTAGAACAGTTTCATAGGCTTAAATATAAACTATCTGAAACAAATTTTTTTAAGCTTCGGGAAAAGCTTCTGTTTCCCCGCTTCTCACCCTAATACTCGCCCACGCTTGGGAGGGGTAGCAGTTTGTGTGTCCCCCAGGACACAGAAAGCACTGGCACAGGGCGTATCATTTAATATTATACCATATTTTGGCTGGTTATATACTGTACACTCTTGTGGACAAGCTTGTTTTTGTCCTTTAACTGCACCATAGTAACAGCTGAAAGATCCAGCAGAGGTTGTTAAGAATAAAATATACATTTTATTATCACGTAAATAACTTCCAGCCAAGGTCGGCCAAGTTTTAACAAGTATCATACAAACAAGTCACCTTCACCAAACTTAATGTTTAACTACGACTGAAGTTCTGTGATGTTAAGGAAAAATATTTCAACTTTAGCAGAATAGTGAAATTATGCAAATAGTTGTTTTCATGGTGATAAGGACAGTATGTTGAGAGCATTACAATCAAAATAACATCAGAGCAATGGGTGTTACAGGCAGTGGTTTCACGGGAAAGATAAATGTTATAAGAGTGGGTGATTACCCATAAAATCCATGAATGAACTGGCCAGATACAAGAGGATATCAGAATTACCTAAAAAATCATAACTGTCAAGCCCATTAGCCTAGCATACACTGACACTGTAGTCAGACCTGCAGATACCAAAGTGAAAGGAAGAAATCAGAAGATGCCAAAAAGAGATAGAGAAGTGGTTTGGAATCATTTTACGTGTCATTTATAGGGCTATTTCAGTCATCTTTGTCCTCTAAAATTGTAGCAAAATCCAAGGCTGGACATTATGCCAAAAAATATAAGAAACAGTTGCGATGAAATGGAGTGATGCGTGAGAGCGAGCACACATTCGACTCGATTTTAGCTAAAGCGGCCGATTCAATCTCGCGCATGAATAGTGTGGTGCTGAGAGTGTATCTGTCAATTTGAAGCATGCAGTGCATGCGCACACACACACACACATATAGCGCAAGACACACATGTGTAACAGAAGCAGTCATGTGGTCTCTGATCGGTGCGCAGCTGAAAGGCGGTGTGCATATCTCCTGTGCTTTTATTCACAACTCAGACCAGTTTCAGAAGCTTAGTCTTCAAATTACCATACTTATGAATTTGGTAATGTACTAAAATGAGTAGCAATGCAAGTGGTCCTTTGATGTAAATGGGTAATTTGCAGTCCCAGATGACGAGCTTTGATTTATAGCATTTCCTTTTCACTCAATTTTCTTTGCAAAACACTTGATTCGCTCAACTTCATATTGAAACAACACAATAAAACGGCCTGGTCCATGCGAAATGTACTTGTTTTTTTCTTGTGTAGCAGATGTACAAAACAATCATATTTATTTAAAATTAAAACCTCCCTCCAGAGTTATGAGACAGAATGTGCAGTGACACAGCTCTATCGGCATCTGCGTCCCGTAGCATCCCTCCTCACCAATCTCAGATGTTTCAAAAACTAAATAAATAGTGAGCAAGTACAGTCAGACAGTCAAACGAGCTAGCTAGTTTGCGGAGCGTGGTGTTTCAGCAAATAATTTATTTAATAATTTAATATTTAGTGCAGTGACTATTTATGGCCAACAGGGGGTCCCAAATGTCGGTGGCTCTGCATGCAAAATGCAGGGCTTGAGTGGAGGTAAACACCATCACTGTCAACACCATCTTGCAGCCCATGAGGTCCCCAGACCACCATGAAGCTCTCAGCTACAGGCAGACATGACAATCCCCAACCACCAGGCCTGTCATTAAATCACTGTCCATTCAATAGAACTACATGGCAAACTGGCAATTAAACTACATGGCAAAGCTACAGGTTGTTCACAAAACTGTATGAAAAAAAACCTGAAATATCATTTTAGACTGAATTATTTAAAAAATGAGTTCCCTACAGAACAATCGTAACTTTATTATAAATAACAATACAGTGGGCCTCTGTTATAGAAACACAAAAGATGATTCGTTCTGAAATATTCAAGAACTTTTTTTGGGGGAAGGGGGTGTTCCCTTTGAGACAGCTTAAAAAATAAGTGATTCTCTTGCTCAGGGTCTCCATGTCAGACGTGATTAATTGAAATCCGTACGGGGAATAGAGCACCCATAAGAGGGTTACAAAATGAGACATAAATATGCACGGGGAGTTCATCCAGGGACACCCCAGCATTATTTGATCGGAATTAAGCTTAATCTGCCCCCCACCGGCCACCCACTTCAATGTCAAATGGTCACATATAATCCAGCCTAGTCCTCATTCAAAAAAAGGACAAATCTGTAGCGCGTGTGAATTAACATAATTGATTTATGTGTTTGTGTCGTTTATTGTTATTAGCAATATTGGATTGAGTGACCTTGTGACTCGGTGACCTCGTGGACATCCTGTCTGAGTAAATAATGATCGCGTAGTGGTTGTGTCCTGCCAGGCCTGTGAGGGGCAGTGGTCAGTTCTGCTGAATAATCACGCCCGTTTTAAAGGCAGACGAAACCACAGAGCCACCCTCAGTATGATTTAATGCAGCGCAGGCGGACGCTGACACGTTGCCTTAAATGGTTCACGTTTTCGCTTCCTTCTGCTAAAAGCCTGAGTGTGTAACGGCACAGCCCCAGAGGGAGGAGGGTAGAATCATTTTTTTTCGTCCCAGTGGATAACTTCTCTCTCTCTCTCGATCAGGATACATACACAGTCTCTGTCTAAACCGTAAATAAAGACAATGAGCTGTTTATGGAGGACAGGGTCCCTTACTTTGGTCAGTTGGCTGAAGTGACATTTTCAATCAGAGACAAGTCTGCACTCACAGTTAGTTGTACTGTATGTAACAGTTTTATTACCTTGTAAATAATCTGTAGGGTTTGCAAACTACCCAAACTCTTTTGATGTAGTTCATTTTAGGTTTATAATGGAATGATGTATATTAGTCATAAGATTTCTTGCGTGAGCATGTGAGTCTGAAAGCGTGAGTGTCACGCCGGATACGGAGGGCCATAAAGTTACCATGTGTCTTTCTGCTAGTGGAATTTTAGGCGGTTATGCGCCTAGACTGTTGTAGGACCCGTCAAAGAGCCCTTTGCCCGCTGGGAGCTGAAGGTGGTTCTTGCTGTTCAGACTCACAACGTTCCCCGTGGTTTTGTTTGTAGCCTGGATGTCTCAGCTGTCAAACTTAATCAGGTGCGAGACTGAATTGAGTAAGTGGCGGACAGCTGTCTCATAAAGCGAGATTCCCTCTGAGCAGCTGCTCGCTGAATGTAGCAGTTTGGTCATAATGTTGTGTTTTTTATTCTCCGCACTAAAACACTGTCGTTTTACTGTTGAGGCCCCTTTTGTAATCTAAGGTCTGCCAGAACACACACAATCTATGGAGTGCCAAAAGTTAATTGGGCCAATAAAATATCTCTGGGGGGAGTTTCCACTTATGTGCAGCTACCAAACAGCAGCGTAAATGGCTACCCAACCTGGTAATATTGAAGGCATCCAGACACATGTATATATTGATCCTCTAGGCTGTACTTGTTACACTGGGCCTCTTCCCCTGGTCCAGGTGTCTTGATTTTTGCCCCCTGGCTCAATCAATCGGCAGCTCCCATTATTATGGAGCCATCCATCCAGTCGGCAGCCCGGGGGGTGCCTGTTTCCTGGTGTGTGCTGCCCAGTGGTCCCCCAGTCCACCAATCGTCAGCTCCCATTATTATGGAGCCATCCATCCAGTCAGCAGCCTGGGGGTTGCCTGTTTCCTGGTGTGTGCTGCCCAGCGGTCCCCCAGTTCACCAATCGTCAGCTCCCATTGTTTTGGAGCCATCCATCCAGTCGGCAGCCCGGGGGGTGCCTGTTTCCTATGGTGTGCTGCCCAGCGGTCCCCCAGTCCACCAATCGTCAGCTCCCATTATTTTGGAGCCATCCATCCAGTCGGCAGCCCAGGGGGTGCCTGTTTCCTGTGGTGTCCTACCCAGCGGTCCTTCAGTCCTAGCAATGTGAATGGGATGGTCCTATTTCAGAGACTTTTTGCTCCAGGAGTGCAAATGTGATACTTCTAGACCATGCTGTTTGAGTTTGTATTTTTTTAAAAAGTATGAATATTTTAACATTTGTTTAAGTAATAGTGGGTTTCCCACCTGGGCAACTTACACAAGAAAGGAGGTAAAGATGGGATGTAGGAGAGATGATTTTAGCAGTTTACATACTGTAGGATTGTGAACGCTTCGTTATGAAATATACCAGAATGTCAGTTCCTGCTTGATCATCCGGAATGTTCTCTGGTAAATTAATTTTATACCATTGCATAACCACTGTAGCTATTACCGTTAACATCTGATTAGTCTTTATGGAAAAACAAATGTGGTTCAAATCATTTACTTATGGAAAAAATGTATTGTCTTCTAACTGCTTGTCATGGTCAGGATCATAGTGGGGCCTGGAATCTATTCCAAGCAGTACAGGGGATATGGCTGCGATGTCAGTCCATCACAGGGCACAGACACACAATAACACATTGTAAATAGCCTAGAGACACTGATTAGCCTAACAGCATGTTATGGTATGGGAGGAAATTGCACCCAGAGGAAACCCACATGTCACATCGATGGGATTCAAACCCCCAACCTGGTGGGTGTGTTGTAACAGTGTTACCCAGGGAGCTATCGGTCACATGCCAGACATAATGCAGTAAAACTGGATGAAAAATGAAGAACACAACAGGGCAGATCAATACCATATTTATAAGCATCCAGCCTTGGTAAAATATCACAGTTATTTATTGTAAAGCTAGCTTTTTAAAGGTACACTTAGCAAGACAAATTAAATAGAATTCTCAGTAAACAAGTTTTTATTCAAAAGTTAACTTTGAAAGGTAGCCTGGAATTAAACTCAACGAGAAGTCTGCGAATAATTACTGTGCAAAGTCAATTTACAACTCTGCCAGTGCTGAATGGTAGCGGATCCGTTTTTAGGGACCGCCGGTAAGAGTCCTCAAAAGCGCATGTCATTGTCAAGACGCTGGATGGATGGATGGA
>JAODLD010000008.1:18916089-18945640 GCA_026781065.1 Mormyrops boulengeri
CCCCCCCCCCCCCCCCCCCCCCCCCCCCCCCCCCCCCCCCCCCCCCCCCCCCCCCCCCCCCCCCCCCCCCGGGCGTGAGGGGATCAATCAGAGAGGTCTTCTGAAATGTATTGGTCGAGGAGAAAAAACAACACGGAAGACGTCCCTGGTGTGGTCGTGTTGAGGATTCGGCCACGTCACCATGTCACGCCCCGTCCCTGCCAAGTGCCAAGAAAGAAAAGGAAGGGAAAAAAAACGAGATAATTGTTCAGGTGATTATTTCAGGAGATGGTTGACTGATAGCATTGATGCTGGCTCTTCGGGTAGCTGGGTCTAATAGAAGGAGATGGTCAGAGACCAGATAACGGACCCCAATTAAGAACCATGGCAATGAGCAGAAGACTGACAAGTTAGATAATGTGGAGTGCACAAAGAGGAGCCTTACAGTAATGGCTTTCACGGAAGGGAAGAGCCAGAAAAAAAACAGAACAAATTAAATTTTGCTCAGATGTCTAAATGGCAGGGCAGAGAATACAGAAAGTAAACAAACGGCCTAGTTTGTGCTGCCTTGACTTCTAAGGGTAATTTGATTTTTTTCCTGCTTATTAAACTTTCTTGGCAGAATAGTTTCACTGTTGTTTGAACGCTGTTTGATCGCCTTTAGAATCAACCAAGCATTTATGACCAATTATACTCTCACAGACCGCGTCCAAGCTCAGGCACATAGGTCTGAGGTATTTTTACACCAACAAGCCCACCAAAGACTCCTTTATTTAACTCTCATTGCCCCAATTGTTAATAAGTTTTGATTGAATCCCTAAAAAACGCTTTGTTGTGGCTCGGTGGGTAGCAATGTGGCCTCATACACATGCGGTTGTTAGTTGTTTCGAAGTCCCTGATTCTTTCAGTGTTTGTGTTTGAAAGTTTAGGGTACAGTGTATGACTTAGCAGGTTAGGTTAGTGCCTGTGAGCAGAAAGTTGCTGGTTCAAATCCCTTGGTAGGTTGGGGAGATCATCTGACCCTGCTTAAGTTACTTCAGATAGATAGATAAATAAATAAAATGTGAATGCAGTCCCTCAATATTTTGCTCCTATTTCTTTAGCTCCACTGGCATGAGCAGCAGGGACGCAGATAACCATTAAATTTCTTGTCTTTGCAGAGACAGCAACGTGAATCTTCGCAGATGTTCAGTGTTTATGTACCAGTGATTTTTTACAGACGGAATTCGAATTTAGCATCTTGCACTAATTCACATGGGAGCTCCCCTGCCGGGACCTGAATACGGCTGTTAGTCCGTATACTGCCTCTCTTCCCGTGTGATGCTGAAAAACACCCATAATACTGTTCTTTATATCAGCCTACGGTGCCGCAAGCCGAGATAGGTCACACAGCCAAGGACGGGACACCACGGAATCTCCTGGCATGGTGGAAACCAATCACATCCAGTCTCCTGGGTCTTAATTTGCTCCTGGTGTCTGAGTTGCATTAACGCAGAAGTAAAATACCACAAATGACTCAGTCACATTTTTAAACACTGGGCTTCTAGTATCTGTCAGTCATTTCCTGGAAGTCCTCTCTTTTCTCCCATACGTGGGTGTCACTGACCCCTCTTAACTAATTAGAGCAGAGCAAGACTCCCATATTCCCAGGGACACGATGTCTGCTTTTAATACAAAACATTCATTTAATTTGTGTGCACTTGTAGAAGTTCTTCCAGTCAAAATCAATAGGCCGACGTTCTCGAGAGGAGCAGAATCCATAAATGGAACGGCCATATTAATGGAAATCAAAAATTGATCTGTTGTAATTGTAATGTAGTTATGGGGGCGGGGGAGCTGATGTTGCAGAGAGCCTCCTGGTTTTACCGCATCAGTGTGGGCAAAGTCGCACGCAGAAAGAACACAGGTGATAATGGAGTTTGTTCTCCAAACGGATTTTCACACTTTCATCTGAGTCACTTCGCAGACTTTTTCCCCTGTTCATTCGCCGCCCGTCCCCGCTTGAATCATTTTTACACGTCAGGAATATGTGCGACGGCCAGGCACATTCATAAAAGGTCAGATATGTTGGTTTTAATTGCTTATCAACATTTAATATTGCTCTGCAGCAATATCCTGTTTCACAGATAACCCCCCCCCCCGATGTCATGTGAACAGGCTTTGTGTAGGATATTATCAGGGG
Source organism: Mormyrops boulengeri (assembly GCA_026781065.1). Classification (NCBI taxonomy): domain Eukaryota; kingdom Metazoa; phylum Chordata; class Actinopteri; order Osteoglossiformes; family Mormyridae; genus Mormyrops; species Mormyrops boulengeri. The sequence continues at coordinate 18,918,251 of JAODLD010000008.1, forward strand.
TAGCATTGGGAGGAGTGGGGCTGATTTAAAGGGCAGGTGCATTTTTGGATAGAATATGGTTCTGTTAATGAGAGTGACCAGCAGCATCCAGGCCTTGACGAGACGGCACACTCTCAGCAGCACCAAATATAACTAAGGTTGGTGTGTAGATATGCAGGTGCCAGAAGGTTGCTTGTTTGAATCCCGTGAGCATAGTGTTAAAATTATTAACTGCAATAAAATAAACTAAACAAAACCTATAAATACTGCTTCTGAAACTAACTGAAATAATTTTAAAAAAAATGTCAAATACTTTACGTTACCATTTTTAACACCGTTTAACAAAAGTTATGATTTGTTTATCTTTAATTACCATTAATAATAACTGGAGCATGTTTTGCCCATATTGAGCACATTAGTATAATGAGATAATGAGCACTATGTATTCATGTAGGGCTGTCGAAAGATCAGATACATTAGATTGCTCTGCAACGTTCAGTCTGTCCTTAGATATAAATTTACTAAAATTTAAACTGAAACTAAAATATATAAAAACTAAGTAGAAATATATCATTAAAATCAATTTTTAAAAACAAAACCACATTGAAAACTAACAAAACTCAAATGAACACTGAAAATAATTTAAAAATAAAAATTAATAGACCAAGTTGGCCCGATTGACCCTGCTTTCACAGCCGTACGCTACTTTGGGTAAACTTGTCTAATAAATAAATATTACTTTCATCCTGATTCTTGACCTATGGCCACTCTTCCCCTAACAACTCCATGATCATGAGCTACAGTAAAAGATATTGACCTAGAGGGTGTCTTCTCCAGCCCTCAGTGCCTCGAGTGATCCATTCTACATTTTCTATTATAATAAAACAGAGGTAAACCAGTTAATTGTCCATTAGGGATAATGAACTCCGCTTCATACACCATGATGGGCACCAGGCTTTTATCAATATTTCTTTTATGAGCTAGAAGCTCCTTTGGGGAACAAAGAGATTAATGTTATAAAGAGGACACATTCTATAGTGGCAGGAAAGGGCCTTTTCCCCTGTATTATCCAGAGTTCTGTCTCAAAGTCACCGCATTGTTGATTATTTATTTATTTATTTATACTGCAGGCCTTCTTTGCAGGGATTTCCATCACCTCCATTCATCCATCACCCTGATCCCAAAATGATTACTGGGAAAGCACATATGTGTGTCATGGTAAGGCTGTCACCTGATCCTAAAATGATTACTGGGGTAACACCTATCTGAGCAATACAAAGACTGTCACCAGATCCCAATATGATTACTGGGGTAACACCTATGTATGCGGTGGTAAGGCTGTCTCCTGATCCTAAAATGATCACTGGGAAAACACCTATCAGAGCAATACAAAGATTGTCACCAGATCCTAAAATGATTACTGGGAAAACACCTATCTGAGCAATACAAAGACTGTCACCAGATCCCAAAATTATTGCTAGAAAAGGCAGTCACATTATCCCAAAAAAAGATTACTGTGGAAGCACCTATGTGTGCGATGGTGAGGCTGTCACCTGACCCCAAAATGATTGCTAGGGTAACACCGATCTGAGTGATGGTAAGGCTGTCACCTGACCCCAAAATGATTGCTAGGGTAACACCGATCTTAGCGATGGTAAGGCTGTCCACCTGATCCCAAAATGATTGCTAGGGTAACACCGATCTGAGCGATGGTAAGGCTGTCACCTGATCCCACCTGACACTCATTGTCATTCATCGTTCCTATCTAGCTGGCCAAAATTAAGGGTAGTGAATATACTACATATTTTCTTGCCTAATAGCACCCCACATAAAAGAGTGCTGTGCAGCTATACAGCTGAGGACAAAAGAAAAATACTAGATCACTGAAGATTACCAATGGATCTAACTTTTGCAGTAGTCAAGCGATGTCTTAAGATTCAGAGACTGGTGACCATTTTTTTGTCCTGCACTTCATGATCCAGTTACCAGCTGAACCGAGGGCTCTCCGGGAGCGTGATGTGTGATGCCACGTCCAAATGATTCACACCAAACATGCTGGGAAGACACTGCAAGCCTCAGAACCCCCGACACCCCCGATTAACCCATGAGACCCCCTGAAAGCCTCAAAAGTAAAATGTTAAGGGGGTCTCAAGATCGGTATCGTGCAACCATAGGGACCCCCCCGAATATTGACGGATATTTCGCACACTGCTCAGAACCCTCAGTAAGCAAATAGCTTCATTGCCATGGTTCTGACTAATGGCTAACATAAACCTGGAGGTCAGTTGTTGCAAGTGCTTCACATTTGTACCTGCAATGAGTAAATTAATAGGCATGTTTCAGCCTGATCTTTAAAATGGTCAGTTTTCCCAATAGTACCTTAACTTGTACATACACATTGTGATTAATGGATGAGTAAGATTTTCATTGCATAGTATAACAGACTGCTTACTGAACAAACAAACTCTTGTATGTTAATATTTGAATTTGCAAGCTGAATATTTCCCTTTCACTACGTTTAAATGTACACATTTTCTTTACCTGCTTGGAGGGCGCCTTTTAACATATTCCATGTTTAAATGAGGAAACTCTATCCATTCAAATTTGTTAATTAGATTAATTATGAATGGGTTGTTATATGCCTATTCTGGTCAGTTTTGATTGTTTGCAAGTTCCGGAAACCAGTAATGAGTTTCATTTACGGCCACAGGAAGCCCGAGGTCCATCTAATTTCAATGTTGACTCGGTTTGAGTGCCACAGAAAGTCTGAAAGAAAAACCGAAGGCAATAATGACTTTTTTTGCAGAATAAGTTTCATGAAAAGCTTTAATCTGATGAGCGAGTGCACAACTGCAATGTTTGCTGATGTCCCTCAACATGAAGGATCTCTTAGCTACATGCGATCATTTCCGCTGACCCATCCCCAAGTCCACTTCAAGCGATACTGTCACTTTAAATCATCATCAAAAACGATAATTGAAAGCTCAAAATGTCAGTGAGTGTCCTTATTATATATATATTTCTTGGCTTTGGGTATGGGACTGATTATACTTTTACTTATAAGGTGACCTCATTCAATTAAGGAGGAAGTACCAAAGGACATGGAATCAATGGATGACCAGAACCAATTAAAAAGCAGCTAACTGCAGATGCATTTTTAAAGTGGATTGACTAAGCAGCCGTCAATAACAACATCTTCTGCCAAGAAAATTATAAAGGGGAGTGTTACCATGGAGAATTTGCTCTTAAAGGAACGTGTTGACATCTGTCTGTCAGGGTTGATGGAGGACTTTGTGGTTCTCAGCAGAAGCGAGAATGGCGAAAAGAACTCCTTGAGCTTCACTCGCCCCATGGCGTTTGGCGTTCTGTGCGGTAATTGAGGCCGACGGAGGTCGCCGGGGCACGGAGATTTGAGAAGGACGCGGACTGCACGACATACAAATGAGATGAAAGCCTCCATAATGAGTCACTATTTTATTAGCACTGGCGGCAAATGAAGGGAATTATGCTCTGTGATTGAACGGGAGGTTCTCTCCTTAATGAAAATTATAGCATGAGCCACCGCGCACCGACAACGTTCCGGATTTTTCAGTTTTTTTTCTGAATTTTTTTCAGCGGAGTGGGTCTATTGGAGCGGACCCTGTTTTCCAATGACTTTGGGTGTCGCGTTCAGCACTGCTCATAATTTTGCCTGAGAATCCCAGCGCTTCTTTAAAGCACTTAATTAGAAAGGGCCCTAATATTGATCATAACTGTTATTTCAGGAGCTGCCCTCAGCAGTCAGCAAAGCTGCTCCTCTCTGTTTTTTATTTATTTATTTTTTTGCAGAGGAGATTCCTTCACCGAACATGTGTGAGAAGGTGGAATAAGCATTCATTTTGGGCACGTGTATTTGCTGCGTGCATGCCTGTATGCATGTGTTTTTGTGTACTGTGCCTGTATGTGATGTAGACAGGGCATGCATGTGTTTTTGTGTTCTGTGCCTGTATGTGATGTAGACAGGGCATGCATGTGTTTTTGTGTTCTGTGCCTGTATGTGATGTAGACAGGGCATGCATGTGGTTTTGTGTTCTGTGCCTGTATGTGATGTAGACAGGGCATGCATGTGTTTTTGTGTTCTGTGCCTCTTTGCCTTTTGAATGCCACATACAGTATTCATCATTTTGGGGAGAAAATTGGGACCTGGATTTGGCATGAGGACTTGAAATCAGAACACTCAATAAAGCAACGTTTTATAGATCTTCCACAATGTTTGCAAATGACAGGGTTTCAAACATTCGGTTAGAATCATTCATGCCACAAATACATAAAGGAATATCTTCTTATATTTCTAGTTTTTGGACTGTACTACAAAAGGCATCAACCCCTGAAACAACTGATTGTCCAATTAAATAAACTCTCTGTCATTCACAAGAATTATAAGCATACTCTGAAATAATAATTGCTACTCTCAAAGGAAAAGAATAAACTTTTTAGAAAATGTTTTACTGTGTCTGCAGTTTTCTTACAATCAACACTGAGATATAAAGAAGAGTATGTAAGAGGAAGGCCCCATTCAGTACATTTTAAAGGCTGAGAGAGAATCACTCTTCAGAGAGAAAGAACTGAAGTAAGTTCAGTGCTGCACTCACTATATACAGATGCTAACATATGACAGCCAAATGACACCTATTGGGCCACATCTATCTGCCCATAAACTGTACACCAGAATGGGGTCTCTGTAAGCCTGGGGTTGATCCCAGGAAACACAGGGTGCAAGGCAGGGGACTTCCTGGACGGGACATCAGTCCATTACAGGGAGCACATGCACCAACACTCAACGGGAAATGCATTTACACCAGTTCACCAAATCACACTTTTTTTGCATTTTATTTATTTAGCAGGTGCTTTTATCCGAAGCAGCCCACGTTTGTGAAAACAGGGTCAACCGGTCCCTGGAGCAAATGTGGGTTAACAACTTCGCTCAGAGGGGCACTGTGGGAGTTGAACCGGCAACATTCCAATCAAAGGCACATTATCGTGTATATAAAAAGGCTCAGAATGACAGGGTTGAAGTTCATATATGATTTCAGTTTTGTTTTAAATGTTCTGTGGTTCTTCACAAACCATGGATAATCTCCTGTGGAATATTCCGACACCAGAGGACACGCCGCTGAATCGTTTGTTTCCCTGTGTGTATATTCTTCTGCGCGCCGGTGTCCCGGCTTTCTGCGGTGTCAAGGTGTTTGCGTCCTTCAGTTCACTGTGTCCATTGCCTTTCCTATGATTTACACATTATTGCATTAGCACATTATTAAGCGAGAGCAAATCGCATTGACATAGCATTAGAGACTGTGAATTAATACACGCGATGCTAATGAGAGTGCTGATGGGAGTCGCTACGCTCGCTAGTTAGCATGCATACTGCTCCCCAGATGGGACATATCCCCCCCCCCACGAGGCTGCGCCTGTCGCCTCCTACTCCATGTATCATTAAGTATGGAATCTGATCTTTATCTCAGTCATCCTTGCATCCTGGATGAAACATTTTACCCACATGTGGTCGTTTAACTGTGACGTCACATCTAGCTCAGAATTTCAGTCTGCGTATAACCAACCGTGGTGTTTGGCGCCACTCAAACCACGCATTTGCGTGGGGCTACTGAGGACTGTCAAACAGCTATTACACTAAATAAACACCCTCCTTAGGCCCTATTTAGAATATATGTTCTGATAACCAGCTCCCTATGATCTTTTGACTCTAATCACTAGCTATTTAATTGTTTTTGAAACAACCTGGGGAGGGGGGGAGTTTCAGTGGGGCCCCAAAAAACAGCAAACCTACTCCAGTGTGTAACACAATGTGTAACAGCACACCCTGTAGCACACCCTGTAGCCATTCCTTTGCATTCTGGTGTCTCTGTGCAAAGTCAGAGGAAAATAAGATATTTTTTCCTTATAGAATGTGTCACCCTCACTCTGGCAGATGTGCCGTTCAAGGGCCGAGCTCCGTCACGCCGTTCCCATGTGGACATCCCGTGATGCAGGCGTGGAGCTGCCTTCCTGAGCACAATCTCTATCTCTCCCTGTCACCGTGTTATCAAGAAAACTGCTGGCTAGGGGTAGATGTCGCTGAGTTATTAAAACAGGACTCCACAGAGAAGGTTTGCTGTTTCTGAAGTCACTTCAGGACCCCATGCCCCCCTAGTGTAGTATCTGTCTGGACCCAACAGGGGGTCCCCAGATCTCAGGGGGCCCTCAAAATTATGAGGTTGCACTGAAAACCGCCTCGTACCAGGTCCTTCCCTCTGTGTGGTCTAACGACACGGCTCCCGATTGGCAGTAACCCGTCCCAGGTCACATGACTCACAGCCCAGGGATTCGCCGGCAATGGTGGAATGAATCCTCAGGCTGCCCATACAAACGGGACCCCACGTCACTCTCTCTGTGCAGCCAGAGGCACGAATCCCAAATCCCAAATCTCACCTAGTCTGTGTCCGTAATATTCTTTTTTAATTCCTTGACTTTATATTCATATTACTGTGAAATAATTCAACCTTTATCGGCCCAGGTATCGTTGCAGCAATCACCTCCCAAATATTCATTATGCTGGAGTCACGGGACAGGAAAGAAATTGACAAATCAGGATGAGGATCTTTGCCGGGCCCATCATTCTCCATCCTTAGCTGCCGCTTAACATTTTCTCAGGTTTAACACTATATAATAAAGAGCAGTCAGCAGTAGCTATTGGGGCATTAAGGAGGCAGATTTTTTTTTCTTTTAGCTACATGGAAGTTAAAATCCCAGGATGTTATGCCCGTGAGACTCCATTAGCTAAAGTCATGCATCCAGCTGTGAAAATGTGCACAGCTGCGCATCCAGATCTTCTTAGCAGATAGCGGCAAATGCATCGATCTACAAACATAACCCAGCCCGATTCAGCTTTTCCAAGGGTAAGAAGCTACAGTAAATAAATGCAAAGTGATAATGCTGAAGCAGCAGATGTGTTTCCATATGTTTGTGTGCGCGTACATTTCGGACATCCTAGGATGTGTGTCGAGGTACGCGAACAACAGCCGATACGTTTGGGTATAAATAGGAAACAGTAAATCCCCAGGCAGAGTGGAAATGCAGCCGTCCAGATGCATTGGGAACTAACACATTGTCAGGACAATGAAGGGCTCATAGAGGCGACAGCGCTGCGCGTGTGACATTATGCAGTGCATTGGCTTTTGTTCACTGCCCTTGGGGTGAGCAGGGGTGGCAGAGGGTGCTCCACATGGGGAGTTTGCCAGTGGTGGTTGGACTGTAGCCCTGAAACACCGCCTCTCCCAACTAGGGCTACGGGGGACATGGCGACAGTGATCACCACGGCGACGAGCATCTCAGGTGACACCGGATGATGGGATCTGTGCAGGGGGCCGAGGAGGCGGTGTTGACAAGATCTGCGCCAGAGTTACAGGCTGAAAGTAGTAGTTTTGGGTGGATTTGTGTAGTCCCCCACAGCGACCTCGTAAACATGACTACGCTGATATGTGGAAAGCCAACGTTTGGAAACAGAGGTGGGGTGAAATGACATGGGTGTACTCAGCCTTTTGGAGGAAGATGGCTGACCATGGTACTGTATGTTAAGGGCAGGGTCAGCGGTCGAGTCCCCCTTCGTTGTCAAAATAATTCTGAACCCCCACGACTCCTGATATTTAGTTTGGTTTAGAACTTGAAAAACGCCACACTGCCACATTTCCACCACATACCAAAATAAAAGTAAAGATGAAAGGTAATTATGAATGTAATAAATTGTATTTTCTTCAATTATTCATGCAGAAATAGTGGGGTTTTGCATAAATTCAATAACTTTGATTACATATGGGCTTCTCTCATTTAGGCAGTACTGTAATATAAGGTAGAGTGAAGATCCACAGACAAGAAAATATAGCATTATAATTACTGAAACCTGGAAATGGGGAAACTCCATCTAAAATGTGTCCACTGACAATAGATCTGAATAGTTATTTTCCCAGAATTTTTTTTTTAATAATTATTAAAAGCTAGAGACTGACAGTTGAGGACTTTTTCCTATCTTAATTGAGGCCTTCTTCTTTGGAATTATAGGGCATTGATGTCCGCGCTGTTCTGGATAACCACATACAATAACGATTCATTGATCATTCGTCAAGAAGTCAAGCACACACTTCAAATCATCTTCCCGGGCACTGCACGCTTACATGCTGAACGCTTTGAACAATAAGAATATCTATAATGCCAGAAGTTTATCATGGACGCCAGTGAAGAAAGTCTACAGCTATGACTTTCTCAGTCTTAATCAGATTTACCTAGATGCCTTGTTGGAGTGCCATTCTGGGAGGCTGTTGGTTCATCGTAAAGCCGATTATGATTTAAGAGACACAGAAGTATCTCACCGATGAGTTTCCAAATGGGTCTGTGATTGCTTTGCTGACCAAGTTGTTAAAACTACTTATTTAGCCAAACCCAAGGAGTGCTAACAGGCCTATAGGGAACATTAAGATTTTCCATGTGTGATACACCCTATAGATGCTTAAAAAAATCTCAATATCACAAGTGATGGTAAAGCCTCCAGCCTGGCACTAAGGGAATTCAGTCCAGTTTGTTTTGCATTATGGTACGACCTGGAGTTCGAACGCTCTCCACCGGAGAGGATCATTGGCAAATCAAATGTGATGAGTAGAACGAATCGGGACAGGTATAGGATTTGAGGGGCGGTATAATGAGACGGGATTACCGGAGCGGCGGGATCATTGGGAAGGCAGTGCGGCCCGCTGCCTCGCGGACGCGGCAGGTCCGTGTATTCTTAAGCTGGTGTCGGGAGATAAGCTGCCGTGTGCCGAGACGCTGTCACTCTCCGCATTGTTGGGAATATTCCCGTCCCCCGGGCTGCACGCGAGAAGTGAGCCAGGGAACACGAAATGCTGAAAAGTCCTCCACACGCAAACACATACATACATATATAGATGGAGACACTGAAACACACTCCGTGTTGCTCTAGCGTTGTCCCACAGAGCCACTGCAGTGGGAATTGGTGGCAGGGAAGGTGTCAAAAGTCCTCCAAGTTCACATTGTGTTGTTCCAACAAGTTACAGCTCTATCATCCAATCGCAAACACCACGTTATATACATATTAAATAGGCGTCTCTCTCCAAAGCATCCTACATACACATTTCAGTTATTTAGCAGATGTGTGTTTCCAAAGCGACAAACAAGTGAGGCAAATAGCACATTACAAATACACAGCTCTCATGGAGTCAACTGGGCATAAGTGCAGCTAGGCTGAGCTTCCAATCAATGTCCAGTTACTCGTGTGAGCAGTTCTGGAGCAGAAGCTACAACATCTACCAGACAAAGCAAGGACCTAATAAGGACCTACTATTCAGTCAGCCCATAGAGTGGTCTTACAATATTAGTCAATATCTATTTATGTGTTTCACGTTATAGTAAAAGGCCTCAAGGTAATGAAGGAATACATATCATGTATTGCAATGACCAAGAAAAGTGGTCAACATCTCAGAATGTTCTCAGATTTTACACTCTTCAGATCTTCTCCCTTTTGCTTCAATGACAGCATTGCAGACTTTTGCCATTCTTTTAGCCAGATTCCAGATGTAGCCGCCGGGAATTCTTCTGTAACAGTCCTGAAGGCATTTTCACAAGTTCTGGGCACTAGTTGGCTACCTTGCTCATATTCTGCGATCCACCTCATCCACACCAGCTCTGTGGGGTTTAGGTCGGGGGATTGTGGGAACCAGGCCATCTGTCTGAACACTCTTTGCTTGTTCACAACATAATAGAGTATTTTCATAACCTAGAGGTGTGTTTAGAGTTATTATCTTCATGGAAAACAAAGGATTTTCAGTGGGTGTATCCAGATTTTTGACTGGTACTGTAGGTTAATAGATTTGAAACATATTTTGGGGCGATCGTTTCATAAGAATGCTAAGCTGCCTAAGCCCCTCTCAGAAGGTCCTTCTCTGGGCTTTAGTGTGTCATCTTCTGCCCTTTATTCTCCGTATTATCCTACATCATTATCAGGTACAATGGTAGCCTGCGGATGCTTCCTGCAAAGTCAGATGACCAGCCTACTTTCTCAGTGCACCTCTACTTTCTTCCCAAGCCTTATTTAAGGATGACTTTTCCGCTCTTGCCCCCCGGTAAACACATCGAGACCCCGATACCCAACGCAGTGCTCAGTCACAGTTGCCACTGCATTTTGCAGTGTATGTACCATTGCATTACATGGTCTCTGCAGTTCTTAATCCTTCTTAAATGTAGTTTAGTTGTGTTACTGTTTCTCCTTTTTGGTGACGTGATCCGATTTCTTGAGGGGCAGGTGCCCATTGGGGATGACATTGGGGATAGGCGTGTGGGGGGGTCCCCATGATAAATTTTTGCTATGGGGGGGAGGTGGTGAGAATATTTAGTGTGATTGTTGCTTTTTGAAAAAGGACACTTAGAACATCAGAGGTAGGGCACCTTCATTTTTTCAGGTGAAAGGAGCAGCCGCTCGGACACCCCCAGGACCCCTCCCACCACAAGTGCCTGGTTTGATTTACTTCCCATAGGGATAAATAAAGTTAATCTCATCTCATCTTATGACCCAGGGCCTGCTTTGTCTCTTGCTTCTCCGTTTTCCCCTACGTTTATACCGAAATGTTTACTATCTCTACTCGTTCCCCTCCACAGGTCCCCTTAAACCCATCTCTCGTCCTGTGCCCAGATAAATCCCCAATTCCTTACGTCAGTCCCCATGTGCTATGGTTCTGATGGCCACCCAGCGCTCAGCAAGTTCTAGAAAGGGATTACAGCGATTTCATGAACAAGAAGTGCAAATTACGGCTGATGCGTGGAAAAAATTTAATAATTTGCAGCAACATAAGGCAGTATTAATGCCTGCAGTTTAAATGCTGATAATTTAAGTTTTATCTTGAAATTATATATCTTTTGATGTGATGGCTGTTGGTTCAAACAGATAACAACCCATGTATTCATGCAAATAAGTGATAAGAAGGTCTGCAGAAAGGACCCTGGCAACTGATATTTTCCGTAAACTGCATTCTGTTGTCAAGGGAGTGAGAAAAATCACATGACCACAGGATGAAGGTGGTCACACTGCAACATAAGATAATCCTAACTAGCTGGTGGATACCTGGCATTAGCGGTAGAATTTACCAGCATTTCGCGGGGTTACAGATGATGATATATGCGTGTTCCGATGCTGATTTTTCAGGATGGCGGTTTGACATAAAAGGCAGATACAAGGTCTTTGGCACAAATCTGACAGCTTCTCCTCCAGTAAAGAAAAAAGACCAGCATGGGAACGATCTTCAGTTTCTGAAACGCCAGGAAACTACAGCCCAGCCGGGAGACTGACAGCGCTATAAGACTGACAGTTGACGTAACTGCAAATTACTATAACTATAGACTTAAGATAATATAACGTAGATTCTGAATACTGCGAACAGCTAGTTTCACCCAGACTCCTGTTTGTTTCTTGAAACTGGTTTCAAATTAGCTTCCGGGATATAACACAAAAAAATAGAGAAGGCTCAGTGTAACTTGTTTTTTTTTTCCTCAGGAAGCTACCCTAGTTCTACTTCACTGTTCTTCTGACAGCACCCTGAGAAATGGACATTTGTAATATAGGCTTTGTGCGCTAGAGAGAGTGAGGGAAAGACACACAGTTTGCACTCTCATCGTGTACATTTTAATGTCTTTTAAGTAATCATGTCTTACTCCTTAAAAAACCAAATATATTATGGTGCACGTGCTTCCCCAGGGACACCCTGATTCTGAATAATAAGCAGCCTTCGCAGCAAACGGCGTGCTACTGTGACATTTTGGTGTGTCATTGAAGTCGTTGTTTCCCGGTTTCTCATGTTCAGCTGTCAAACACTCGATAGAGACCCTGAAGGGGGGGGGGTGATCAAATAGCCTGTGTCTGTGTGTGTTGGGGGGAAGGGGGTAAAAATCTATTAACGAAACCACTCAGCCATTGTCTGAGAAATTTGCTGGGTTACCCTTCATCCTGGTGGTTTGGTCAGGTGACCCCAGAGGCATGTGTTCATTTTCCCCACACCCAACCCTTGCTTTAACTGGTTATTACAGGAGTCTGTGTTCCAGTATCTTTCCCAGTTTTCCCAAACCTACTCAAGGTTAACAACAGTCCCAATCACCCCACACTTTTATTGTTTATTAATGTACAACACCATATTTTTATTCACCCGGGATGTTAGCTTTTGCTGAGAAGGCCTATGTAGTGCTAATTGATTGTGCTCTGCATGCATGAGTTTGAACTCCATCCTTAACAGTGCTAACAGAATGAACATTACATTTCTATAGTACTTTTCAGGACACCCAAAGGCCCGTACAGAACCAATGGGGAGCCACTTCAACCACCACCACTGTGCAGAACCCACCTGGGTGATGCAGCCATTCTGCAGCAGTACGCTGAGTACACAGTAATTAAGGTGGTGAAGGAGCAGGATAGAATTCACCAGTTAAATAAAGGGGATGGTTAGGAGGGCAGATTTGAAAGGGCCACACTTTGGGCAGTTTTATCCAGGACATGAAGGTACCTCCCTAGTACTCTTGTGAAAGATGCCTAGGGATCTCTTATGACCTCAGATTTACATCTCATCCAAAGGACAGCACAGTTTTTACGCCACAACACTGGATGGGCTATCCTCTTCCAGCAGCAACCCAGCCGGTCTCCCACCCAAGTACTGGCCAGACCCAAACCTGCTTAGCTTCAGATAGATGACTCAGTCTGAGCTGCAGGTGATACAGCCGCTGACTAACTGAAGGCTTAGCAGTATGCCTAGAGAGCTCCTTGATAGTCAAAAGTTTGCAAATAAAGCTTGGCTCCCACTTTTTTGGGGGAAGGGGTGGTAGGTTATCAGAAGGTCATGGGTTTCAATCCCAGACCTGACAGAGGGATGCTACAGTTGGGACCGTGAGCAAGGCCAATAACTGCTCCAGGGACTGTCTGACCCTGCTTTCTTCTAAAATATACTTCACTTTGGATAAAAGGATCTGCTAAATAAATAAAATGTAAATGTTTCTGTGCTCAAATCAAGCAGGGTTTCACATCAGAGCTGTCCATGTAAGCTGAAATACAAAGCCAGACGGCACTGGCACTGTCAGTGTAAATCCAGGCATCCGCATCCTTCGGCCGCAAAAGATTCACGAGTTTTCTCCTAACAGGAAGTCATTTCCAATCATGCGTCAGGCCCCGCCATCTACGACAACTCGCAGACTGCCAGGAGGCGGACACCGATTGAAGCGGCCTCCCTGGATACAATCCCCCGCCACCCCGCTATCTTTTGTGCTGCAAATCGCTATTGGTGTGGCGCGAAGCTGTCACTGCAGCCGCAATGACTGTCCTGCACCCAGGAAAAGTGCTTTAACCCGCCAAGCCATTCAGGAGGCCTGACTCGCCCATTAAATCGCGTAATTGAAAAGGAGACTGCAGCCACAGATAAGAAGAGGTAAATAAACATCTAATAGGGGCACGGAGAGACAAACCACTGAATTTAAAGTGCTAAAAAATAAGGACAATTAAGGATATTTAACCCTAAGCTTTAACATAAATGAAAGCTACTTAATGTTATTTTGTTTATCTTATATTAGATAAGATGTTCCAATCCTTATAGGTGCATTCTGAGATATTACAATGTTTTTTTGGACTTTCCTGTCTGTCATCCATGCACAACAGAATCTCAGTAAGACATCATTTGACCATATATTGCTCCTTGTTCCTGGGAGAGAATGAGCAGGATGATTGCGTGAAAGAACCATTCACGCAAACTTTTTCAAAGTCCTCCACAGTACACCTGTCAAAGCTCTCCAGGTTGCCATCAATGGACACCATTGTGTGTCTCCATATATAAAAGCAAATGTGCCCTCCTGCCTGAATGCTAAGCTGTGGGACTCGCCTAAATGGCATCATAACGAGGTTCCCCAGGGACTCTCACTCCCAATCAGTGTAACCCCCCTGTGACCATCATCAAATGGTCTTGCCCACTTCCGTGATGAATACCATTTCTGACATTGTGCGAATTGCTAGGCATTGCCGGTAACTGCAGCATCGATAAAGCTGAACACTGGTGAAGCTCCGATCAGACGCTTCTTTTTTTTTTCCTGCGTTAACCATTTGTACATCGATGGGGATGTGTCTGTTTGTGTGTGTGTGTGTGTGTGTGTGTGTCATAAACATCTGGCCTGTCTGGCCTGATCTGTCCCTCTTAAAACCTCTTTTCTCGAAAAAACTTACTAAAACTGGTTGTCCAGACCTTCCGTTTCTTGATCAATCAATCAAATGCCTGGGGTCCCCAAGGGTATAATTGAAAATTTTACAACCTATCAACTCTCAAGGGCTAATGACAAAATTTATACCATATTTAATTTCTCTGGTAATAAATAAAGTATGATTCTCACGCCAGAGGTCATCTGCGTTGAATGCATCGCCTCTCTTTGGGTGGCCAAGCTGCACTCTGAAGGTTTGAGATCTGTTCTCCCGTGGTGAGTCACTGAGAATGCTCTGAGCTATTTATGGCTTGATGCCTAGATAGTTGATTTGTTTGTAGCTTTCAGTAGGTCTTGTCAGCAGACTGATAATCACCCCACAGATATCAACTAACCCCATTAATCTGGATGTTGAACTGTAAGTTATTAAAAACAACTATAAAACTGGTACTTTGAATAACCTGAATCGCATATTTATATAATTGATTACTGCGATGGATTGGCACCCCATCCTGAGTTGTTCCCTGCCTTGCGTCTGCAGCTTCCGAGATAGGCTCCGCCGGACGCACGCGACCCCGTGTAGGACAAGCGGGTATAGAAAATGGATGGATGGGTGTCATTAATTACTAACACCTAATGACATTATTCCAAGAGTTATGCATAAGCCTGATTTTTTTCTTTGTACTTAATATTTAATACAAAGATCTAGTATTTTTATTATAGCCGTTGGAACTCATGAGCTAAACAAATAATGTAAATCAGATGACTATTTACATTTGTAGCCTAAAGCTAGCTGCCCTCCATAAGGCCAGCCTCACTGGCTGAATCGCACCAAGACCCCTTAAATGGGTGAAATAGAGGTACCAGAAAGACAGGACCCTATTCACTGGAGATTAACTAAAATACTTCCTGTAGTACAGTTCCTCTCAGCTAAGGGACAGGACTCCTATCTTTGGCCTAGCTTATATTCGAGCTAATTAAAGTACATCTTAAAAGGCAGTGTACATACACTATAGTGCTGGTTTAAGCTCAGATTGGGAATTAAGCCACACTAACGGTCAGGAAAAAGCTCAAAAAAATTGGTTGCCAACAAATGATCGATTGTTCTATGCTGACAAACAGAAATTCAGCATTCCACTAGGAACATATCAGTAATCAGACCTTTGAAATACCCCCCCCCCCCCCAAAAAAAAAAATCTGGGATAATGAGTGTCAGCTGGCTTTCATTAACAGCATTACCTGTAGGCAACCATTCACCAGAGTGACAGATAAGATCACATAGACCCCTATGCCCTTATACTGCACTTACATCGCAATACTTACCCTATACCGTTAGCATTTATATGTTAGTTACCTTATTTGTTTCAATCCACCATTTTCAGACTTATGAGCAAGACTTATGCAGATTAGTTTAAATGTTGCCATATAAGTATTGCATAAATTGCAAGGGGTCTTGCAAAAATCTTTATTTTTAATATAAAAAGATGCATTGTTATAAATGCCGACAAAGTGAATGTTTTATAATTTCATAATATTCCAATAAATGTCTACAATTTATTTTTAATTGAAAATCAATCATCCTTATTCCTTTGTATTCTTAAAATTTCACCATCTGGAGTTGAAATGTATTGTGTTAGTTCTCTGTATTTATGCAGGAGTTAGATAAAAAAATATTTGCTTTCCCATTGATAACAATTACATAAAATCAGTAAAAATGGGCCACATTTATGAAGCAGGATTTAGGCATATGTTGGTGCTAATTACTGCTTCAGTTGGTTTGGCCCACAGTTAGAAAGCATGAAATCTGATATCAGAGGACATATTAGTCAGTGAATATGGATCAGCCGATGTCATATTATCTAAAATGTGTAAAAAAAAAAAAAAGAAAACTACCATAGAGTTGAATTCTAAAGGGTTTTGTTGTTTAAAAATTGTGATTAAATGCAGTACAATTAACCAGTAAAATGGATGTTTTGTCTAACTGTTTCATTTACCCAGGAATGTTTAACAGTGACAAACTTCCTGATATTTTATTACCCTCTACATCTTCGTGAATTGTTTGCAAGGTGAGTATTAGGGCATTGGGAGAGCAAGGAAAACGAGCCATGAAAGATAAACACTGCAGCCAGCCCAGTCACGTAAAAAAGCCACTCAGGAAAAACAAACCAAGAGGGGCGCCAGCTGTCAAAGTCTCGGCCTTGTCTGAATTCTTCATGGGAGAGCTTTGAAAATTGTTAACTTTGCACTTTGTTTCAAAGGCTTGGCTTTCAGAGGCTTGAGGCTTAGCTATTTAGTTTTGCCCAAATGGCCCATGTAAGACAGACAGAAGCTTGGACCACATTAGCTAGTGGTCGTCCCCGAAGACATTGGAGTGCCATGTGCAGGGTTAAAGTAACAAATGCTAGAAATGACAGAAATCAGACTCCTAGGAACATTTCAAGCCTGGAAGCGGTTGTCCTCAGAACCGTTTTCTCCTTTTAGGCCAGTTAAATCCCTTCACTGCTTTCATTCGTTTTCTATCTGTCAGAGGGGAAGCCGAGCCTGCATAGTTCTGTCATTGTCACCGTGACGTAAATTTTGCATTCAGGGGGGACAGGCCATTTCCCAAAGTGCTGTGCGATTTAGGCCTTTAGCTTGGTGGGGGAATAAGGCCTCCATTTCTCTGGGCTCTAGTCCTCAACCCCCTGTCCCTAATCAGACTGGAGCTTTTCAGAACAAAGACTAAGTGATTGTACTGGGACGCAAGACTCTAAGTCCAAGCTGAGCGAGAGTGTTTCTGCTTGGGGGGGAACAGCTAGGGATGTTGACTGGGGTGGGACAGGTGGCAGCAAAATGGTAAATTATACAGAGCTTGGTGCCACCTAATTTTACCAGCACTGTTACATAATTTCTTTTATTCTCAATGGAAAACAATCGGTCTGTCTTTTGGCAGTCTCAATTTAATAATGTTTAAAGATTATTAATAATTGTACTGGGCTGAATAAAACCATTTTGTGGTACTTTGAGATCCCTGTTTTACGTGATGGTCAATCCTCAAGCCAATCACGTGTCATGCTCAGGTCTATTGTAGGTCATGATATATTATGGGTGCGCTACTGATATGTACCATATTTACAGCCAATCAGTAACTCCTCACTCTCTCGAAGATTAGCCAATCAGCACAGTGTTTTGAATCACCTGACCCCTGCTAGTGATCCATTTCCCATTTTTCCTAAACCCACTCAGTCACAGTGCCGGCCTCGCTCTTACACGTAACCGCGGGATCGATACCTCGCAGAAAAGGTTCTGTATCAGCTCCTCCAACAAATCCAATTCAATTGTGTGTAGCAGAGATTGAGAAATAGATCCATCTGGCACTCGGAAGCTTGCAGAAAATTTTACCTGGGGATGAGAAAGAGTAAGAAAGAGAGGGAAAGAGTGACAAAAGTGAAATCTTTCTTACCTCCATTTTCGCCAGCTTTTGGACTGATGTTTTTTGGGGGGGGCAAATTACAGGGCCAAGAGGGAGTGCTTGCTGACAAAATCATTGTGCTGTGCACTTTAGTGACATAGATACTGTGGGATTACTCTGAGGGAGAGGTCTCAATTACCAAGTAGTCAACTAGAAATCTGTCCACAAATTGTAGTATGTTCTATAACATAACATCTATAATGTCACATCTAGTTCAGGTATATTCATTGTCATGAGTTCAGTTTCTGACCATTGTACTGCTGCAGCTGATGTTTAAATTATGAGTCATTCCTCCATCCATTTTCTGTATCCGCTTGTCATGTTCAGGATCATGGGTATGCAGAGCTTATCCTGGAAATTATGGGCGCAAGGTAGGGAATAAGCCAGGATGAGGCGCTAACCCATTTCAGGACACACTCCTCATTCACACACACTGCCACACCCTTGGACAATTTGGCAACTCTAATTAACCTTAGCATTTTTTTTCGGCTATGGGGGAAACCGGAGAACCAGGAGGAATCTGGAGGGTTTCCACGATGACACGGGAAAAACATAGAAATTCCACACACAGAACCAGGACAGAGATGCAGTGCTACCCACTGCACCACCATGAGTCAATATAAATCATATTGCATCATTATATATTTTTAAAGTTGCTCATCCATCCAACTGCTTATTCTGCTCAAGCTTGCTGGATCTAGGTGGGGGGGGGGGGGGGCGATCCCGGCAGCATAGAGAACAAGGCTGGCATACATCCTGGACAGGGTGCCAGTCCTTCACAGGGCACATGTACGCCCACACTCAACACGCAGTCATACACTGTGGGCAATTTAGAAACGCCAATTAGCTTTAACTGCACATCTTGGGATTGCAGGCAGAAATTACATGCATTCTTAGAAGCTGAAGAACCACAGACATTAGTCTGTCCCCAAGGAAGTAATTGCACTCCCTGTCACCCAGCAGACAATGCCACCTCCACTCAACTCAGTTTACGTGGCAATGGCCATGAAGGCAGGAGAGCGAGAATAAAGGTGAAGCTGAAATGTTATGTGTGCAGGATTCCAGGGCTGTCTGCTGAGGTATGTCCATTTCATTAGCGAACTCTTTTACCGACTTGCAAAAAATTCTGTTGAAAATGTTGTGACACATGTATCAGCCTATAGAGCAAAGCCTCACAGTACCATTGGGGCTGACTTCTGCAGTGAAACCCAAAGAGGAACCATGGCCGTTCTGAAATTAATTCTGTGAAAAAAAATTCCCTGTTAATGCCCCATGAATCCATTATTTTTCCTTTTGACTTCCACTCTTTCTTTTAAATAACCCTCATCCCTCCTGCCCTGAATGAGGGCACTGTAGGGGTCCCCATGAATGGTCAAGTTTTGGATGTGGGGGTGTACAGTGTGCATGGTGGGCAGGAATGTGTCTGCAGCTGGTAGGAGTTCGAGCAGTGATATGGCTGCTTACAGATGGACCTTCTGTTAGCGACCACATGCTAAGCTAACCTTTGGCTTTTTGGAGAATGTAAACTTTAGCACATTTGGATTAAGCCTCCATCAGAGCCAGTTAGGAAATATCCTGTAATCTGCCTCATTATAAGCTTTGTTTCGTATGAAAGAGTGAAAAGACGGAACTGAATGGCTGTTCGGCTCGGCCTGCTGCTGGGGGGATGGGATGAGTCGAAATTGAAGGGCACGGATGGATGCTCCGGAATCCCGATGTCCGCTTGCCCTCTCCCCCACCTCCCTCGAGGCTCCAGCCGGCCTGCACCTGGAATCTGTCAGCATCTGGTCGCCAGGGAAACTCTGGGAGTGACAGCGGGCCTGTCGTCAATAAAGTACTTCCCAAACAAGTGGTGAGCGGCAATCAGGATCGACTACAGCTCTCATTACGGCGCGGATCAGTCGTGGAATAAAGGGCCCCAGCCTGCGTATGACACATAGAAACCGAGGGGGAGGGCAACTCTAGCTATTAATTCAGAGCATGCCAAAGGAGCCACATTAACAGTAATAACTGGCGCTGTGATGGAAAACATGCTTCCTGATCAAGGGAAAACCTAGTAAAAGTACAATGTCCCTGACAACCTGTGAGCCACGGTCATTGACATGGACAGCTGGATGCGGACTCTGCAGAGGTAAACATCCCCGGATATCATGATGAGTGTCAGTCGGCACTGAGCGATGATGTCCAGATTGTGTATCTGGCTCCCCGAGGTTGATGTTTCAGAAAGAGATGTCACCGATATGATCTGCATGATGACTAAGAGTGGGAATTGATAAGCTGTTTGGCTCGCATCCTATATTAGCGTACAGAATTATGTGCGAGGCAGGCCAAATCCCAAACACGCAGCAGAAGACAAAGATGGATCCAACGGTCCTCTCGAGGTCAACAAGTTTCCAACATGTGCCGTTACAGATGTCATCATCCTATATGTCACCCTTTTTCCTTTCTTTTAAAAATAAACAGCTCTCCCTTGTAGTCCATCCATCTGCCTGAACCACTAGAAGAACTGAGTATGAATCCTTTCCTATTGCAAGGGAATTATGGGTAAGTGTAACAACATTCCTCGAACATGCGTTCCTATTACACCTCTCTTACTGAACACCCAGACATAGAAAACCAAACATTAACGTTAAATAAGTAAACAGTTACTGAGAGTAGATGGCATAGAATATGCCCATGTGATACATCAAAAGAGTGGAGTTTCTCCCAGGCACTGGGCTGTCACATGACACATGTGACCTCGCTGTCTAATTAGGCTGCTCACTCGAGTCCATTTGGACAGATGGAGTCTGCACTCCAGCGGGGTTCTGTGTCCCTTGCTGGCCCGGAATAGATGGAACTATTCCTCTAGGGTCCATGATACAGTCCAAGGAGGGTGAACACAGAGAGCAAAGGAAGAATGCCATGAACCAATTCCAGCTGTGACCATGGGCACACAGACATGTGTGCTGGTCAATGCCCATGTAGCACCCTAGACAAGCTTCACCACCACTGCCCCCCATCCAACAAGCATTAGCTTGCTATGTCAGTGGTGTCCTAGGTGGCCACCTATGTCGCCGAATGGATTGACCAGCACCAGTCTCGGGGCTGAATTTATCATTGCCTGGCCTCCTTTCTCAAGTAACGAAGAGACCTTCTCCATCTTGGATTGTTTAGGCTTTTCATTGAGGTATATCTGGGTCCCCCAAAAAGGCATTAAAACTGGTATCATTATTGGTTTAATCTGCCCAAAGAGATGTGGATTTCACAATATCTGACTTGAGTACCTCCAGGCCAAGGCAAAGTCATTAATGTCTTTCACCAGGCCCCCCAAGTAACACTCACCCTGCCACATAAAGATTTCTGATGGATGCTGACAGATTTAATGGTCTTACTATAACTCTATGGCACAAAAAAGACCTTCAAAAGTTCAAAAGGTAAGATGACTATCTTTTTAACTGGAAGACGTGGAAAACTTTTATTTTTTTATACCTGCCAATTTTTTTCTTTCAATCCTAATGGCATTGTCATGTTTTTGAAGGGCACTTTAGACAGTGGCTGCGATGTCCAGAAGCCGGAACATGCAAAGATTCCTCAGTCATTTCCTGTCAAATGACAGGTTTTAAAGCTGCATTTGCCACGGTCACCAAAGGCAAACGTCACTGCCGTGTTGAAACGAGACATTAAAAATGAATTCAGGAATAAAAAATGTATGCAATATAATTTTGGTCACAAAACTGAAGCAGACTTTTCACCAAAATGTACTCTGTACACAAGTTCCTTTTACAAGGCCCAGTTTCATTTTCACGTTAAACAAGTTCACGTTAGTCAACACTTTGTACTGGATCCGTTTGATAAATAGGAAGAACAACCAGGGCTATAATTTAGAGCCAACTTAAAGTATACATGTCACAGCCTGCATCCCTTCCCCCTCGTTCTCTCTGTTGTCTGGTTCTAACGAGCCACACCTGTTACTTGTTTAATCTTACCTCTCATTACAGCCCTTGTGTGGATCACCCCAGGTGCCTATCGTCTGCTCCCTCGTCAGTGATGTATATAGTGCCTCCCTGTCTTAAGCTCCCCAGTCCAGTCATTGATATTGCTGCCTGCATGTGCTCCCCAGTGTGCCCTGTGTTCTCGCCTGATCCTCCCTACCCTGTTTTGACCCCTTGTGCTCCATTTCCTTTCGCCCTGTCTGTCGTTTCATTTAATAAAGCCCCTTTTGGTTTTCCCCACGCCTGCCTTCGTCTCCGTCCTTGCCTATGACGTGACAATGCGTCGGGACTTGTAAAATGCACTATATCTTGCACAAAAAAAATCACAGCAAGTACAAGAGATATATTGACTAAAAATTACAGAGGTTTTACAGTCATTATTTTCATATGCATATGTGAGAAAGTGGGAAATGGTTCAAATGAGACGATACACTGAACAGACTTATCATTCTAATCAGAAATCGGATTTCTGTATCTTTGTGATCATTGTTGATCCGTGATGAAGGTGGACTCATCTGGGACACCTACCAACAACCCACAAAATCAAGCATTAATCCCAAATATGAGTATAAGTCCAGTTTAAGGCCCCATCCAGTAACTGTAGTAAAAAAAGGAAAAGGTATATTGCCATTGCTTGAATGACTAATAGCCTAGCCAACCCATTCCCTTAAGAATACCATATAAATGTCCATAAATACAGAGATGACGCAGTGCTATATTATTTTTTCCCTCTTACCATATTTCCTGAAGGGAAAATATATAGATAGCTTATTTTTATTTGACATCGGTGGACTATACAGCGACACGGAGTTTACGGAACCATGGAATGAAATGTCACCGCTTGCTCTGAAAGCTGGACTGCCCAACGGAACTTACAGCATGAAACGCATATATATTTCATTGACATACAATGGAATATTATAAGTGAATTGCAAAAGTTCCTTGACTGAATGTTTGTATTCTGTTTAAAATAACAGAATGTGCGTCATGTGATGTTAAGGGTCACAACAGAAGAAAATAATTCCATAGCTTGACACAGTATCGGGTTAATTTGCTACCTTGATTGGGTACCTGTTTGTTTTATCTGTTGTTTTAATTATTGTAAGTAAACTGTCTAATCAGTATTAACACAGATATATGTAATTACTTTAAATTCAGTGGAATCTTGTTCATTGATGTAGGGCTCTTAAAGCCTGAGGGGCTGTGAATGGTTTTAAGCTCTGGGTCAGTGTTCATTGCTGTCAGGTATTAAAGTTTCCAGAATAAATTTCAGATGAATAGGTGCACTGCAGCCCTGCCAATAAAAACAACATATCATTTAACCCATAAAGGTGCCAGTCGTGTGAAAGGAAGAAGAAGATTAATGTCTGATATTTCAGTTGTCCCCTTGAAGAACGCTGAAGTGGAACATAAATTGTGTCTAAGCCGCCGTGCCGGGTATGCTGGGTAATGCTCGCCATGATGAGGGTAATGGTCAGGAGGAGAACGTCAGGGTTTAGGAGGGGGTGACATTAGTGACTCTGCAGAGAATGAATCTTTCAGCTCATCATAGTGAGCATAACTCACGAGGTGCCTTCGGAATGTTCCAGCGGAAAAGAGTGTCATGGTAACAGTAACGATGCTGTATGACAGCCAGGGGTGCCGGTAGAGATTAAGGGTCCCATGAAAGCGTATCATTTTGGGCCCTCAACCCAGACCAGTCCATGCCAATAGGTCTTTGAACAGGTGAGTTTTGATCTAGTTCTTGAGACTACCACACAGAACAAAGTGAGTCCAAAACAATCTTTGAAAAGTCAAAAGTCAGTATCAAACAAGGTGCTCCAAACCAGTTTCCTAAGAATATAGGCACAGAGTTATTGCGTTTCATCTCAGATACATTTCATGTAGAGTGTCGTGAGGAATGTTTATCAGAAATACAAGCCCATCAGCTGACCTTTATCATCAAACTCCTTTGTCATGCTTCTACTTCCATGTTTGCACTGTACAATGCACTTTACAATGCACTGTACAATTCTATTAATTTCTGAGCCATTACTACGGAATTCTCTGACATTCTTTGCACAGATACTGCTTATTATCGTTTATTATGTGTCTAGTAGTGTCTGAATGTCTTTTTTACTGTCTAAATGTGTGTTGTGCTACTATAACCCTGTAACTCATATGGATTAACAAAGTATCTATCTATCTATCTATCTATCTACGTCCCTAGTGTCCATCTCCCCCTACTGGCTGAATCGCCCACAGGTGTACGGTGTAACTGTGTGGCCCCCGGGTCTGCCCCGAGATCATGTGTCTGTAATGCTCGCAATTTGCTGACCCCATAGCTTGGGGAAATGGAGCGGTCTGGTCATCGCGCAGGGCTAATGGCACTCTGCTGAGTGCTCCGCATGCCATCGGCTCGGTATTATATGGCGCTATTGATGGTAACAACTTTGATAGGATCTGTCCATTGTGAGGAGCAGCAGGTGGGGGACGACGGCAGGCTCATTATCCGGGCTTGGGCCCCGGAACGAAGCGGGCCGTACGTGTGAAGAATGGTCTACGGAAACTTCGTAATTAATTACCTTTGAAGCGGATCTTCATTAATCTAATTATCAGTTGAGGGGGATGGGAGAGAGGCGGTAATAAGCCGCTGGTGAAAAATCCTGCTAATTTTACCCACCAGTGTCCGTAACGCAGCGCATCGGGCCCGACGTCATAGACAACTCAGGGTTATCTTTTTACCCACAGTACACTTCCTGTCGCATATCAGCCCACCACCAAGGAGATATCGGTACGTGCCGGCCCTGCCATGTCCATCTGTCAATGGAGGCGGTCACGGTCTGTGAGTCAGGAATTAACCAATGGCACGGCCTGTCCCTCTACGCTCGAGCGGAGCCGGTCGCCTCCACAGCCCCAGCGATACGTCATGTTCGGAACGCCGACCACCAATCTCTGCGTTCATAAATCATCGCTCACGTTAAATGATGAAGCAACATATTGTTCCCGTTTGCTGGAATTAATCGTGATGAATTGAGATGCCAGGACAGGTGAGCTTTAACAGGCAGCATAATGCACTTATATTAATTACACCATGTGTTCATAAAAAGCAGCTTCACCGGCCCATGAAACACTGGACTAAGGTTCAGGGAAGCAACTCCGAAATTAATTAGCGGCACTGTATCTGTCCATTGGTTGTTGTACAGTGAAGACTCCCCTACAAAGAATGGCCTCTTACAAATATAACTCAGAGCAAAATGGTTTTATTTTCTTTAATTAATATTATTTGTACACATCTATATTTGCAGCAAAAATAAATAAAGAGACAGAAAGAAAACAGAACTTGTTAGAGGAGTGTCATCCATATGGTTAGCAGAATTCAGCATTCACTTGACAGTACCTTATAATAATAATATTCAAAATGTGACTTTGATTCAAATTGTCCTTGAGCCTCATACAAACGGCCAGTCAATTTCTCAAATGAGTCAGTTTTGCAGGTCACAAAATTAAATTCTAGATTGTTATTCGGCATAACAGGCAATTAAAGCAGAAGGCTGTGACATGTATGACAATAATGATTAATTTAGGAGACATTCCGGAACTTTAAATAGATGGTAAGCAGTGGACAGCTATGACGCTTTGATGCAATGTGGTGAGACCTGCTCCAGGCAGGACGGCTAACAGAATCATGGGAAGCTGGCATGGTAGAAAGGAATAGGGACTTAATTCAGGAGGGGTGTCCGGGCAGGATGAACCAAGCAGCGGAGAAAATTAAACGAAACACTGCCAATTTGTTTCAGCCCAAGGGAAACATAAAGGAAAACAAAAACAAGGCCTTGGGAAGGGAAGGCCATAACTCCATTAGTAATTACTGGTGAAAAGCTACACGGAACGTGAAAGGAGTCTGCATGCCCTCCCAGTACTGCAAGGGTTTCCTCCAGGTACTCCTGTTTCCTCCCACAGCCCAAGGCCATAGTTTGACTAATTAGCATCTCTGAACTGGTCACAGGGTGTGATTGTATGTGAGTTTTGTGATGAATGCACATCCTGTCCAGGATGTCCCCTGCCTTGTGTCCTGTAATTTCTCAGAGAGGCTCCAGGCTCTCCACAATCCTGTACTAGATGAGTGTTAAATAAGATGGATAGATTGATGGATGAAGTGAATGAATGGGCTTGTCTTCTGTTGTCTCTTTTTCCTCTCCTGACACATCACCCATCCCCCCCCCCACAAACCCCCAAAACAATTTTTCTGAAGCAGTTCCTATAAAGCAGAGCCTCCCTTAACTTTGAATCAAGAAACATCTGGTTAAAAATTTCAGGATGTTAGTCACTATGCCGCTATAAAATTGGCATATAAAACCATTCGTTAGCCGTCATTAACAGCAGGCCTGCAAATATCTTAAAGCTCTGTGTTTTCTCCCGTTATATTCCTCAGTGGGTACCTGGATTCATGGGTATTCGGCATGATAAAAATGCCATGTATTCAAAGCCCAAGTCTTCCCGCTGAAGAAAAAAAGCAGGAGGCTCTATTTTAGTCGCGGGGGGAATGTTTTGTCATGTAATCATTTTACTGCGCTTGGGTGATTCGCACAGGATAAGTCCCTGCAGATTTGTTTGCAGTGCCTATATTTTAAAAGAACAAAATGCCTTTAAAGTGGCAGTCGTTCTCTGGGTCTTCTGGGGAGGGCGGGGGGGCTCCCTATCTGAATTTCACTCGCTGAGATCCGGGAGGGGGCCACAAAGCATTTAAATACAAAAGACGGCTTCTCTCACAAAACATAAATCATTCAGCCGCGGTGAAGAGGGTTTATTTATAAGCTCTGCTTAGAAGATTCCCGCCTTTTTCCATCTCGTAGACGGCAGCGCAGTTGGAGTTGGGAGCTGGAGACACTCCGAGTCCTACTGCCAATGGTCTCCCAGGTCTGGGTTTCACCTCCTTCTTGTTTTTCTCTGACCGTCCGTTGGGATGTTAAGTGAATGTTATGCAAACATGACCACAAACGTCAGTTACACCGCAAGACTGCTAGCGACGGCTATGCGCTTTGAGTTTTGCATTGTCTATCTGTCCATCTGTCCAAGATGAGATAAGGTAAGAATGTTTATCGTCACTGTGCAGTGAAAATAGTGATTGAAAGACAGTGATTTAGCAGCAGCCCAGCCAGTAGTACAGCATATACAATATACATAGACAAGGACAGTAAATAAAGAAACACACAGATAGACATAGAAAAGCACAGTATGCACATCATGAATCGGAACAGAAACGTATGTACAGGAACAGTGCAAAATGGTATCAGTGCGGCATATCATATAGGTGCAAATAGCAGAACTATGGTTTTTGAGCAATGGATCCTATTGCACACTGGTGTGGTGGAGATGCATCATTTTCAAAGACAAAAGCTGTGTAAGAACACATTATGTAATGACATTGCATTATGTGTTGAAAATTTGTTACATTTGCGACATTATTACATAATGCGTTGTTACAAGGTAGTGGCATGGGGGGTGGGGGCGTCTGGCAACGGCTGTGGGGAAGAAGCTGCTCTTTAGTCTTGTTGTGTGGACGGGAGTGAACCTGTAGCATTTGCTTGAAGCCAAAGGTTTAAATAAGCAGTATCTGGAGTGGGGTGGGTCTTTGGCAGAGGTGGCAATTTCAGGTCCAGAAAGTAAAAATCTAGACCAGGATTTTGTTTCAACCAACCACTTGAATACTATTTGGCTATGACTTTTTCCGCTCAGCTGGTTGGTTGA
>JAODLD010000008.1:18952280-18973880 GCA_026781065.1 Mormyrops boulengeri
TTTTTTTTTTTTTTTTGTGTTTTTGTGTTTTTTTTTTTGTTTTTTTGTTTGTTTGTTAGATAGTGTGATCGTGAGAGAGAGAGAGAGAGAGAGAGAGAGAGAGAGAGAGAGAGAGAGAGAGAGAGAGAGAGAGAAGGGTTAAAAGGCTTTATTAGTTTTTCACTTTACTTGGAGTTCCTGACATAACTTTATGTCACCCTGCCGTCACCCTGCCGCTGACATCCTGTGAGCCACTTCCTGTCATTGTTTCTCTCCGCTCAGGTCGTCACTCACATCCCACGGCGCCACTGCTGCCTGTACTTGTGAAATAAACTCGCCTGCCGTTTTCATGTCATGCTCGCGCGGCCCAGCGCAGCAGTTTCCCCGACGCCATGCCATTAACAAATCCCATTAAAGTTATTTTTGAAAAGCCCTCATTCGCTGAATGGCGATCATAGCTGCGCTCTGTGATCCAGGGAACCAGCGTAGTCCCTCATCAAAAACACTTCTTTAACAGACGCTACCTAAAGCAGCCCTTCCAGGCAGTGGTGCTGACGGACCGCATGATGCCTATTCATCACGTGACTTAGTCTCAGCATCCTGGGCCTGCCAGGGTTTTCCTGTCTACTTACACGTGGGTGGACTCAGAGGAACAACTGGATCTGTTTACCGGCATCAAACAAAGGTAATAGGGCCTGGAGGGAGCACCTTAATTAGCACAGATGAGACCGTGCAACGGGCCAGAAGCCCCCATGACTCATCTGATCATCTGCAATCAGTCTAGTCCGCTTATTTGCATTCCTTAGCATTTGCCCGGCCCAGGGCGCTCCTTGATGCGTTGTAGCCTGAGGCTAACTTGTTGGGTTATGGGGCTGGAGGCGAATGCGCGCTGCAGCCCTCATGTAATCCAGCAGCACTCCAGCGAAGTGCCGGTAATACACCCAGCCATCAGAGCCGCCAAGGCGCAGAACAAACACAAACACCCCTCCATGTCAGCTCACATTATAGGGAAAGGTGTCTTAATTGTTTTGTATTTTTCACTTTCCTCTTGGAGGCACCAGACTGATATCCTTGGGAGTTTGGTGTGTAATTAGTTTTGTGTTCTTGTGGTTCTTCTGAAGGCACTCGGTTCCCTGTCAGAGACCTAGCCACCATCACGTCTCCATCACGTATGTTCTCCACCCAGCCCATCGTTCCCTGTAGCTTTGTGGCTCCGCTGTAGAATTCCATTCTGCTGACTTTTCTCGATTCTGCGATGGCCCCTGAAGAGGCTCAACCTACTCGCTTACTCTGTCACATTTCTAGAACTTCTGAAGGAAAGTGGATGCCAGATCATGAAGCTTTGGTCAATGAATTTTTGTTCTGATATTAAAACTACCCCCCCCCCCCCATTAAAATCAGCACTTAGCCAATCATGTCGTCTTGCTCTATTTGTTTTATTAGTCAGATGTCTCAGAAGAATTGCAGTTTTCACAGCAACATCAGTCAAGTTTTGATATGATCTCACACAAAATATTGGCCCAGCTCTCTCCTGCTGGTTTGTTTCATCATGGCTACCTGCTCTCCTACTCTTTATTGCAACGACCTCTCCCTGGGTGGATATTCACCCTACATAGTTGAAAACTTCACAATAAAAGTTTATATTCTGGCTTTTGTTAAAGCCTACAAAGGTCCAATCAGGCATCCCAGCTCTCACAAAAGGAGGTTTCCTGCCGTAAAAACCTAGTATACAATACTCGCACCAACACAGGGAGGGAAAATGCTATATTATCAGTTCAGGGTTCAATCTACCGTATCCTGCATTGTCAAAGGATAGAGACGTAAAGGTTAAGCACAGAGCGCTCAAAGTGTCCGCCAAAAGTCTCTCTTATGTCACCATGCATGCAGATGTCTTTGTGATGTCATAAAAAGGATAAGCTGTTTGTAAATGGCGAGAATGCCTGAAACAAAACACATGGAATCCAGCATCCAGCTTTGTTACAATGCATAATGCAATAACGTCACATTATGTAATAACTCAATGGAATGTAACTAATTGAATAATAATAATAATAATAATAATAGTAATAATAGGATAATGCTGCAATATAAAATTATAACATACCTTTTGTTTAGTTATTACGTACTGCGACATTATTACATAATGCATTGTTACACATACAGTCAAAGCCAACATGTTCATATGAAACAGGCACCTTTGCTGCTGTAAATGTGAGCTTGAAAAAGGGTCCTTGTGTCTGGTAGGGCAGAGGTACGGTCAGATACAGGACACTGTGCATTCTCCCGGTCCTCCGGCTTCCCCTACTGCGACCTGGCAGACAATGACATAAAAGCCATTCATCTCCCCCATCCAGAAGCCATTATTTTTCATTCCTCCTCTCGAAAAAGATAATAGGACACGAACAATTTCTGTCAGCTGATAGAACGCTCCCCGCCGACTGAGAGTCTTCCAGGAAAATCCGGCTCTGGCGTCACTTGCGTCCGGATCGTTTTCTTAACCCCAAAGCGCACAAGTGCTACACTGGTGAAGTCGCACATCCTGTTGTCCATTTACACCATTGACCCCCCTCCCCCCCACTGTTTTCTCATCCTCCAGTCTGAGCATGGCTGACACAAACATGCATTCGCATTACAACACGCAGACACCCAGGGCTGGTGTCACTTCAGGACGCCTCTGGTGGCCTACGGTTTTCCTGTTTGATTTCACTTGAATCTCCTCTCAAAGGTAAATCGGCGGCTTCCAACCCAGGCCTGGCATACCTTGGGGAAGGGCTATTCATACGTGTCAGAGCGGAAAGGCTCGTCAGAGATTCTGAGAAGCTGCAAGTCCATTTCAGTGTCTTGTAGGGAATGACCTTCCAGGTAAATCATTGCACATGTCAGTTAGCGCGCATTAGCGCTTGTGCTCGTGGTCAATATTAAGCACAAACAGAGCTTCAGGCCAGACGTGAAGATGATAAATAGGCCTGTGAGCAAACTGGCCCTCCTTTCAACACCGAGCACTAATCCCGTAACCTTCCGGAACACCCCCGTGTGCGCGATTCGGCCTCCTGCTTCTAATTCAGCAGCAGGCCTTGCTCCCGCCAGCCGTCTCCCCGGAGACACAAAGGAGATCAAAGTTCCGCAGATAACCATTAACCCGACTTGCGGCGAATAAAACGAGGGAGAGAAGTGAGCGATAACCTTGAAATTCGCTTTGTCTGGGCACGCTTGGGTTTTAATGAGTCGATGGCCGACTCTGGCGGCGAGCGGGGGAGAGGCGCTCAGTGTGTTTTCCGCAGGCAGCCAGCTGTAACCAAACAAATTGCCAAAACAATGCTTTCCATGCCTCTGTTTTAGGTAGACATGTTACCGAATGAACCCCCTAATTGTTGATTAGAGTAAAACAGCTGGGCATTCGGGCAGAAAATGATGAATTCCTCCTTTTTTTGGAATTGCAACTTTAAATTTACAAAAGTGATACAAATAAAAATACAAAGAAGATGCAAAAGGTTCATTAAAAGTATTTTGTAGCAAAGAGCCAAAGAAAATTAGCACAGGCTGAGCAAACAGCAGTTTTTCGAGTTTTCAGTCACAACATCGCCTCACTGTTTACTCCGGCAATGCCTGAAGTCGTTCTTCCGCCTGTTTAGCTTGTACGATACATCCGCGTCGGCTTCATTGCTAATCTACGGCCCCTGCTCTTTTTTTGTTCTTGCAAACTCCCAAAACATATTGTATCTCTGGGGAAGCTTGGCAGTGAATGGCGAGGATTTTTGCGAAGGTGTAGTAATCAGGTAGGCTGGACATCGGGCGTAGTAGACATGAGAGTAGAGGTGCCATTTGAAACTGTAAATTAGCTGGAGGTGTCTCAAGCAAAAGGGGGAACAAGGAAAAAAACAATTTTTTTTATGATGCTGATTCGTTTTATTTATTTTTCTCAACTTATTCACTGTACAGCACTTTGGTCCTGTGCTGGCTGTTTAAAGTGCTTTATAAATAAAATCGGATTGGATTTGATTGGAACCAGAGTCTTGGGTGGTGTGTGGGCTAGGATACTATACCTGCAATTACTAGGTTGTAGGTTCAAAGCCCTGGGTCGGCAGAGTGGCTTCATTATTGGGCACAACCTGATCCGTGACCCCAAATTAATCTATGGAATATCAAGTCCAAAAAATGCATGTTGCTTTGGATGAACGTCTCTGCTAAATAAAATTGTAAATCTTCAGCTAGCTTCCAGATCTCAGCTAAAGCTGCATGGGGGGGGCGAATCAGTGCCAGGAGAAGTAAATTCTCACTAATGATCATAGTCAGCTCATCCATTGATGGACAGTAGCAACCCCCCCCCCCCACTCCTTCATGTTCATCAGCAGCTCTATACAAGCTAATACTTACGATGTCCATGAGGCATCAAAATGGGAGGTGTATTTCACTCTGGTCACCATCTTGGCTCAGCTTTGCCATCAGACTCACTTTCCCAGCATGGAGTGGGAAACTAAAAAGCCAGTTTGTTAGGGATGGACTCTCACCACGGCCTCCGCTGGCCACATGCTGTCAGCGTGGCACCATATTTGGAAGCATGCCCACGCCTCATGTGTTTGAGCACCCTCATTAATCTGCCGCTCATGTGCCGTGGTTCGAGATTAAAATTTCTATTACCCTGACAATGCAACAGACGAGGATTCTTGCTGTTTTTAAGTCAAGTTAATTGAAGCGATGATGAGGATGGAGAGCGATGACTAATCAGAAAGATCAGTCACTTGGAACATGTGACTAATGAGGTAGAATCCAATAGGGCAGCTCCATTACGTGCAAAAACACTTTTTTCATTTAACGATTTAAATTTGCCCCATTTTGACAATGTAAGACACATGGAGAGAGACCTCTTGAACTTCCGAAACATAATTCAGGGAAGCCGATGATCCAAACTGAACGCAATCCCACAACTGCTCTGGGGTCTCTACAATAAACAGGATTCGTCGTCTCCATAAAATCGAGACCCTGCCTAGTCCGATCCGTCATTTTCAGCAACGTCGACCTAATAGCGGACACAACGGGGGAAAAGGATTTTACGCGGCGTAATCTTTTTGCTAAAAATCGTGTGTCACACCTCTTCTTTCTTGCCGTTTCCACGGTGCTCTGATTCTGCAGCCACTGCCTGCAGTGAACCACAAGGTAACGTCTGAAACAGGATAACGAGTGTGAATTCGAAGGGCCCCAATGTGCCACTAACACAATATGGCCTTGATTTCTTAGTGAGAGCGGAGCATGAAAGTAAGCTGCTAGCAAATCGCCGAAATCCAGGGGTGCCTGACACTCTTTTTAGCAAGCCTGGATGCGAACATAAAAGTCCATCTAACACAAGAAAACTGAAGAGATGTTTTTTTGCTTCCCTGATACCTAAAAGCTGACTTTTCAGCCTTGGTTGTGGTAGTTTGTAGCTCTGTGGGTTAGGAATCTCCTCATGTATCTGGAAGGTTATGGGTTTGAATCCCAACGCTAGCAGACTAATCATATCACTTTTGGGCCATTGCGCAAGGCCTTCATCCCTGACTGCCCTGGGGGTGCAGCATGCTGCCTGAATGGGATGCATCACTTTGGACAAAGGCAAATGATGTCATCAGGGTCTACATTATGACATCATCTGTTCTGTAGAAAGGTGCATGTATTTTGAGCCTCAAACGGTAAATCACCATTTACAGATAACAGGACATTTTTCTGCATAGCTATCTTGTGTGCGAGTTTCACTGTGGGCCAGCTCAGCAAGAAAGTCTTTGCTAAGCGTTGAAAAAAGTCCCCCACCAGCACAGAGCGGTACAGACAGGACTGCAGCCGCTTCCAAACCACCTCCCCAAACGGCACCACCCATTTCAGCACACATCCCCCTTTGATATGCGTCTGTGCTGGAAATCAACACTAATGAAGACCTGTGGGAGAGGGGCTGGTGTGGACAAGCCCGGGTGATTGTTGTAGCTTTTGTGTTTGTTTCAGATTGTTCCAGACTTCATGGATGGAATATCTGCCTGAAATCAGGGGTTGCCTTTTTTCTAGAAGATTCCTCAGGCCCACTCATGGTTCCTCATCATGGCTCTAGGCAATCTGTGCGTAAGTGAATGTCAGTCAGTGATCCACCCACCCATTCGGCTACCATCTAAATGTTTGGGGTGTTACCCAGTTCAATTGCTTCTTGTCACTGGATGTGAACCTCTTTCAATGACACACGGAGACCCCCCCCCGCCCCCCCCAGCAAGAGCATCTTGCTGATGGATCGGTGGATCTTGCCTGCTGGCGAGCTGGGAATCGATCCGTCATTGATCAGCGCTGAGTCATGAGTCCCATCAAGCGATGGTCTTCAAACCTGAGATAATGAAGTGGGTTTAAAGGTGTATAAGTACCACAGTCACAAGACGGTATCATGGTCAATTTCTAAAGATCACCCATGCATAAAAAATACACTTTGATTCCAGTGTGATACTCTTTATATAAGTGTTCATTTCCAAAGGAAAAAATACGATTAACACAAAGTAAACAGCACTTCAGAGAAAAAAATTCAATCATAAACAGCTAAAATATGTATTTTAATATATAGGTTTTCATTTCCCTGGCATGCAAAATGTAAAAATGCTTCACTTAAGCTATTAATTTGCTTAAACTATTAACTCACTTTAAGCATAGCATTGCACATTAAACAGGAACTGTACTTTGGGTCAGCTTGCTAGACTGATTCTGGGACACCTCATATGCATTTTGATTGGTTTTTAGCTTAACCAATCAGCGATCACTTGGGCCGTCCTCATGCAACCCCACAAAGGCCCTCTGGGAGCCACTTTCTTGGCAGTTCCTTGAAAAGGAGGATCATGGGAAAGAAGCTGGCAGCCAGGCCGGCTGCAACTGGTGACAAGAAAAAAGGGACACACTGTCTTAGTGTCAGGTGTGGAAGGAACACGCCGGGGGCACATTATGCTTCAACCTTTCCCACTCAGACAGAGAATTATTTATGCGGTAAACACCACGCGCTGGGCCCTTTAGACACTGCACAGGAGGCAGAAGAGCTGAAGACACCACAGGGGCAGCAGGCAAATCATGCCAACACAGAAAACATTTGCCGAAACTGTGGCTGTCACTGGGCTATTAACTCCGATGTACACTACTGTTCAGAGCCTAAATAAGCGGTAGATGTTCAGTGATAAATATTCACTAGTTTTTACATGCAAAATTGATATTGGTAACAGTTAATACTTGTTTATTTTTATTATGTTTAAAAGCTTTCCAAATATATATAAAAAACAAAATGTTTGAAAATAAATTTAAAATATGGCATTGCATTTGTTTTGATCATTTTATCAAGATGTTTTCTTGTTCTGAAAATAGACAAAATAGAAACATAGAATATCCACGTTTTTATTAAGCAACATTTAGTCCAACATTTTAAGGAAAACTCTTTGTCTCTTTAATCTATGTCCTGACTGTCTTTCAAAGAAATGCAGGCCCCAGAAATACGAATTATGGTAGCTAATGAAGCCCTTGTGCCGAAACGGGCAGCACGTTTTATTGAAGATTTAATTTTATTGAAGGCGGCGAGGGATTTACAATGACGATCAGGGAGATGGGCAGCGTAAATTTGCTTCAGACACGTCACTAGTGATGTGTCCACCGGTACAGATTTGTCGGGATTTATGAGGGCGAGGGGATGTCACCTACATGGTTATGCTCAAAGAAGCGAGCTTCCTTGACTGGCCTAATTTATGGGTGAGCAGCATTGAAATGCAAATGTCCCTTGTTTACTTGGCCCACTTGATGTTGCTCGTAATAGACTTTGGGGGAAGCGAGGTTTGTAGGAACAGGAAGTCACCGCTTATATAATGAGAAGGCTGCACAATACATGAGAACCTCATGCTGACGAGAAATTTAATTGGCCAATGTGGATGCTTTCATTGAGCATTTCCTTCAAGACGTCAGTGGGACGTCAAGAACAGCAAATGAAAAATATGTGGGATCTTTGCATCAAGTTGTCATTACGCTGTAATGTTGTAATGTTGCTAGCTTGAGTTAATAAGACTGTCCTGTCAGATTAGCAGCGTGCTATTGCTAAATGTGACTCAGCATGGTTCTAGTAGCGTGAGACCGATCAGAAACACACTATGCCTCATCCTTGCTTGTTTCACAAAGGAGACAGCTTCTGATGGATAACTTGAAGCAGATCTTCTGCCAGGAGCTTCCCGCACTGCTGCTTCTTAGAGTAGGAGGTGCCCTAGGAAAGGCCTGTGGGTGGAGCCTGCCAGCAAGCTCCACCCAGGCCTCACGAATTCGAGACAGTTGGAAGATCGGGATCCCTTCCAGCTGCAAGACTGTAGCGCTCAGAGCCAATATTCTCTTATTGCTCTTATGGGATTCTTTATCTCCCTCCCAACAAACTTTGCACAGGTTAGTGCGGCCAAACAGCCAGGGTGCAGCCTCCTTTAATCAATACCCTTGGTGCTATCGCGCATGTTATCTCCCGCCTATTTACACCCTTTGTGTAAGGCTGTCATTTATGTAATCGCTGTCACTTATGTAACTGCTGTCATTTCATTTGAAGCCCAGACCCCCGCAGGTCAACTTCAACTGGGGATCTTGGCAGTCGTATTGACACAAATTAAAATAAAGGTTCCTTGATCTGCTAGCATGACTGATACTCTTCCAGACGCTTCCATACCTGACTATCTTGGCTAGATATCGAACAGCATTTATACACGAACGGCCCATCCGTTTAACAGAACGGTATAGATTTAAACTCAAAACATAAAGGAGCATTTTTCATCATGTGTCTCAGCTTTCAAAAAAGTTGTAAGTTCAGGTTTATAGCCACTACACCAAAATTCTGTCTTGTGGGTTCATAATTAAGCAGTTTTTATGTGTTTTATGGCATCTGCTATTTTGATTTTTGGCGGAGCCTGGCATTTAGAAGGTCCCAAACATCAAAAAGCATTCAGCGTCCTGTATTAACGAAGAGTCTTGCTGCCACAAGCTGGTGGAGGCAAAAGTGAAAGCAATTAGTATTGATCAGCTCAGCACAAAGAGGGGCATTGTGGGAGATGAAATGTGCATGTGTTTGCATGCCCGAAAATAACAACAGATTGGGGAGATATTTGCAGAATCAGACAGGGACAGTCAATGACATTTAATTCTCCATAAATATATATTTTTTCTGAATCACAATTTATTCACAATCTTCTACAGCCATTGTGCCTATTTTCAATATGTCGATTAACAGCCACTGGGTGCTTCCCATTTGTTGAAGACCGTTTGTTGAAGACTGTATTTGTAACGTTTTGGCACTCAGAAAAGTCCCAAATCAATCCCATCTGAAATATCATAGACCTGCATTACAAGCCAGGAACCGCAGTGCTTCCATTCTGATGCATGTCTCCTTGTGAGCAGGGCTCAAAACACAACAAGCAAACGTTTATGCAATATTCATTGAAAACAGGGTGCGAGGTTGCGCTTGTGTTGCACTGTCACTATGGATACGGCAAAATTTTCAGGGCAACATACAATCCACGGGAAATGTAGTTATTAGTGCAAACTTATAGAATGCTTTCATTGTCAATTTAACATTACACAGCATTGCAATAATACATTTGTTCTATCTTTACCTTGCTATTACACTGTGGGAGGGAAGGTTGGGTTAGAAAGAAGGACAATTATGTAACAAATAGGCTCTGAGTTCTGCCTGGGTCACTAACGTGAGGATACATGGTGAAATTTTCCTCAATCTGCCTTTAAAGCAAAGTTGGCACATCTCCAGCTACCGATATTACTTCCCTTAGCCCTGCCGAGGCCCTGAAACAGTCCTGGGAGAGAGAAATAGCCAACTGCTTCTCCATGGCGTTGGCACCGTCCCACCCCCCCCCCCCCCCCCCCCCCCCTTCTGCCGGCGCGGACCGGGGCCCCCCCGCCCACGTCTCCTAAATAGCTTCCTCATGTACAAGTATCTGAAGATAACAGATATTGGCCCAGATCAGCCAAGAATTAAGACCCGCAGAACGTGAGTGGGGTATTGGGACAAAAAACGAATTTGGCGATTTACATGTCTTGGATCATATTTTATATGATTAATTTCAATATTTATTATTGGTTTGTACGGCTCTGGGTAAATTATCTGCCCCACCCGCTACTGTGTCGGTCGCCTTTTTTAAGAGATACATAAAGATCCCGCAGCCAGGCGATTCCCGTTAGTGACTCGGCCTTTGACAGCCCGTACTGGGCCAGTCGGCCGAGGTACAGACACTAAACGCCCGACTCACACAGGCCTGTTCGCCACTGCTTCGGTTTTAACTTCTTTAGTGCAATAAACCGCTTCCAGCTGCACGACGTAGTTTCACATTAATACCCGCACCGGAAAACAACGAAATACATAAATGTCACCCATTGTAGCCCCCAGCACTTCGGGCTCTGGCACACCCGGCTCCGACGCTCCGTACAGCCGAAGAGAACCGTGCGCTGCCTACTGCGGAACCGGGCCGCGAAGGGGGCTTAAAGAGTACCGGAACGTGTGGTTCTGATACCTAAAAGGGGCCGGAAGGGGGTCAAGGCAACCCGGGGGCTAATATTTAACCAGCCGACCAGGCCTAAAGCGTCCGGCCGACCGTGAGCGACGCAGACAACAGTCCCGGCTCGGTGAAGCGGCAGGCGCCAAACAGCGGGCTCTCGGCGACCGCCAGCGCATTAAAGCCGACATATCCTTACCTAGCAGCCGCTCAAACGTGCCTCTCCCCTTGCCCATCGCCGATTTGATGTCGCTTAGCGGGGTTTGCTAACGAGACGCAGTCGCTCGGATTTACAGTCTTTACAGCTTCAGCAGCCTCCCGGCTCCACTTCCGGTTTCCTGTGCCGTAGACCGCGTCGGCTGGGTCCGTTTGTCCTACGAGTAATGTCGGTCGCGCCCCCTGGCGACCGTATATACGAATGACTATATCGCAGGAAAAACGAGGCGTTGTAACTCCAACAGTAAGCGCGATTACTACACACTGCGCCTCTTTGTGTAGCGGCGTCACACCTCTCAGGCTGACAAATCCGTATATGGGGATTGTATTTCTCCGAAGTGATCGAAAAAATTAGGCACTGTAGCTGGGCTGGCTTGTTCTGTATTTTTTCTCTTTTCTTTTTCTTTTTTTAACCCTCACGCCATTAAGCCCTACACGAGTCTCTGTCTGGCACACAGAACACTGCAGTCAGTTGTCCGTAGTGTTGGTGGTTTGTAGTATGGAATTTCGTAGCCATCTCCAGCACAGACCCTTCCCTGTGAACTTGCCCTCTTGGATGCAGGGTATCCTCCAGGGGAAGTGAAGAGTCCTAATGCTTCGTAGCCTTTAACTGTGTGAGATTGTTGTCATACTAAACTGATGAGGTTACTTGCGCTAGCAATAGCATAGCAGTGATAATGAAAGATTATTTTAAATTGAGTTTTCTATTGATGCTCATCCAGTGCAGGGTCATGGTGACCCCTGGAACCGAAACACGAAGCATAGGATATTGTGGAGGGATACCATCACAGAGCACACATTCACACACTCGCTCACGGTACACTTACATGCTGTGTTGGGCTGAGAGAGGAAACTATTGGGCTGAAATCCGCAGCACCACAGTGAAAAATGTAAACTCTACACACACAGAGCCAGACATGGGAATTTAATCCACAAACTTAGAGACATAAAACCACAGTGCTACCCACTAATCCACCACACTGCCTACATACAGCACTAATAAGCATATAACGAAAAATCCAGACACACCTGCTTTTAGTGCATTTGTCTCTATTATAGCTATTATATGACTTACGGTAAAAGTCCTCGAGGCAATGAAGTAATACATATCAAATATTGCAACAACCAAGAGACGTGTTAAACATCTCAAATTGTTTTCAAATGTTACATTCTTCCAAAATAGCCTTTTTTCCATGACAGCATTGCAGACTCTTGGCCAGCTTTCATTCCCTTGGAATGCTTCTCCTACAGTCCTGATGGAATTTCCGTAAGTTCTGAGCACAAGTTAGAAGGAGCTACCTTACTCTTCGATCCAGCTCGTCCCTAATCAGCTGTATAGGGTTTAGACCAGGGGATTGTGGGGGCCAGGTCATCCGTCACAGCACTCCATCTCTTTCCTTGTTCATAAAATAATACTTAATACATAACCTCAATTTGTGCTTAGAGTCGTTATCTCGTTGAAGAACAAAATAATTTTCAGTAGGTGTGTCCAGACTTGTGACTGGCACTGTATATCCAGTAGTTTCGGAGATGAGTTGAACCTTCCCCAGTTCTGTGGTCTCTACATTAACCTGCGACAGGGATTGTATTGTGGCTGAACGATCAATTAAAAGCATTTGATCACATTTGTTTTTTTCCTCTCACTGCCTTTGCTGAGCTTAGAGTGTAAGTACTGTTTCTGGTACCTGGCCTCTCTGTTGCCACTCTCTGGTAATCTTGGTTGTAGCGGATTTCACTCGTTCCCAATAAATCCAGATGACCCTCCCCATCATTTATGCTATATGCCCATGTTTCTACTCCACAGTGGAATTATCTGAATGACGAAGGAGACACAGGAGAGGCAGAGAGAGTGACAGTCTGTTAGCTCAGCAGAGAGGCAGAGGGGAATCTTAGAGATGTCAGTTATGTGGCATTAATAAACATCTACTGATTCCCCCCCCTTGGCCGTTGTGAAAAATTGACTCCCACAGCACGGTTCAGTGCCCACGAGGACACATGCAGAACGTACGTACGCACACGGGCTCGGCACGCCTGCCAAACACTCATGGTGGGGCGGGATGGTGGGGGGGGAGGGGCATGGACTTTGTGAATCGTATGGATGAACTTTGATCCACGGCTCAATGCTGCGAGACGGTGGGCGGGAGCTTCGCCTTCGTTCTCTGTGTCTTGCAGAATAACTGCACAATGCTCTGATTTAGCAGGCCTAGGCGTTAGGGTTGGGGGGGGGGGGGGTAACGAGATCTGCCCACTGATGCTCATATAGACACTCCATTGTTCCTTTGTTTCCCCCTAATCCATCTCTATGACCCTCCCCAACAGTGGGCTCCAGTGGTGTCCCCCTGTCCATGTCCTGGTGTCCATCAGCATGATGACAGGCCCGGAGACTCCGCTCCTCTAAGCACCTCTAATGGACCACAAGACCCTTCACAATTCCTCAACACTAGAGTTCAAGACCCCGACCAGCCCACTAAGTCACCCCTTCTTATGCGATCCTGCCTTTTCACCCTTTGTATATATCCATCCTTTGATCCATCCTTCCAGGGTACTGCATTAAAAGATCACAGCGAGAACCTGGATGGCTCATAACTTCTCGCCCACGCTCGCTTGATGCTGTGATGCCCGTCAAAATTACAATGCGGAGTGATGAAACCTACAAAGGAACCTTTTGTGTGTCCACAGCCTTATGTGCATGTTTATGAAAAGCATCTGAAGATCCCTGACTAGTGTAAGATGGTTGAAGTTTGACTTTTAGCGCTAAGCATGCCTCTGTAAAATTAAAGGAACTCATAAAACCTCATAAAACCTCATAAAAGATGTGAAGATGGAAGGCTTTATTGTTTTATACAGACACGAACACACACAGGGGTTATGAAACGAGAGGTGGAGCAACAAAATGATTTCACATTTTTTTTTTCCACATCCACACTTCAACCACAGCTAATACCACACAGTAAAAGTAAAATGGGTATTAAGAGGAAGAGAAAGAGACTAGAGTGAGCAAACAGGAAGTGGATTCCGGGTCCCAGGTCCCAGCGGAGTCTGATGAGCTCTTCCGGCGTCACTTAGACGTACCCCTTAACCTGGGTCGTGCCCCCTGCTGGCCTGCGGGAGGACTCATCCTCACTGCTGAACGTGGGCGAGGATGGCACCCCCGGCGGGCTGGAGCCACTGTAAAGCAGGGCCCCACCAATCAACAGGAGCCCTGAAGCCCCCCAGCCGAGATAGAGGGCAGGGCCCAGCTCGCGCTTGTGGGGTGCCGCCACATGCTGATCATAGAAGTCGCGGATGATGGAGTGTGCCGTCCAGCAGACCGGGACCAGGTAGAGGAAGCCAGCCAGGCCAAAGAGGGCGCCAGAGACGCGGCTGATTCGGGCTTTGGTGTGCTGCCGGCCCAGGCACTTGGTGCACTTGACTCCCAGGACGGCCAGGCCGAGCGCCACGCCACACAGCATGATGGAGAGCACGGTGAGACCGCGGGCCGCCTGCATGTCACTGGGCAGCGCCAGCATGCTGTCGTACACCTTGCACTGGATCTGGCCCGTGCTCTGCACGATGCACGTCATCCACAGGCCCTCCCAGATGATCTGCGCCACCACGATGTTGTTGCCGATGAAGGCTGTGACCCGCCACAAGGGGGCAGTGCAGGCCAGGGCTCCGCCCACCCAGCCCAGCAGGGACATAATGAGGCCGAGCAGCTGCAGGCCCGTGGACGCCATTGGGTCGAGCGATTGTGGTCGTGGGTCTCACCACCTCTCTCTCACGCTCTCTCTCACTCGTGGGCAGGTGGGCAGCCCAGGAAGGACAGGGGTACAATTTGCACAATGGTGATTTCGGCTCCCAAGATCCTCTGCTTCCTCCTCTTCCTCAACACTCACACCTGATGTCAACAAAAATCACCACAAAACATACATTGGATGAACACTGAAAACAGGCCAAAATACCAACAACCCATATTATCTTTCAGAATAGCAGTAATAACTGCTATTAAAATAAAAAGAGAAAAAGGTACGATTTGCCAGTTTCACCGTTTTCCTGAATTAATTTCAAGGTCAACATAATAGTGGTTACAAGATGCATCATGATATCTTGGCAGAGCAGAGGCTGGAATCTGGGCTGTAACTGGTTTCCAGTAAGAATGGACTCTTTTCACGAGGCCGTGGGAGTCAAGCTACGCCTTGTTGGACCAGTAGATTACCTCACGAAACCACAAAGAGTGTCCGAATAGAGGGAGCCATTATCGGAGCCCCCAGAGTGGGCACATCTGTTTATCTGTTTGCTCACTCTCCGCACTGTTGTGTTGCCACTCTTACTATGAAACTGTTTTCTTATAAACCCTTATCTAATCCTAATCACAAACAAAGTTATTTCTTTATACCTGAAAGTGAGTCCTTAAGTTCATTTTGATACTGAAATTTTGATTGACGTGAATGTAAAGTAAAAT
Organism: Mormyrops boulengeri; assembly: GCA_026781065.1. Classification (NCBI taxonomy): domain Eukaryota; kingdom Metazoa; phylum Chordata; class Actinopteri; order Osteoglossiformes; family Mormyridae; genus Mormyrops; species Mormyrops boulengeri. Next base: position 18,967,425 of record JAODLD010000008.1, read on the forward strand.
ATAGAAAACGTTGCATCGTTAATGATTCAGGATTCAGGGATACGTTCTATCAGCACAGGACGTAGAAGGTCACATGTGTGGTTTTTAGACTCAGTATGAGGTTTATTGCCTGTGTAAGTTTACAATTACATGGAAGCCTGGTGCTTGAATTGACGCAACAACCAGACAACCAAAATATAGATAAAAGAACAGTGAAACATAATAGCTTCTTTAGTGTTCTTACAGGAATACAGGGAGAATATGTAACCTCAAAACACAGAGAACCAGAATTTCAGGAACCGGATTCACATATAAAGTGTAACAAAAAAAAACACACAAGAAGTCAAACTTGTCACATGTTATTGCTGCTATTTGTCGCTGAGAAGTTACATAAGGGTTCAGTTTGCAGTTCAGGCAGTCAGCGTGTTTTTGGTGGTGATGACCACGGTGAGGGCGATCATCCTACCTGCAGAGAGGTCTTCCTCAACTCCTGGGGAGAGTCTCCAAAGACAACCTGGGGGGCGGCTTCCCACGAGTCGTCAGGTGCCTAAGAACCTTGTGCTGATGCTGGCCAGGGAACGTTCCGGTAAGAATGGGTCCCAGTGTGGCGCTACGGCGAGCTGCTGTCGGAGCGTGTGTGCGTGCCCAAGCGCGGACACCAGTGCCTGGCATTCACTCACAATGCCCCGCTGTTCTGTCCTCGTCACCCTCATCATCTACATACCCCCACCCCACATACAACTCCAGCACCCGACCCTCTGCTAGCCCCAGTCAGTGCGTTTTTGATCCCGTCCTTGCCTCCGTGTCTTTGTTATGTGACTGGCTTTTTTAAAACCTTTCCCTGTCCATCCCTGACTTTATCTGGGACTGCTTAAAGTTCCCTGCTCGCTGTTCCGACACCTCCTTTATTTCCTCCAGCTCTCGGTCTTCCCCTTCTCTGGATGTCTCGTTACCCGCCATTTGCAAACCCACCGGCCAGCATCTTAATGAACCACCTCTCTGAAGGTGATATTCCAGCCTTAGAGTACAAGTGAAGTTGGCCATCATCTGTTACGGAGGCTCAATGAAAGACAAAAACCTTTTATGAACTGGAAAACACGAGTCTTTCAACAATGAAAAAGCCTCTCAGAGCGTATAATAGCGATTTTAAGCTGTTTTAAGAGATTGCAGTGTATTTTGGAATTTCCATCCATCTTCCATTCAGCTTAATCAGTACAAGGTCACATCTATACATCTACCACCTGGTGATGCTGGTTAGGGTTATGGAGGACGACAGGACAGGGCTGGTGTGCACCCTGGATAGGATGCCAGTCCATCACTGAGAAGAAACACACACAAACACACTCACATGCTATGGGCAGGGCTGGACTGGACTGGCCATCTGGCATAGCGGGCAATTTACTGGTAGGCCAGCAAAACTTATTGAGGGGGCTGATTTTTAATCCCAATCTAGCCGTTGCTATGGGTAATTACAGGGGGAAAGTAGAGTCCCCAGAGGAATCCTATGCCACACAGAGGGACCACGCAGACTCAACACTGATGCTGAATCTCCAACCTTGGAGGCGTGAGGCAACAGCACCACCCAGTGGGCAACCACGCCAAGCACACAGGGTCACAGTGTACTGAAATAATCATCCAACACAGGAATGATTTAGATGCATAAGATTTATGCTGGACAGAGTCAACTGCATTGTGTTTTAGTGAGCCCACATATGCATGGGGGGGACATGCATACACAGCACAGGGCAGAGACTGCCCCCCCAGGCCTGAAGGTGTCAGCCATACAGCATGAGCCACTGTGCTGCCCCATCTGTAAAGAGTTTGTTACAACTAATGTGAAAAATGGCAATATCATCACTCAGAAAGAGGACAGAGAATTTAATAAAGACCACTTTATTTACCCACATTTACCTAAAGAAATACATAAAAAAATATTTTTAAAAAGTCGATTAAAAAAATAATTGCAGTTTTCTGTGATTAATTGCACCTAACATGAAAACCCATAATCATAAATATTTACACACTGAATTCCAAAATTAAAGCATAATCAATACAAAGGGATTTTATTATTTGTTTAATGTGAGGTAAAGATTATTAACTTAGAATAAAAACGCTATACTTGCAAGCAAGTACAATCTGAATTTCAATGTTCTCAAAAAGGCTAGACTGAAAGACCCTACAGAAGTGTTTATGTTTAATTTACGTAGGGCATTGCATTTGAAGTAGGGCTGGTAAATTATTAATTTTTTGTTTGCACAGCTTGGTGATTAATTGTATATACAATCAGAATCAGGTTTACTGGCCAAGTGTGTGTGTGGCACATACAAGGAATTTCTTTCCGGCAGAGGTCTCTCGTCGGTACATTAAAATACAATAGAACAAAACAGTGCAGATTAAATACAATATAAAAGACATCTTATTTACAGACAGACAATGTACATAAAGTGCAAACAACATACAAAGTGTAAAGTGTATGGGATGTCTTAGATTCAGTTCAGTGGTGTGTTGTGAGTGGAACAGGGTGTAGCTGTCAGGGAAACAGGTGTAGGTTAGTGTTGCAGGTCAGATGTTTGTAAGGGTGATGGCTTGAGGGAAGAAGGTGTTCCTGTGGGGACTGGTCCTGGTCTGCAAACTTCTGAATCATCTGCCAGAGGGGAGGAGTTCAAAGAGACAATGTCCAGGGTGTGATGGGTCAGTGATGATTTTTTCTTCCCTTTTCCTGATTCCTGAAGTGTACAAGTCCTGGAAGGAGGGCCGGGGGGGCACCAATGATTTGTTCTGCCGTCCATTGCAGTCACTTCCTGTGCTGTTTGGTGGCTGCTCCAAACCAGACTGTGATGGAGGAGCACATGACGGACTCGATGACTGCTGAGTAGACCTAGATCAGCAGTTCTGGAGAGATCGTACTTCCTCAGTTGTCACAGGTAGTACATCCTCTGCTGGGCCTTCTTGAGGATGGAGGAGATGTTGCTCTCCCACTTCAGGTCTTGGGAAATGATAGTTCCCAGGAACTTGAAGGCCTCTACAGGTGACACAAGGGTGCTGTGTATGGTGAGGGGGACCAGTGCTGAGGGGTGTTTCGTAAAGTCCACTTTCATCTCCACAGTCTTGAGCGTGTTCAGCTCCAGATGGTTCTGGCTGCACCAATGTACCAGCCGCTCAACCCCCCGCCGATATTTAGACTCGTCGCCATCTTGGATGAGTCCGATGACTGTGGTGTTGTCTGCAAACTTCAGGAGTTTCACAACTGGGTCCATGGAGGTGCAGCTGTCGGTGTAGACAGATGGCAGGAGATATGTTCAGCTGGGAGAGTTTGGAGAGGATTTCTGGGACAATGCCGAACTAAAGTCCACAAACAGGATCCTTCCATATGTCCCTGGGTGTTTTTTCTTCTGGCTCAGTAGTACCAGAGTATATGCACTATGGTGTTAATTAGCTGTATAGAATTTCTAAAACTGTGTGTATATATATATCTAACCAGTAGCTGGTGCCAAGAGCTCGTAATATACGACTATTTACACCACCATCTTGTCCCATCTCCACTCTGTTTTTTCTACCGTTCTGCTACATGTGACACAGCGTACACACACTGTACGACAGTAATAAACATCCGTGTGAAACACATTGATCACTGGCCAGTACATAGTCACATGGATTAAATGAAGCATCGAAGCAAAGAACTTGCATCAAGATTTTTTGTAATCGCATTATTCGAGTTACTTGATGAATACTTGCAGCCCTAGCTAGTTCAGTAAAAAAAAAACTCACTAACTCACAATGTACAATGTGATTTTCAAGCATAAACAACCCTAAGCCATCATATCTTACGATAATACTTCACCATGAAAAACAGTTATTTACAGTTAATTTCCATAAACTCTTTATTCATTTAGAGAACTACACGGTAACACGGTGTGTACATAGCCAATCCCTACCAGTCACCCAGTTATCCAAAACTTTTCTTTCACGTCTTCATGTGTTTAAAGTCTACTTTGGTGATGCATTAATTCTAGTTTCTTTTTTCAGTTTCTTTTCGATCTAGTTTGTCAATGACTCAACTAATTCTTCACAATTTTTTAAAAACAAACAACACAGTCTGCAGTATAACACAGCACCACTTTTAATCTCCTGCAATGTCAGTAGCAGCATCTCCATAATTTCCCAGCTACCACTACCCCCAGCACTGCCCCTATTATTGCTCCCCCAACTATTCTAATCAGCCACAGTAATGCCCTTAATACTCCTCCCCTAAAAGGTTCCATCAGCCCCAGCACAGACCCTATTATTGATCCCCCCAAAACTACCACTGCCCCCAGCACTGCCCCTATTATTGCTCCCCCAACAATTGTCATCAGCCACTGTGATGCCAATCCAACTACCCCTACAGCTATGTCATTACACACTGCTGCAAATCTGAGTCGATCCAGGATGACCATCTCAGCCTTTTCTCTAACGGCAGCCCTGACACTCTTCAGATATTGGTCTCTCTCTCTCTCCAGCACCTTTCCTTTGTAACGGCTGTGTAGCAATTTATTTATCTCCTTCTCTCTTCTCTTTATAATTAATGTTTCCTCTTTTCTTATGTTACCTTCTATCTCCTGATATTTGTAATTAGTGAAGAATCTGTCTCCATTTTCAGCCACCAACCTGTCAATTCTCTTCAGCAAATAACTGTCTCTCACAGAGTTCTTTTCAAATAGATGAATGCGTTCACACTTGTCCATAATCTCTCTGAGGTTTCTATCATTTTGGAGTTTATCCTCCAAGTTTGGATTTTCCTCCTTACCCTCATAGCACAGAAGAAGAATTGTGTACTTTAAGATGTTGTCCCCAAAGTACTTGGTAAGTTCTTCCACAATACGGACATCAGTTGCTGAGATGTCCTCCAAGTCCAGGGTTAAAAGGACAGCATGGGGTCCAGGGCAAGACAGACACACACATCTCTTCAGCTCCTTTTTGATATGTTGCTCTGTAAGGTCCTTCTCAAAGACGTTTGGTGTGTTGATCACTGAAACGTTTCTGCCCTCTATCTCTTTGCGATTCTTCAAACTCTGTGAAAGGCTGCATTCAGCTGGCATGAACACCTGCCGTCCCAGGATACAGTTTGAGACGATGAACTGTAAGGGAGTTCTGCTACCAAACAGCAGAATCCTCAACTCTGCAGGCACTGTGAAGTAACACAGGAATGTCGACTACTTATGTACTATATTTTAAGGGAAAATATGTTAAAACCGCAGACATCCCACATCTCCCAAGAGTCTTATACGAACTGATAGCAGCCCCAAAATGACCCTGGAATATGATTTACCGCCGCGACCCCAGTCAGTACAAGGCTTCAAAGTACTTACTGTCTAAAGGTTTGTCCATAATCGACTGTGTCCGTCTTCGTGTCACATCGACTAAAATCAAGAAAAAAATTGTCAATAACTAGGTACGGCTGTAAAATATACATTAATAACATATCTTGAGGCATATGTTTCTATAGTTAACACAGCACTGAAAAACATTAAAAAATACACTCACATCCATTTGATGCCATTTACCGATTGTTTGTAGCAAGTTTGTAAACAGTCCCTCAGCTAAATGTACCGGTAGGAATCGAACTTAAGCTTATCAAAAAAAAGTCCGCCCTCAATTTCAATGACGTTTAATACTGACGTCAGTATTTTTGGTTAATGTTTCGTTATGTGTGGCGTTTTAGGCATTGAATAAGACTTCCGTTAAAACAACCTCTGATAGTAGTTAAACCTCTGAATAAGAGAAAGTGAAACTTGGGGGTGTGGCAAGCATTTTAAGGGACCATCTCAGCGATCACAGAATACAGTAGTCTCCCGCTTAAGTACGCAACTTGAACCTGCGAAGTTTGCGCGTACTTAGCCGGTAGGTGCATACTTTAGGTTGGCCGCTCCCAAACGCAACTTGAACCTGCGAAGTTTGCGCGTACTTAGCCGCCACTCCCAAATAGCTTGCATTTCGCTACGATGTCAAAGAAACCAAACGGCAAGCGTCTCAATGAGTCTCAACGCTGCGAAATCATCTCGAAGCTAAGCTCTGCTGTGAAGTTCAAATTGAAGCTGATGATACATTCGATGTATCGAATCTTAAGAAATCGTTTGAATCATTTCAGAGCAAGATCCGTGCTGTCTCCCTCAAAGCCAAACGCAAGAAACTTCAAAACCTTCGCCAAATGACGATTCATGACTTATGAATAGCCATGTTTAAGTAATAAATCTTGAACCCAGAATTTTAAGGAAAAATATGCGTACTTAACCGGGATGCATACTTAAACGGGTGCGTACTTAAGCAGGAGGCTACTGTAAAATGAATGGCGTGTGCTTTTCATTTTATTGATATCCATCCATCCATCATCTCCCGCTTCATCCGAGGTTGGGTCGCGGGCGCAGCAGTCTCAGCAGGGAGACCCAGACTTCCCTCTCCCCGGCCACTTCATCCAGCTCCTCCGGGGGGATCCCGAGG
>JAODLD010000008.1:18973980-19004443 GCA_026781065.1 Mormyrops boulengeri
ACCCCCCCCCCCCCATCCGCCCACTTCCCAGGCCAACCGATAGGATTAATCGTACTCAGCAAAAGTGCTACATAAGATGGGTGTGCTCCGTCACAACATCGCATTAACTGCGCCGAAGCAGGGGGTAGGACGATGACCGCTTCTCAAGGAGGGGGGGGGGGAGGGGGTTAGAAGAGGCAAATAACAATGAATAACTCTCTGAAAGGCTATAAGATAAATTAGCCCTCGTTTTGGGAGCAGGTGATGATTTCTGGGGTCATCCAAGCCGTCCAGGCCACATATTTTAAGTAATTATCATTCAATTGGACCAATTTATATGGTGCTGAGTTGACTCTGTTATAATGCTGACTGCTTCATTAATAAGGGTCTGGACAAGTAAATAAAGAGGTGATGAATGGAACATTTGCTTCCTGAACAACCTGGTAGTGTAGCAATTCTGGACATATGCTGCAATTACATAAGCCATAAAAATGAACAAATGTGATGTGATCGATAGTGCTATCAATTATGCTATTTTTAGCAATCCCTTAAAAATATTACGCCACTCCTGGTAACCAGACAAGCATCTGCTAGGCTCACGGCATAAATCGCCACAAATACCAGTGTCAGAAAATATACTGGAGTTGCCTTTCCATGAATAAAGGTCTCTGTGCAGTTTTATTATTTAAGGGATGCTCCCATTTTGCCATAGTCTAATATTGATTTTGTTATATTTGTAAGTCGCCGACGATATTTTCACGTTACAATGTTTAAGTGAATATTTACACGAGCGAGAACATCCATGAGCTATTTCATAATTTAGTTTACAGAAGCCGCCTAAATATTATTTATTAAATAGGCCTATTTAATTTGCTCCTGAGCATATCATAAAAGAAAATATGAAAACAAGTATACAAATGATGACCCATTCAATTTATTTTTACATTCATCAGTAGGCCAATTATAAACATATAATTTTTCTGCACTCTGACTATTACGTTCCCCAAGAAAGCTAATCTAAAACCGTTGTCCTAATACACCTTGAAACTATTGTTAACCGAATGTAATTGGTTAAAAATGGAAAGCAAATTATTAGCATTAGCATATTACAACACCATGTAACGCGGTGCTACCAGAGAGAGGGTGACAGACAGTTATGGACTACGGTTTCACAGGCATATCTGCAGTCCTTTCACCAACTGTGTGCCCGAGATTAAAGGGAGCATAATGTAGCCTAATTATTACTATCGAACAGGCATGTCTCTAAATAACATTGCTATTGGGGAAAAAACTGGTCTAGGGACCGACCAATCCGTACGCAACCAAAACATTAACCATTACGTTCTTAATCTTTTTATATTAATTTGAAATTTCACCAAAACGCAAATCTCAGACACAGATTTAAGGGGAAGTAGCACGGATGTAAGCCTACATCTATCCCAAAGAAAGAATGAATCGTAATGAATCGACACGATAATATCAATTTATGCATTTAAGTGTCCTATTTCTTTCTTTCTTTTATTTGAATAAAAACGTATTCCGTGTTCTGGATGTTTTTATGTTGCACCACAGAATATCTGACACTCGATCCAGATATAACTGAGGTTAATTGTTTCATAAGATCTTCACATGAAAAATACTACAGTAATATGCAGTAACATCGACGCAACGGGTGCACTGATTTGGGACGGCTTTCTCAGCTTTTGGTCAATATCCTTTCATATCGGAGCCGAATTTGGGTTTCTGAATCGATGCAGTAGTATTGCATGCAATTGGAGTGAATTATTGAATCAGTCTTTCCATGCACCATAAAAATTAGCACTTTTAAATCACAGCATGCGGGGTAAATAAGCTGGGTATAGAGTGTATTGTTTCCACTTGTTACTAACCACGAAAAGCGTAAACATGTCCGAGATTAAATCGTGTTATACAGACACCTGTCCCTATTAGGGATCAGGTAAAAGCCAATTCGCGTAATAGCAGAACTGCTTTTGACTGGCAAGATATACACATAGTTACATCTTTTTGTATAATTACATATAGTTTTTGCATGACAGCGTATATCTCTGGAACAGTTCAGGCTTGTAGAGTGCTCTACTTCTGTGACCCTGTGGGACGGAACCATTAGCCCGCTCAGTTCCCAGCACACATCCCTCACACACCACACCCCCTATCTACAGCAGCAGTTACACACCCAGGGCCGGATCTTAACCAGGTTCACCGTGTCTAGAACCAATCGCATGCCTTCGGATTTGAGATCAGAGCGGCATATCCCGGCTCTCAACTCGTCTCCCACACATTGAACTGGTCCCAGTATATCCAGTTTAAGGAGTCCCCAGGCTTCTCTTCATGCCAGTTGCTTTCTTGGAAGAGCACCCGCTAAGGCTGAACGTAATCCGATTCTCAGATACACCACAGTACAGCAATATAGCTTAAGAACATACTCTTCTCAAATCAGCAGTTACATAAAAATAAATATGCACGTGTATCTTTTTATAAATTATTGTTAGCGTTTTATTCGATCCGCTTTAAGGGACGCTAAGTTTTGCAGTAAGAGTGACTATTGTATTGTCTATATTTCACAAATTATTTGCCCGCGGGTCTCGCACCATCTTTCGCGATCTCGCTCGCTCCCTCTCAGAAGTGATTTTCAGGATGGGGGGAGAGGAGGGGCTTCAGCCTTATCCGTTCCTCTATTATATAAAATGCAGGAATATCTCCTCTGCAGTCCCGCAAAGGTTGGATTGCCATCAGGAGAAACTGTTTGCTGAGCTGAATTCTGGTTCTACGAAGCGCTGCTGGTTGAAAGTCAGCGGGAAGGCGCCCCAGTACGTTTATGGGTTTACCCCAACTCATGCCAATTTAATGTACTCTCATAGGCGGCATAATACAGTGGAAATAAAAAGAAAAAAAACTTTCCCACAAACTACCGAATCCAACAAAACAATTGCGATGATAAAGCTTAGGAATAAAACACATACACCTTATAAAATGATATTTGGATTTTCCCCTTTTATGTTGTTAGGTGGCATTCGTGATTAAAAATTGTATGCAATGAGAATTCAGGTTGAATAATTCAACAATATGTATTACTATTTATCAATGTCCACGGTTTTTCCGCATATATATTTATATTACCATTAATTAATCTTTTGTGCAGTTTTTCATTTTCTTTTTTATGTATTATACGGTGATTCGATTTGCATTTAATTCAGTTCACCTTCGTTTACGATGATAGTATTCCACTGAATCCTCCAAGACCTGTAAGGAAACTAAAGTGGATCGCTGCTGATTCCGGGAAAAAAAGATTCAGCTCACCTGAATCTCCTATTCTGCATGTCGACAGTTTATATGCTTTAGATCACATTAAGATTACGTCTGGAGTGCAGCCACCGCACGCAGGCGGCCCCGACAGCGATAATGGAAGTGTTTAATTTGCGCTGCAACCGGGATTCCTGCGTGTGAACATTACGGGGAGAGAGAAGCGTAAAGACCAGGCCAACACACTCATTCCGACGCTGTATTTCACTGACGGAGCCATTAATTAAGTCCGCTTCATCAGTGCTCCGTTTGTTCTCGTGTCCTTTGGGCTCACTGTCATGCACAAGTCCTGCAGTCTAGAACTGGGTTCATAAGTCCTACATATTTCCATGTGCCACTGTATTTTTATTTTATTGGATATTATGGAAGAATATCCGATTTAGTTGTTTAGCTGATTTGGCAGCGGGATAACTGAGGATAAGATGAGCTAAGTCCCAAATTTTGGATGGATGGAAAGAATTCTCAGGGCAGATAGATGGTTGGATCAATCAATGGATGGAATTCAAGTTGCATACTTTTACAAAGAGTATAACAGTTGTCTGCCACCTGGGACTTCAACGCACATCTGATAGGTTACAAATTATGCTCAGGAACCACTACTCAATGCTCTTGGAAAAATATGGGAAATGTAAACATTATACAGATGCTTATACAAATCACGGTGCATTGCAATTTTACCTTGGAAGTCGGAATTTCAGCTGGAGCGCCCCCTGAAGTCGGAGTTCCGACTTGGAAAATCGGAACATCTACATCTTCGACCTCAGCATTCAAGATGGCTCGCTGAGCTGAATTATTCTCTTATCTATTATTTGTGTCTCATTAAACTGGTTATACACACAATACTTTCCAACTGCTCTCTGTAGATATATTGCTACGGTGCTTGTATGCGCAAAGGAAGTAAAATGCGATATTGCTGGTATTGGTAAATGACTTTCCGACTTGCTGTACTGGAATGTAGTTAACTTGGGTGTGACGTCATTCCCAGCTTCGACTTCTGACCTCCAAGGTAAATGGGACGCAGCACAGTTTCATCCTCAATCTGCCTTTTCTCCAGAGGCTGAGTGGTGGGGGTAGACAGGTATACGGCAAAAACCCACCTATAAAAACAGATTTACTGTATACCTACATAAGTGTACGCAATTATATGGTAGAGCATACCCACTTACCGAGACACCAGAGTTTCTTCTTCAGTGTGAGTTAATGCAGATTATTGAGCAGACCCCAGTGATGAAGGAGATACTTTTGGGAGCTGAGAATGGTTGGGGCTCATGGCCCCCACGTCTGGCTTTCAGGGGCTACATATTTATTTATTTTTAACTGCTCAGAATGCATATGGGGAAAAACGGGCTGAAGGAAAATTGTGGAAGCTGTCCTCAGGCAAGGTAATTAACTTGGATCTCTTTGAGTAGCCTGTTAAAATGTTAATACCATAATACACTTTATTCTCCGGAATGTGGGGATGGGAATGCTTTTCCACGGATATACAAAATGCAGAATTGCTCTGCAAATTGTTGCTCAGAAGAAGAGTCACCACATTGATTTATTTTTTTTGCACATTATCAAAATTCAGCTGCACATTTTCCCCTGACTTACAGTGAACTTTAGTGGCAAGAGGATTGAAATAATTCATTACTTATGTCCCGGCCTATTCCAGGCATCCAGTCTGTCATTCGGCAGATTAATCTCTTAGGAGCACTTGTATGCTCTGCTCCCTGTGGTGCTCAATTTAGTCCTTTCAACACTGGCCTGATTAAAAAAAATACTATAGCTGAGTATGTAAGCAAATCTATGGTTTATAGGTGAGCAGCTGAACGCCTTTGGTTTGTTCACGAGGCTGGATGAGAATACAGGACATGCCTCATTATTGGTGTGGTCATTCTGGATGCATTTCATTTGGTAAAGAGCTCCATTCTCTTGACAGGGAGAAGAGGAGATGGATTGAATGCATGAAAGCCTGGAGCGTACCGAGCATTCGAACCCGAATCCAACCGAAAGAGATCGGAAGACAAAAAAAAAGGTGGGATGGATGAAGGGTTTGCAAGAGAGACTGAGGAACAGCCCCCTGTGTGAGTCGCCCTGTCGATAAAGCAATCACACTCGACTTCATGAAAAGGAAACCTGGTCACAGTCTTCATGCACCATGTCTTCTCCGCTTATAATTTCCTATTTTCTACTAGTTATATTGAACTGTGAAGGTGTGGGGTTTTTTTTAAATGAAAAACAGCCCCCCCGCCCCCCAAAAAAATGGATATGAAACACCCACATCAGCAAGGACACCCGAGGTCCTGAGAATTCATAACAGTCTGAACGAAGCGAATACGGTCCTCCTGTCGTTTATGCGCCGTCGCCATGGCATCCAAAGACCTCGTAAAAGGTCATTCCCGTAGGTTTAGCTCAGCCACACCCTAACAGGCACAACTTCAGGGAAATTCACTTAATTACTTTTACAGTTGTTTTACTTAGTGGGCACTTAGTGACGTACAAGCGAGGCAAATAGCACATTGCAAACATAAAGCTGTCAAGGAATCAACCAGGCACAAGTGCGGCGAGGCTGAGCTTACAATTAATGCCCAGGTACAAGTGTGAGCGAAACTGGAGCAGGAGCTACACTAACATCTACCAGACAAAGCAAGAACCTAATAAGTCAGCAGAAAGTGCAACATTAAGTGCATTCAGGGACCATGGAGTGGTATTTAGATTGTTTGTCTAATCTGCCTGCTCAGAATACATGTCATAACAATAACTTTATTTGGAAAAGTATTACAGCGCATTAAAAAACTCTGTTCCAGTTTTTGAGTGGCTGTCTAGGGGTTTAGGTTGGGGTACATATTAGAGTATTATTCACCAGCAGCGGAGAATTGCGGCTTCATACCATGGGAGAATCCCTACATTAGGGGGTAATGTGAAGCTCAGTGGGTTAGATCCTTGCATCTATAATCAGAAGGTTGCTGGTTCAAATCCTCTAGTCACCCAAGTGATTTTGTTGTAGGGCTCTTGACCAAGACCCTTAACCCCTGCTGCTCCAGGGACCACCATTCAAAAAAATTAACAGTGCTGCTTTCCAGCTTTCTACCTCCCAAAAGCCCATCAAGTTCTGACCCAACAGCAAGTCACGTTTGGTGTGATGATGAAAGGAAAACCGCTTGTTGGTTCCCAATAAGGACAAACCTACGATATTACAGGTCACACAGAAGCTTATACGTGTTTACTCTGTGATGAAAAGCCAGCCTTTCCCTGTCAAACCTAATCTCACTGATGACAATATTATGATGAATAACCAGGAAGAACATGTACAGTGTTTATTACTTTCTTTGTATCTGAAACTTGAAAATAGTTTTATTGAAGTCTATTATTATCACAAAACACCCTGTATAGGAAATATTTGCAGATCATCAAGATTTCAATAGTTAAATTGAACACAATTAATTTTTTTCCTATTTAAAGCCTTTCGTCAGCTACATTCTGCAAATAACTTCTGCTTTCATTTGAAACAGCTGCAACAGACAGCCATGGATACACGCATGGTCACGCAATTGTGATTTTCCTCAAAGGTCCATGGGCCTTTTTCAGCCCTTTTTATTTGAAGAAGTATTTGTGCACAGCGACACACCGCAGTCGCACACCCACACTCACTGGACTCTCAGATTGGGTACTGAACATGACAGCATGGTTTTTCAGGCACTGCATCTCATGTTTCTGCTGGAGATCTGGAAACAAAGAGATGGTTGGGTAAAATGTCAAAAGCCCAAAATATCGCTTCACTTCAACTCATCAAAATGAAAAAGGGGAAAGAGACAGCAGAACAGAGTATAGCTGGACTCTAGTGCTGATTATCACATGTACAGTGCGATAATGAGGGACGGCATGGGCAGTGTGCCCTGGCTACTGGAGATGGGGGCTCCCTGAAAAACCCACAGGAAAGGCTGTGTTCCCATAAGTCCCAGGGTGTGCTTTGCTTGGCCAAGAGCTTCCAGCTTTGTTAATGGAAAGAACTAGAAGTGTAGAGGGAGCCAGCTGGCCCAAAAAGACCAGGTCAGGTAGTTCACAAGGACCCATTTACTGTGCCTCTCTCTGTGACTCTCTCTCTCAGTTCCTGTTGACACAAGTATCAGGGACTGATCACAAGTGGATCTGCCATTATAGAGGTTGTTTGTGCGGAATTCTAAAGCAGCTCAAACAAATGTCTTTGATGGTCTCCTTCACGCATGTAGGCCATGCAAGCTTTAAATCCCTAGGTCTAATATACCAAGAGCTATGTTGTATACAACAGCCACTTGCTCAGACCATCCTAACACGCCACAATCCTACAAGACCACTCTGCTCCAAACATTTTTCATTTTGTTTCCTGCTTTTCTTTCTTTTTACATCGTCCAGGTTAATTTCTCCAGCTTCTCAGTTTCAGCAACTGTGCTTCAAATCTTCTTCATTCTCCTTAGTGCTGACAAATTGCAAAAGATGTCAGATTCATTTTCGCTTTCACAGGTACAGTAGCTCTCATACAAATAATTAGAACCTGTTCAGAAGCAAGGGAGTCTGGAATGGGGCGATGCATTCACTGCGACCCCTGCAGCAGGGCCTAAATTGGAAGTCTATTAGTAAGACCAGCTTTCTCATGGGTCATGTTCCACATCTTCGAGGTCCATGGGGAAGTCCCCTAAGCTTTGCTTCATGTAATCTGATATAGATGGAGTGGGGGGGTCATAGATCAAATGTATGATTCGCTCAGGATTTAGAACAAGAATTAATCTGGGATTAACTTACCCTTCAAATCAGGAGTGATTCAGGGGTGCAGCTGATGGGGGAGCATGGGACAGGAACAGCAGAGGATTTTGGGATGTATTGAATCTTTCAGAAAGAGGAAATGGAATATAATGTCAGACACATCGCTTTTGCTATTTGGGTAGGGTTCATCATTTTATTGATCGCTATCTTTATGTACAATCTAGGTTTTTTAAGCATTTCGCTGGTATTTTTGCCTGTGTATGGAAGAACATAAATGATTGCACCGGGTTCCTAGAACATTTCATAAGATAGGTTTCATTTTCTGTACGCCAATCACATGAAACTGCTTTTTTTATTTTTCCCCCCAGATATAATCCTCCGTTTGGTTCTGGGCGCTCTTGACGGATACGCTCCCTGCCGTGCCAATTAATTTCTTCACGTGCTATCGAGCGCGTGGGATCGGGAGCTCGCTGGAGTCGGTACCAGCAGCTGTCGCTCGCAAACACGGTGGTCCGGAAAACAGGCCTTTTATAGAGCCTCAGATCGTTTGGTCAGATTATACCACAGATCCAGTCTGTGGAACGGGACTCATGATGATGCACATGGAGTCATTCTAAATCAACACTATAGCAGTGGTGCCCCTCACCACATGTACATCTCTACTGCGCAACTTAATACGGTGACTTGTTTCAATACCCTAAAGCTAAACTGAGCACAGATTATTTGTTTGTTTGTTCATTCATTCAGTCATTTGTTCATTTATTTGCTCATTTGTTTGGTTCTTTCTTTCGTTGTATTCAAAACAAAGCTTGATCACTCAAGCAAATTTCAGTGGGAAAAACCACGAATGAGGCAAATAAGATTATATTCTTTTGTACCTTTCCAGCCACATGACAATGTTATGTGAAGCTTTAGCTTTTCAGAGCACGGCTGAGGAAAAGGTGTGTTGAGTTTTCGCTTTGCAGCTTTCGCTGTTTGTTCTGTTCTCGGGCAGCCAGAGCACAAAAGAGCCCGTGGAGCTGGAGTGGGTTTAATTAAACACCAGTTCCAGCTTTTGTTTTCTTGCGAACGAACGTGCAAAGTTACCAGGGTGTATCGCATTCTGCGGAGTCAATGACTTTGAAAACTTTGATTTGTACTTCTCGATGAACTGGATTGCTCTCCCGTTACCCTGATCGTAGGTCTCAAAAATCGCTGTGTCAACCTTAACTGTGTCTACATCACTCCGCCAAGTACTGTAACAGAGGCTGATCTTTCCAAGTCACTAATTCTTCCCCCATGGAGGCTGTGGTCATCGGAGATTCAAAATGTGCAAAGAGGTGTCATGTAACCCCAACCCCGTCAAGCTGAAAATGCCTGCAGACAAAATAATAAGGCGCATCTCAGCACAGTCGCATTTAACAGACCAGGGTACAATAAATTAGTTTGAAATATGTGTTGATATTAGCTGGAGACCGGCACCCAGCTTATACCCCAGTCATTTTGAAAATCAACATTACTATGTAGACCATTTAAAATATACATGATTTTCAATGCATTTTCTGACATTTGTTAACTTTAATTGCCTTTGTCAACATGTTCCGCAACACTAACAAGTGTAAATAATTTAAAAGCCACTGAATACAAGTAATTTCAGTTACAAGTATCTGCTAAGTAATTACAATAAGTATCGCATGTATTAACAAACGAGACTGAGGTTATTCCACACTTTAAAATGCAGTATATTAGCCACTTCTCCTTACTGTACCTGCTTGACTCATATCAGCGAAGCAGGATGGCCCTGAGGGCTTACATTTGGCTACAGACCTAGAGCAGTTCAGAGTCAGCCCAACGGGAGGCTTTCAGACTGTGGGAGGGTAGAGGAGAGCTCAGAGGCAGCCCACACAAGCGCAGAGGGAGCTTGCTGGCTTGCTGCAGACAGAATGGGGCCCCGTTCTGCACTAACACAGCTCGGCCCCTCTGAACCCCATCTGCAACAGTCTTCCCACTCAGGCCAGGTGGAATCAGACTTGCAGTACTCACTGTCTTATATGCTGGATAAATGGGAATGTAGAAGGGCGGATGAGTCCGGGCTCAGCTTGTATCACATGAGGAAGTACCTTCTACTGCAGCACACTCCTCTGCCCACTGTCGGACTCTTTGCTTCACTGAATACTTCCTGAATATCGTTAAAAACTTTCCAGCGGTCAAGCAGGGGAGGGGGGGGGCGATTTTGGGAGTCAGGTTACGCACTGTCCGCAGGAAGGGTACGAAAGACCTCACTCCTGTGTGGCGATGCTGTTATGCTTCTCGTGGTCTTGCAAAGAATTATCTCTCATGGTGCACCGATCCCATGAATTTCTTTACAAATATAGGCAAATTTAAGTAAAACTGGCTTACTTTCATCTGGACACAAAAAATATCTGAGATACGCAGGGTTTACAGAAGCACTAATGCAAAAAGGTGACAGTCCAGTAAGTAAATCTACAATGTAAATACAGTATTTAAACTATATCTTTTAATTTATTTGATGTGGGTCATTTAGTATTTATTATTAGTACATTTTTGCCCAATTTGTTTTGTGCTATAAGGTAGCTGGAATGATATAGGGGGGCAAATCCAGCTTACATAAGATTTGATTTATGTAAGGGTTTGTGGGATTGCCTGTGTAGCTGGGTGCCTTTGTTATGTAAAGATTGTTTGTTGAGGAAATTGTTTTTAAGGCTGTTTTTATGTCATTTGAGCCCAGGAAACTACTCTGGGAAGCCATACATCACATACATTTTGATAATGCTTTGTGCTGCTGTTTAATGGTGGAGTATCTTACTCTTGGTGCTGTGTGCAGACTCCCCCCACTCTCACACACGCAGTCGTCCTCAGAGGCAGCCCACAGCTGTGTGCACGGAACCCCATCATTTATCACTATTAAAAAGTATACTTCCCGCGGCCTGGAATTAATGCTTTTACACATTTATTTATAGTACTGGGCATTGGCTACGGGTGCTCAGGTTCAGGCGCCTTGCTTAAAAGTGCTATCCGCGGAAGCCTTCTGGGATGTGAACCAGGGATAGTGGAAATTCACAGAATTCACCAACCTGCCCTTATGGTGAGTCATAGAGGGCTTATGATATGCATAATCACGCTTCGGTTACCGCTATCGATCCAAAAGATCACCTGACCCCACATGTAAAGTACAGGGCTTCTCGAGCGGAAGTTGTGAACCTCACGGCTTGCTCTGCCCCTCCTTCTAAATAGATATTCCTTTCCTGGAAAACTTTTAGCAACAAAGCTTGAGTTTGGAGAAGAAATCAACTCTGATGTTTTGTCACTTTTCACACAAACTGTTACTTCAGTGGTCTAGCCATTGAGTTCCTTTCATAGGAGGCCCATCGTTAATCCTGCTCAGTTAACAGCGGCATATTTGATTTGTCTAAGAAAAAATGTTGTTTTTTTGGAACGGATAAAGCTAGTGTCGTTTATAAGCACATGAAAACAAAGCTACACAAATACAAGCAGTATGAAGTGATAGCAGGAGGGAACCAGCTTCTTCCAAACCCTAGGAATGAAGGTTTAGGGGCTTATGTAGAGTTTTATATGAAAAAATAAACCTCGATCACCAGCTAAGTCTCCAGGCAGGTCTTTATTAATGTTGAACAGGAAGTCAGCCTGCATTTCGAAAGGTGAGTTTCAGCTGCGTGGGCAGGAGAAGTTTACCATACGATTTACATCATTACTTCACAGAGTGATGCATCATGGTCACTCAAAACGGTGACCTGGTATGATTCATCATTTGGGAGTATGGCAAGAAAACCGCTATGTGTGAAATATTAAACTTCCGGAAGCTATTTAAACAGATGGGGTTAGGGGGGGGTCATCACTTGGCCATCACCACACATGTATGTGCTAATTTGTCTGCAGTGTGGTTTTCTGAACGCTACAGGCGAAATTTGCCCCTTATCTCAAGGTCCCCGTGCCCTCAAACGGCATGTTTGAGAATGACATCTGCCCACTTGTCCTTTAAGGAGGACGTCTTTCCTTCTCTCTCTCAAGCTGCCCTCGAGACAGCCCTTGTAGACAAGTTAGCCATTTTCCCAGACTTTTTCCCCGGGAAGCTTGCTGAACACGTACCAACAATTACGCCCCATCAGGGTTCCTGCTGTCTCCTCTGGTAGGCCTTAATGCTGTCCTCAGTGCTGGCTGTTTAAATATACACATGATAAAAGGTCTGCAGGGAGCAGAGATTAGCTTGGATCAAAAGCCACTCCCATACATTTTGGATATAGGTCATGAGCGCCTCTGCCTAGTGTAACTGCAATACTATACTGAAAAGGATGTGTGTCTATTTGTATATTTGATAACACTTTGCTTGAGGGGGCACAAGTACAAATCATGGACAACTGAATGAAATATATGAACCATCATCATTGATTAATGATGACTGAACATGGGATCAGTACATTAACTAACACTTTCTGGTTAATTCATACATTAAGTAACAGTGTACTACTACACTGTGCTCCCTCAAGTAAAGTGTTACTGCATTTTTTTTTTACTGGCAGATAGAACATTTGGTAACACTTAAAGCAGTCATCATAATGCATTATAAAAATGGCTATAACTATTTATGAAAAGGCTTAACATTATAGTCATGTTTATTATGCATTATGCTCCATGAAGTGCTCATATATAATTCACTATGAATACCTTCATAATGCATTATACAGGTCAGTACTGTATAAGCAATTATAATGTATTATGAAGGTACAGTATGTATAATGCATTGTGATGAGTCCTTTGGTAAAGTGTTACCGGAAAGTTTACGTGGATGAAGGACTGGGTGAAGCTGGTAATGTTGACAAGGTTGGATTTGTGAAGGTTGCAGGTTCGAGGAGGAGTGGAGGAGGTGTTGTGGCTTACTCTGTTGTTCCTCAGCTTACGGTAACTTTGTTGTTACTCAGTTTATGGTAATGAGTCCACTTGTAAGTTATATAATGTGTTTTGGATAAAAAAGTGTTGGGTAAGCAACTAAGTAATGCGATGTTGTCATGGGAACGCCAGGGAAGTACCAGGTGTCACATCGCTGATGTCGTTCAGGCATATGGCAATATATTGGTCTGACACCGATGTGAGTCCAAGCAGCTGGCATGAGTCAGAGGTGAAATGCAGGCTGAGCTAGAGGGCCACACTGCACAGCAGCATGACTGCAGGAACGCCACTACCCCATCTGACCTCCAAAAACACAAGTATCCAGCCGAGCCTTCAACAGAGGTAGACATTTACATTTTTATTTATTTAACAGACGCAATTGGACTTCTCACTCCTGCTCCGGTTAGAGCTGAAATAGTCCTCATTTAAATTTCAAATCATTTTTACAATTTAATTCGATTAAACCGTGATAATCACACATGCATGCTAGCTATCTCATTCGTAAATGACAACCTAAACAATGTAAAGTGGAAATTAGTTCAAATAAAATAGCAAAAAGAATCAAAGGTTTAATTTGATCTACAGTCATGACAAAAAGTTTGTGAACCCACTGGAATTTTCTGGATTCCCATCCAATCCGCCATACAGAACTGTTTCAGTTCATGTATTTTTTGGGGAGGATGTCTTGTTTGAACAATGTGCCAAAGATCATGCCACGGCATTTCAATGGGATTGAGGTCGAGACTCCGAATTGGCCATTCTAAAATATGGAATTTCTTCAGCTTGAACCGCTCTGTTGTTGATTTACTCCTGTGTCATGACCCAACTTCTTTTGAATTTTAGATCACAGGGACCTTGTGCTGACATTCTGCTGTAGAATTTCCCAACACAGCTTGGAATTCATTGGCCGGTCAAGGATTGCAGGTCATCCAGGTCCTAAGGCACCAAAGCAAGAAACACCGTTCTGCTCCCTCCACTGTGCTCCACGGGGGTGATGAAGTTTTGGTGTTGTATGCATTGTTTTGTTTTCTCAGAACATAATGCCTTGTTCATTTACCAAAAAGTTCAACTTCTGTCTCCATCCATCCACAGAACATTGTTCCAATAATGCTGTCAAACATGGCACCGTTTGTTGTTTTACTTTTGGAAAGCAGTCACTACCTTCGCTTGATTTATAAACACAGATCAAATGCAGGCGATGCCTTCAGATCCTTAGCTGTCAACCAGGATATGTCTGTTACTTATTTGCGGACTCCACACTGTGCCCTTGTGCTGATCTTCGTAGGGTGTCCACAACTAGAGAGAGTTGCAACAATGCTGTATTTCTTCCATGTTAAACACTCTGCTTGATTGTGGACTGATGGAGGCTCTTCTGTTGATTGGGCCGCATTGAACATAATTCACTTGTGAAGATCATGTCACCAAATATGGCAGAGCCAAAGTTAAATTGACTGGAACAGCATTAACTTCTTTTCAAGAGGTCATTATGTTACAGGTTCACATACGTTTCCATCAATGACCTTGACTCCACAAACCATTTGTTCAATAAAGATGTGCAAAATATTGTATGTGTGTTTGTTAGATTTTTTATGTAT
Organism: Mormyrops boulengeri; assembly: GCA_026781065.1. Classification (NCBI taxonomy): domain Eukaryota; kingdom Metazoa; phylum Chordata; class Actinopteri; order Osteoglossiformes; family Mormyridae; genus Mormyrops; species Mormyrops boulengeri. Next base: position 18,988,503 of record JAODLD010000008.1, read on the forward strand.
TATTATGATGAAGATCAGGACATGTTTCAAGAATCATTCATGCAGGAATCCTTATAATTTGGAAGGGTTTGAAAAAAAGTCATCACGATGCCTTCATAATGCATTATAATGCATTCATACAGTATTATAAACACAGCTATAACTATTTATAAAATGGCATAATATGTTAGAGCCATTTTTATTATGCATTATGTATGCTTAATGAAGCTCATCTATCATGCACTATGAGTACCTTCATAATGCCTTATAATGGCTTATACTGGATTATATATGAGTGCTCTAAGTAAAATTTTTTCTTGCGACTGATGATTTACCTTAAGTTTGTGATTTTTTTGATAAATGCCTGCTATTGAGCCAGCAAGTACACTGTGCTGGTGCGCTGGTGCACTGTGAGCTTCCCAAGTACAAAAGCTGGTAAATCCACTCTCGTACCGAATGCTTTCCGTACCACACCAATTGCTGCACTATTTGTCATCTCCAATCCCCCGTACAGCATGCAGTCTCCGAAAAATTGCTGTTTGCGCTGTTTCACCCTGTCCGTAAAACCTCAGACATTTTTTTATTAACTTTGGGCACAAAACCAAACAGGAACAACTAACCAACATGTCCTGTCCCCGGCGGAGTACAGCCAAGCAGATCTTCATTGTTTCAAATGAGCTTTTGAACTGTTTTGCATTGTTTACCAGTACTTACTACTATGTAGTAAAACGTAACTCGCATAGCAGAATCCTGGAGGAGTCTCCCGGATATACTAATGTTCAACAAGTGGTGTCTGAAGCTATGAGTATGTGAGGCAATAGTCATGTATGGCTCTTGTAAATATGCTCTTCTTTGAGCCTCTTTGAGTTTAATTATTAAGTATGGTTTTCCATCACTTTATCGAACCTGTCATTGTCCTGAGTGCTTCTCACCTCCGTGCTATGTATCAGATTGCATTAATACACTCAAACGTGTTTACCTGACGGGCTGACACTGCCACTTAAGGTCCTCATCTTTTCTGTGGTGTTTCTGCAACAAACATATGGCAGGTCTGTTTTCAGGGGGTAGAATTAAAAAGAGCTGTTACAGCTTGACCAAAACCGACACGGGGAGGCCAACCCGGATCTCTTAAGGTGCTTTTTTTTTTTTTACTTTAATCTCAGTCTGGTGGCCGAAGCCAATTGGCTATTTTCGGCCTGATGGCCTTTGAAAAAATCAATGGCGTGCCTCCATTTAGATCAACAGAGATTTTGAGCACAGAGTGTCGATAAGGAGGGAGGGCAGCTTCCAGCGCCTGCCCAGTGTACTAATTCTGCATGGGGCATGGCAGATTATGGGGGACAAGGTAACAGCCAGTACTGGCTTTGATCTCATACACCGAAAACCCAGCCTCCTTTTTCCAAAAGCAAAATAAAAAGGTCTCGACAGGCATCAGCAAAGCAATCTGTCATCTTTCACTTTCATTTTCAATATTTCTTTCTTTCTTTCCGACTTTATGAAAACAATGATCCAGAAACACTGGCACAGTGAAGTCACCCTTGGGCCCCTGAACGAGGCCCTTCACCTCCCCAATTGCTCCAGGGACTGTTCGACCCTGCTCTCTCAAACGTACCTCGCGTCGGATAAAAGCAACTGCTTGATAAATAAATCTAAAATGGCAAAGAGGTCAGTACCAATAATTACAAGAGGTCACACCAATGAGAAATGATGTTATACTGAGATAATGGCAAAATTGGAGGGTGCAAATAAAAGATATTGTGCAAATGTTTTCCCAGAGATGTTCTGACAGTGAAGTTAGACCCTACAGACTGTTTCCTAGATCCAAGCAGGCGCCTGGTATATAAAAAAGTAAACAATCTGAATGTTTTTCAGTGCAGTGACACCTTGGCTTTTATCTTTTGTTTTCTCATCAAATTCAGAATACAAATCAATCTTTGCCATACACCCGACTGCTTTTCCTCCAGTCTAGCAGCATCCCATGGTGCTCAGACGTATCTTTAGAAGAATCATTACAGGCCCTTCCGTGATGTTAACAAAAACTCCATCAAAAGATTTTAGGTACTGGGACCGATTCCCGCATGTCCTGTTCAGTTCATATCCATGCTGTACGTCAGACGTAAACAATAAATGTATAACATGACATGTGCGTAACCCTCAAGCAAATACTATACAATACAGCTACACAGGAGGGTAATGAAGGTAACATGTACAGATCCCTCAAGGCAGCACAACTTCATATGGGTAAGCAACGATCAAGACAGAGGGAGAGAGTATTTCTAGTATAATAAGGCAAATTGCAACACAGTATTCATAAGAATGGCAATTTGCTTTGTTGTACTTAATTATGCTAAGTGTAGACATAGAGGTCACCCTTGTCCAACCTGTTCCGTGTTACTCACTTGTTTCTGTAATGCCCGCGATCATGTTTTTCCCAAAGTACAAGTCTCCGGCAGAATTTTAATTCCGACCGAGGGGTTTCCTAAACGCTTCATGGTTTCCTAATCAGAAGATGACTGCAGCCCCATTCAATGTCGCCGGAAGAAGGATGCTGAAAGATTCAGACTGTTCAGCGTGTAAATTTATATTTTTCATAGTATTCGGTCTTTAAGCTCGCAAGGAAGCGACTGCCATTTAAAAAAATCTGGGACAGTGCCTGGCAGAGGGATATGAATATCTGCAATAAAACCATTGTGAATCCGTGGCTCCCTTTCTGCAAAGTCTGCCAACAAATTAGGGCATTTTCAAAAGGCTATAGCAGAAGGGTACAGCCTCCTGTCCCCTCTTAAAGCAGCAGAAATGGGAAATGGAGGCCACTTTATTGAGGTTGGCTCTGCCCTCTTAGTGCCCCCCCTGCCCCCACCCGACTCCCCTGTACCCTCCTCGTCAGCAACAACATTACGCACTGTGTGATGTATAGGCAAGGAATAACTCGGGGGGGGGGGTACCCCTTCGGCCCTACACGTGGCCCCAATCTGGCGGGCCTACCCCCGGGGGGGGGGGGGGGGGGGGGGGGGCAACCAGCCGCAGAGCTCAAACCCCGGGCTCCCTGCAAACACCCAACATAATGGAGCCTGACCCACCCGCTGTTACCCCCCATCTTGACGTTGATAAGCCCCCTCCCCTCTGTCGTGGGCCACCCACTTCCTGATGATGACTCATGACATTTGGGACATAGTAGCACTGAACCGCCACTGGGATGCACAACCCCCCGATTCAAGGGTATGGCTGAAGGAGCCAGACCAGTGGCCAATTTCAGTCGTGTGTGGGGTTCAAACCCTAAACCGCTTCATTAGATCAGCTTATTAAATCTGGCTCAGCGATCGACCCCCCTCCCCATTAGCACTTTTTACTGCCAACACCTCCCCACCCCCAGGTCGATAAGCTCTACTCGCCTGCAGACATCAGAACATTAAGAACCCCTCTATTATGTACCCAGAAGCGGTAAACCTTAGTTACATTTCATAAACACGGCCGGGGGATGTCAGTTTTCTAGTGTGTGAGACAGTTGTTCTCTCACCGCTGGCCTGATTAGCCAAGCAAGAGAGACAACTTTAGCGGTAAAGAAGGTGCCCTTCACCTCCCATGTGAGATCAGCCTCCGCACTCATCGAATTTAGCCCCAAAACAGGGGCATTAAAAACCTGTCATCCTGCAGCTGTGAATGAAGGTGCCCACCAAAAATGCTATCGCTAAATTCAGTGTAAAAATCACTAAGTTAAATGAAAAGCAGAGTCATCTGAATAGTAATTGAAGGTTTCTTAGCATACGGTTCAGCAGGCATTGGCTAATCCCCAAGGCTGAATATTCAACCAGGGTAAACACAGGGAGACCACCCAGATCTTTACGTTCCAGGCAAATTTGGCCCCTGATACCCCGACGGCTACCAACCATTTAATCAATGTTTGACGGATATGGCCAGATATCACCTTGTAATTACACTGTGTACTGATTTTGAGTGGGCGTGTAGCATGGACCGCATTCTGCGTCTTAATTATTCATTAGCGGTTATACGACCTGAAAAAGTGTCGATGAATTAAAAGGCGGGGGAGACTTTTAAATTCAGAGAAAGCTGTCAGGAGCAAGTACATTACAAAGAAAGACACGTAACCAGATGTAGAACGGGGAAGATTCAGAGCCAGGCTCTCATCTAACGGGACGGAGCAAAATGACGACTCTGTAATGATTTGGGGTGTTTAAATATGCAACACGTCACAATGTGGCAGCCTTTGAGGAGAGTCAGGCTGCCTCAGACAACACAGTCTCATCTGAAGATGAATCTGATTCCCCTTTTCAGTCAAGCCATTCCGGAAGGATTAATTATTTAAATATCAGATTTTCCTTGAGGAACCATTAAACTCAACTCACGCCCCCCACCCCCCCCGCAAGTTGTCTGGTGCCACTAATTTGACTCTTATGAAAGATAATTATGTAATTAGACCTGCACTTATTTCTCATTGCCACTTACTCAGTAGCCTTATTAGGAACAAAAAAGCTCCGAACAACATTTAAATTCTCAGATAAACAGATGATCGCCAGCCAAAATTTTAGTGGAGAAAAGCAGGAAGGATAACAGAGACATGAGCTATATTCTCCACACAGATGTGTTTGTTGGTGGGGGGTAGTAGCACCTCTTGTGATGCGTGGAGGGGAGGTGTTGGGGTGTCCGCAAGGGGGGGCGGTTTGTTTGTTTGAAACTGACTAACAAGTGGAGCAACTTCTGGGACACTGTACTCCACTGAAGCGGGCGTTCCATGCAGCTCTACCACCGTGAATCCAGATGCCCCCGCCCCCCCCCCCCCCAAGCCCATCTCTATGGTCCACAACACATGCTTCCTAACCGCTCTCATTGCAAAATCCAAAGTAATATCAGAAACAGTCCATAAGAAAGCTTAAAATGTTTGGATAAATACTAGGTCCTTCTGGAAATGCCTTTGAAGAGGAATTGTAACCACAGATCCTTCTGCTGTGGCCGGGATTTTTGACATTGTGAACTGTGCACCCAAGAAATGCAGGTTCTTGTTCCCCAGGAACCTGAACCACATGGCATAATGAAGCCATGAGCGTGTTGCAAATGCATGTGTGCTGTCACGCGTGAAGAGAGCACAGGGAATATGTAACCAAAGGGAAAAGTTTGCGGGAAGCCTTACGTTTTTGTGAGTCTTACTCTACCAAACAAGATGGTGGACTTCATCTACATTTGTGGTTGCTAGACTATACCAGCTTCTAATTAAGGAGTCGAAGAACCCAACTGACACATTCCTGAACTACCAGCTTCCCCACTGAGAGCGGTGCAGAGTTCTGAAGTATGAAAGATTAAAACGTCAAACCTTTACTACAATGTCATCAGCCGTGAGCACATAATAGCAAACCCCATCCAACCTAACCACATCTCCCTAACCTTTACTTAGAGAAGGTCACACAGATTAACGAGTCATAACACAGGCACGAGTCATTACACCCCACTGCAAAAGCCACAACATGTCATGAAATGAATAATTATCAACTGCCGGTGATGCACTATGGACCAGCGTGGAATACAAATCCTAATTACACTGAATCAGCCCTGGCCTTCTTTGAAAACAGTGCCTAGCTAATACCAAATCCCAGTTCTTTAAATTGTAATAGTAATCTACCCAAGAATAAACTGTAAATAGGTTGTAAGAGATGCACAAGAAGACAGTGGCCAGTGGAGTTCCTTGAAGACAAATATTTACAATCAGAATTGGTAGGCATTGCTTATTTTATCATAGCGTTATCAATTGCATCAATGGAAATCAGCAATGCACTTCTTTTAACACCTTGAAGCTTCAGCCTAAATACACAGCTTTAACATATATTTATCTACCCATCCGTCTCCCCATTGATCCATCCCTTTTCCATGAGCATTTTAACCTCTGAATAACGGCAAACAGATTAGCATGTCGACCAAGCACCTTGTTTAGGATCTGCAGCACAACAATGACAACTATAATAAAACAATCTGGATAAAGGAAGTGTAATGCTTTAGCGGTGGAATGAATTTTTCTGCCAGATGCAAGCTGAACAGGCTGCTGACTTCCTACTAATCAGCAGTCAGTCACTGAGCTAACCTGCAAAGCCCATAACGCAGGTTCATTGTGTAAAGGAAAGCTAGTTCCACGATAATGTCTCACTGTTCCTGATTGACCAGGAAGTCCTGAACAGGAAATAGTCTGCGGACTGTACCACTGCGCCCTCTATGTTAAGGTACTACTTGTTTATAGAAATTAGCCCTCTCCGGTGTTAGTTATTTTAAACGAATGCTGCAATCAAGATGTGTAACTTTCTACATTATGAACAGTCTTTATCACCCGACTGGGAGGCTACGAGCCAGGTCAACAGGAAGTCAATGGAGTTTGCTGTTCCCATCGCTGCCGCGCCACAGTGTTCAGCCGACCGAGACGACTCCGCGGTGAACGTCTCCGTGCTCCTGGCGTGAGCTGTTCCTACTGTCCCGGCAACAAGACTCGCTTCCAGCAGGGTCGGGGCAGGGGCATCCCATGGCGCCAGTGCAGTCTCCGGCTATGTGACAAGTTAGCTATGCATGACACGTCCAGGTGTGAGTTATACTGCCCCCATCTGACTGGGATGAATTGCGGAACGTGTGATCAGTGCTGGGAGGTTACTTTTGAAATTTAATGGGTTACAGATTACTAGTTACCACATAAAAAAGGTAACATGTAATGTGACTCTTTTGATTACTTCATCAAAGTCATGTTACTTATTACAATTTCAATTATAATTGAATACAATATTGATTACAATACAATTCATTACAATTTATGATAATTTCATTACGTAACATCATTACATGTAACTAATGTCTCCCCAGCACTGCATGTGACGCATCCACACCAGCTTTATCCCTCTCCGCATCGGCTGGGACCCTCTTCCATTCGTTAGCAGCTGTTATTTATGTTATGGAGTTTGTTGCTCTTGTCGTTTGGGGACTTTGACGCAGTTCTTGCACGCACAGCTAGCACGCTTCAGCGCTCTGCTGTACTGCGCTTTGCGTTTCTCAGAGACACTCCTGACTCACATACATGCCTACCACATGTTTGAATTGTTTTGTTTTTTCTTTCGACACTTCAAATGGGTTTCGCTGCCGGTGATTGATTATGACTGATGCTGCTTACATCAACTTTGCCCTGTTTACACATTTTAAAAAATACACATTATACAAGAGCACAGGTGTAATGAAGTGTGTTGAGTATAGGAGGCCACCTCAATAAATCTGGCACCAGTAGGGGGTGCTGCATTTATTTTTGAGATTAAAACTGATGTTCAGCCATTGTCAGAAAGCGTGTGCATAACGTCTGGTTGCTAAAGAGTAATGCAGGGCTGGTTCTGTGTGTTTTAGCCTGGGGCTGCTGCCTGGTCACCTGGCCCAGAGCTGGTGCCTACGCTTATATATCCTGTTTTATCAAAAGCTGCGATACACAGGGGCAGTTTTGCAAGCAAAGGCATGCCACATGAGTGCCAAAGGCATGCCACATGAGTAGCGAAGGCATGCCACATGAGTAGCGAAGGCATGCCACATGAGTAGCAAAGGCATGCCACATGAGTAGCAAAGGCATGCCACATGTGTACCAAAGGCATGCCACATGAGTGCCAAAGGCATGCCACATGAGTGCCAAAGGCATGCCACATGAGTAGCGAAGGCATGCCACATGAGTAGCAAAGGCATGCCACATGTGTACCAAAGGCATGCCACATGTGTACCAAAGGCATGCCACATGAGTGCCAAAGGCATGCCACATGAGTGCCAAAGGCATGCCACATGAGTAGCGAAGGCATGCCACATGAGTAGCGAAGGCATGCCACATGAGTGCCAAAGGCATGCCACATGTGTACCAAAGGCATGCCACATGAGTGCCAAAGGGCATGCCACATGTGTACCGAAGGCATGCCACATGAGTGCCGAAGGCATGCCACATGAGTAGCGAAGGCATGCCACATGAGTAGCGAAGGCATGCCAAATGAGTGCCGAAGGCATGCCACATGAGTGCCGAAGGCATGCCACATGAGTGCCGAAGGCATGCCACATGAGTGCCGAAGGCATGCCACATGTGTACCGAAGGCATGCCACATGAGTAGCGAAGGCATGCCACATGAGTGCCGAAGGCATGCCAAATGAGTGCCGAAGGCATGCCACATGCGTGCCGAAGGCATGCCACATGAGTGCCGAAGGCATGCCACATGCGTGCCGAAGGCATGCCACATGAGTGCCAGCATTGCCCTGCGGGTGCACGTCAAACTCTGGCAAGCATTGTCGATGATAGACCATAATGACAGAACAATACGAATTTGCATAGAAACACAATTTTAATTGTATTTTATTTACATTTTTTATTTTTCAGGACATCTACAGCAAAGAAGGATCTGTACAGGGTTGCACATTTATATAAAACACAGTTATTCTGACCTCAAAATGACAAGAATATTCCCATTTCCACCAGTACCTTCTACCACAGACTAATTGCAATTTGCAGCTACACAGAATAACATCGATATTCTTACTGTAAGAAGAGGTGGCTGGGAAACCAGAAGGGGGAATATCGATTAAACAACTGGGACACCATCCCTCGAACACACAGCTTCAGATGATGAACCACAATACATACTGATAGATAGATAGATATACTTTATTGATCCTTGGGGGTGGGGAGGAACTCAGTAATAAAGTATATTTTTACCAAAGCCAGACAGGACTCAACCCCACAGTCCCCAGTGGATTGATGTCTTACCCACTAGGCTATTGGGTCACTGCCAGCAGTAGTCAAAATTCAAAACTGTACATTTCCTTTGTTGCCTTGGATAAGGGGACCACCGTTGCTAGCGGATGATGCAGTCATTTCAAAAGGGATCAATATATAGGGATTGTGTGACCTCCGGGCCCCCCAGAACATGGCTATGCCTACTAGCATTAGGATGAAGGCCCTTCCTGAAATGCTCTTCCTCCAGTCGAATCCTGTTTCCCTAATGAGGTGCTTACCGTACCAGTCCCTCATGCTACACTGGGAGGCTTTTTCTCTGTCCTTTGTCAAATAAAATCACTTTCAGCCTCATTCTGGGGCCGTGGCTCGCTGTTTCGGTTGTTGTGCCCCATGCCAACCTCTGGCCAAATCCACATGGGAAATCCTACTGACCGGTGCAGAGGCGATGGAGCAAGTGGTGTGACACCGGGTCCAGTCATTATTCACCGATGGCCTTCTGAAGGCTACTAAACATCCTGGACACCTATTGATTTTTTTGTAAGCATTTGAGGCTGTACTTTGTGGGGCGATGTAACATTGTGCTGTAATGAAATTGGATCTGAGTCGTGTCACGTGGGTACAGCAGGTTTACCGAAATATTTTTTGTCGTCCTTAAAAAAAAACATTCAGCGACACCACCGGCATGCTAAACACGGCATGGGGAGTAAATTTGTGAGACATACGTCTGACCACATCCAAGCAGCCGTGTTTTTGAAGAACATTGCTCCAGCGGATCCAGGAACCGGGCCGACGGCTCCCTCTGCTCAATGTGGGATGTCAACAGCAGGCCCCTCAAAAAAGTCCCTCGTACTCGTGAGGCGGGTTCGGGGGGGGGGGCTGAGTCCATCAGTAGGCCAGGGTGGTAATTACCCGCGAGTTCATCCTCTGACAGATAATTGCCCACTGTTTGCTTGGAAGTGGGTTTGTTGTGTTCCATCCTGCCAGGTCTGAAGGGATGATTGCAGACCCGCTCGCATATTGACAGGTGATAAGGGGCGTCTGCGCCTTCCCCAGAACAAAGGTCTTGGCTCTGGCTTCCTCCGCTTGGCCACCGTCGCCACCTACGCCGCCCGGAAGGATGGCTTCTCGCATCAGGACACCAGAGCAGAGATTCATGCTTCCTCTCTTTGGTGTTATCCTGGTGCGTCTGTAGGCAGCCGGTGGTGTGGTGAGCATGGTGTGACCCTGGAAAACCTACAGCACCTGCGTATAGGGAAAAAATTAAAAGCAATACACACTTACACTGTATGGTGACCTCAAAGAGGTGAATCCCTTTTCATACAACAATACACAGTCAGTACGAAACATCCAGTATAGTGGAAATCTCCTTTCATCCAAAGCTTTGAAGATATACGCTCAGTGGGCAGTTTATTAGGTACCCCAGCTTGTTAACGCAAGCGGCCAATCACGTAGCTGCATCTGAATACATGGAGCTCAGAGACGGGGCCCAGAGGTTCAGCAACTGTTTAGTTAAGCATTAAAAAGGCTAAGATGGATGATATATGCGATTTTGAACGGGGTGCAACTGTCAGTGCCAGACATGGCGGTCGCAGCATCTCAGAATCAGCCGCCCTCCTGGGATTTTGCTACAGGTTACAAACAAAAACAAAAGAGCATCCAGTCGGTGGCAGTTCTGTGACTGGAAACGAATTGTTAATGAGACAAGTCAGAGGAGAATGGGTCATTAAAGCTGACAGGAAGGCCACAAGTGGAAAAAACTGTGGGATGCAAAAAGGCTTTGATGAATGCACAACCCATGTATTCATGACGTGATTTTGGAGGCAAAATTTGGTCCTACCTGATACTGGTTTGGTATAACTGATAACATGGCCACTGAGTGTAGTAAAGTTGCAAGAAAATACAGCAAGAAATCTATTTTTTTAACAGATTGGAAAATCTAAGGAAGACATTATGTACATCATTCATTAATTTGTTACATCTATCCATCCATCCATCTATCCATATAACTGTTGTCTATTCCAGAGTATATTCAGTGTAAGGGAAGATGGGGGTGGAGCTTCAACAGAGCTAAAACCTACAGTTCAGTGTCACAACGCTTTACCGTACCCAAGGGCCAGATGCGTGAAGGGGAACGAAAAGGTGTCCTTTCGCTGTTTGACTTAATCAGTAAAAATGTGCTAATGTATACGCAAATGTCACATGACAGGGCATCTGGGTGCCAATCAGTCTGCCCGTGACACTGCCTTTACCTAGCCTCTGTCAGGTCACTCCTGGCTCACCACAGCCTCCATCAGGTAATGAGGCCTGAAATGAAATACAGCACATTTGGCAATAAATGCAGCACCTCACATCGCTTTGCAGCACTCTGGTGAGCCAATCACGCGGCTGATTAATGGACGTGCGCCGTTCCGAGGGGGCCCCGTGGGACCTTTCTTGTGCGGCATGCTAGGTCCATCAACGGGCGTGCGTGCGGGCACGCACGAGTGTATCAGCCTCCGCACGGGCTTCTCACTAATCCCGCCCTGTCTCTTAATTGCTGATGACTTGTGACTGCTTTTGAGTTACGAGGATGTTGATTTATTACATTTGAGTGCGAATAACTTCAGATATCCAGCATTATACAAGGATATGAGGAGTGCAATAGCAATATGAGCTATGGCTAATTAACGCCTTCATCTGAAAGTCTCAATGACATCACACAGCTGTGTAGATTCAAAGTCGACACTAAGACTGATATAGAATATAAGGGCAAGCAGAAGATTAAAGTGATCAGTAGCAGTCTGAAATGAAATGCTGGATTTTGTAACAGGTATCTTAAATATTTTCAGTTTATTTAGTGCCATTTACTTGCCGGCGTGGTGGCTCTGAGGTTAGGCTTCGATGCCAGCAACGGGGAGGTTATTTGTTTGAATCCCGTGAGTACCTGGAGTGATCCTGCTCCGTTGGGCCCTTGAGCAAGGCCCTTAACCTGAAATTGCTTCATTCTGGGTATGATGTTAACCTAAATCCAGCCTTACAAGGAGGTCCTCCAACTTATAAGGAAAATTTGGGGTTTGGTGGCAGGATTGGCACTCCAGCCACTGGAAAAAACTCAAACTGGTCCATTCAGACTTGTGTGGTGCTGAGGTATTGCCCGTCATATGGCTGCAATCAGGTTCTCATCCCTGAGGTGGTTTGTTGTGTGGTGGGTGCGGCGACGCGCCGTATTCACTGCACGCTCCTTACCTACCTCGATTCCTGTGCACTATGTGTACCGTCATTATACTTTTGCCTTCTTTTGCACAATATTTTTGTTCACATACCTTGATGCTTAACACACAAGAATTTTCCCTGGGATCAATAAAGTTTATCTTTTCTTATCGTACATGTGGATGTGACTGATAATGAGCATTTCAAGGTTGCACTTTAGCTAATATACAGTTCAAATGCTCCAAAGATACTGAATTCACTGGCATTCAACACATTTCTAGACGTTTTGCACAGAGGATGACGTAAGGCAATGCAAAACATCTCTCAAATCCACAAAAGGACATTCCTTACAGCTGACACGGGAATGTTTGGGCATCAATCGCCCCCGGGGAGCAATAAACGTGAAAGAAAAACAATGGTGATTATGACCCACTCATCCCTCATCCCTTCATTTTTATCGAATACTAAGAAACACTTGTGAATGAACTATATCGTTAGCTCTGCCGTCCTCAGAGGAAAATTAATGAAAAACATCTGTCTGCTTTAATGACGCAGTGCGCTTCCTGGACAGGACTTCGCCGTGGGGGCTTTTTAGGGGGTGGCCTCTCTGAAGGTTTGATATCTTTTTTAAATTCACTATATCTCCGGCATGGTGTTGGCATGGAGTATTTAAAGTATGAGAAGTAATGTAGAGGAAGGCATTGGTGCAAATGGCCACTGGTTCCGATGTACTGGCACGGTGACAGGGATGCGAGACACGTCACAATCCAATCCTGGCACGTCTGAGCAAAAGAAAAGCGTGCAGTACCTCTCCACCAGGCGGTATTTCAGAGCCAAACATCCCCTGCTTAATACCCTAACTGTTGCTTACAAGAAAACACTCAGCAAACAGCACAAACAAAGCAGGCTTCTGAATGCCGAACTAAAATGATGTATGAGTGTATTCATTTGCTGGATGTCAAAACAAATTCCACGTTGTTGCACTTACATGTCAGTCCGAAAGCGTCTCGGACCAAATTTGCATAGTAGTTATTGCTATTCATTTAAGAGGACAATTTAATTGCTTAATCATAATTGCAGGAATTAAAACAAAAGGACCCTTGAATACTCTCATTTTTAATTGTTTTGTCTATAATTATTTGTGTTCGTTGTTATCTTATTTTTAGGGGTAAATCTGGAAATAACTTGAAAAATTTTACTGCACCGATTTGTTAACAGGATCAATTGAATTATAACTGAGTTATTCACATTCACACAGTGTAATTAGCTGTCCCTAAATGAACACTCTGCTTTGATTTATCATGGCTTGGGGGCATTCCCTCCTCCTCTGACGATTCCGGCAGTTTCTGTGGGCTGGTCATGAAGCGTTTGCCCTCTCTCAAGGACATGGCTGCAATGAGGCCTCGTGGGACCCAACGGAGCAAAGAATAGTCCGGTTTTTCCTCACCAACATGGAAAATACCGAAAGGCCACTAGGGGGCATAGTGATTAAGGAGCTCCAGCTGTTGCTGCTCCCTTAAACAAGGTGCTGAATATCTCATTTAGTCTGAATCTGTCTTTAATGAAATAATAAAGCACTTGAAAAGAATAAGATGTATAAAATGCTGTGATAAAGGGGCCTGCAGACGAACAATCGTTGGTAACCAAACATGTGGCATTGTGCAGACCCCCGTTAACACTGGTTTCTGCAGATAAGGGGGGTTTAAGCGCTGTTGTGATGACATTATGATTTAGGGGGAGATGTAACAGTGGGAGGGTGCAGTCTCCGCTCACGATGGGCTCGATGACAGGAAACAGGCAGTGAAGTATGTGCTGGCGTGGGACATGAGACTATACTGACATCTATGTAATACCGACCGCACTAAAGGGGACGCTGCAGTCATTACAGCTTACAGCCGCAAGTCTCATAGTATTCTGTCCATCTCTACAAGCCAGCCTCTATGGCCACTACAGTTTGTTGGTCCAGAGCCAGACCAAAAGGCCCGCCCTCATCACCCTCGCTAGCTGACCAGCTGTGAGGTTGAAAGAACATGGAAGGTGGCGTGAAGGATGGGCGGGCGAGAGCCAGCCTGTTCCTGTGCTTTACGGACCCCACTGCAGAGCACTGCCATGGCCGTCCCGATCATCTCTAACGACTCTGACACCAGCTTCCATGCTGCCCCCCTCCACACACCTGAAACTAACCCTGCCAGTCCCAATCCTTAAGCCGCCATCAACCAGCAGCACCACCAACATAAGGCCCAAACGGAATTATTTTTAGATGCTATTACCCGCCCCCGTTTCATGCTTTTATTTCAGTTGGCACAAGAAAAAAACAAAATGAAAATAACGGACTCTTTCTTTTTGAATGTGAAAGAATAAGCGGTTCCCTTTATTAAAGCCCATGGAGAGTAAACAGCACGCAGTCAACCTGGGGAGGGAACACAGGATGTGGGCGTCCCGGCGCTTGTCATTTTCCAACAGACCCAGGTGGGCCAAAATCCTTCCTTCAGTTTGTCATCAGGAAGCTTCCAACAACAAATCGTAAAATCTGCGCGCCCCTGCGAGAGAGCCTAGAAAGACAACGTCCAGAAGGCAAATGGGGCTTCTTGCCGCACAACGGACACATTTGCCTGATCTGGTTCCACAGGGGAGACACAGAACGAGGACCCCCGAGCTTGGAACTTGAGGAAGGGAACACGGCATGCGGACGCTTCAAAGAGGACGGACCCGGTTCCACTTCCACAGGAGCCCGCTGTTTTTGTTTTGCGTCTCCGAGAACTAATGGCAGTAATCAGTGTCCTTGGGATAGATACAAATACGGAAACGTCTCTGCCTACAGCGGGAAAATAAACAAGTTCAGACAAGTAAATCTTGTTTGCCACAAAAAGCAAAGAACATCTGGGAAAAAATCTACAATTTCTCAAGATTGAAAGCATTATTATCTCTGTGCCAGGAACCCATTAAACACAATGCAGATTTTTAATAGGGTATTTTATTAGAGCCTGCATCAAGGTACTAGGAGAGAAGGTGTCTGTTTTTTACACATTTTCTGAGTCAGAGATATACTACAATATAATATAGCCTGTTTTTTTAAGTTTCTCAAAAGAGTAAGTCTATTCATGATAATATCCTTTAGTTAGTTAAAGGTGATATGATTTCTTGAGTTCTTTAGAAAGCACCCTTTCTGTTGTTCATCGGTCAGAAAATAAGCTTGTATTTCTCCAGTTTTCACAATGTCATTTGTCTAGGAACTTTTTTTAGGACTTAGGAAGTCTTACCCAGTATTCTGCGGCAGTGCAATATGACTTGTTGAAAGTAAACAGAAAAGTAAAAAATAACAGATAACAAATTTTAAATTCATGCTGTGTGCATGATTATGTAAAGTTCTACATTTTTATAGCTACAGAGCAAATCTCCTGGTACAAACTGTTGCTTTTCAGGCTCCCTATAACATTTACCTTTTCCAAATATACTCCTCATCAGTCATTTCTGATTGTCAGTAACATTTGACTTGGTTGTATTTAGGGATCTTAGTGTTTTTCCATTTTAACTCGCAGTACCGAGTGTTCGGTGTGTGTTCAAGCTTTGACACATTCACTCAGTTTTATTATAAACCTGTATCCCAGTTGCAAATTGCAAATCTGCAAATTTGTTTAAAATGGCTGATTATACAGTAGGTTACGCCTGTTATAAATATAATATAGTAATGTTGATAACATCACTGCCCACAGCTCACCTGATGTGTTCCCTCCTTGGATGCGAGGCTTCAGTTTCACACACCCCCAGACAGGACACCCGTTGGCCGATTGTGAAGGACACAGCCGATTTACAGAGCGGGGGAGGGAGGGGCACAGTCTTTGCTCAGTAAGGTAATTTAGTGCCTGCATTCAGCACCCAGAATGCAAGTTAGGGCTTTGGCTTTACTGTAACTTCCCCTGCGCCCCCTCATTAAAAGCATCACAGCGTTTCCTATATTAAAATCCCCCCCCCCCCCGACATTTGGCTATATCAATACGGATTCATTATTCAGGGAGAGAGTGTCATGTTTTTATGACAC
>JAODLD010000008.1:19004609-19020834 GCA_026781065.1 Mormyrops boulengeri
CCCCCCCCCCCCCCCCAGTCATTACAGCCTACAGCCGTAAGTCTCAGAGTATTCTGTCCATCTCTAGGAGCCAGCCTCCATGGCCACTACAGTTTGCCATATCATTTTATCTATATTATGATAGTAACATAATAACAGTGCTGGCTAATCCAGCGATTACCGCTCGTGTCCGCTTACATGCCAGAATATTTACTGGGACAATTTAGGAGAAGTTCTTAGCAAGACAATACCAGCCCATTTGCAGGCGTTTAAACTTCCTTGGATGTGTGACTTAAATCTTACCCCGATTAGAAAGTCAGTGGTGTGTAAATTCTAATGCATTAAAACAAAGAGCATAATAACAGTCTTGTTTCCTGTATGACTCATCTGTTCAGTTGTTTTGTGCTTCCAGGGGCAAACACCTTTGTGCATTCGGACAGCGGTTCACGCCTTATTCTCGCTGGCCACGCCTAATCCTGACCAAACTTTCTTCTCTTCAACCACCCCCTTCACTTTGACCACGCCTTATTTTCTTCAGTTACGCCCCCTTACTTTGACCACGCTCCTTAACTTTGATCACACCCATTCACCTTTAGCCACACCCTCACCTTGCATGCGAGCTAGCTTCCCGCTCAAGTTTGTCTCTTATTGACTATTCTGGAGCTCTCAGACCCTTACTGCTTGGCATTATGGGTAGATTTCACTTGGAACAAGATGGCTGCTGTGCTACTTGTCTTGTCCACATTCCTGTGGTATTTGGCTAAATTACCCCACAGACCTTAGACTGACCTACTCCTCATCCACCAGTCTTGCTTTGTTTTTTTGAGCATCCCAGTGCAATAGCATGTGATCTGTCTGTGGCAGCCCTATAGAAGGCTAAAATACAATAGCGAAAAGCAAAGCAAACCGGCATTGCTTTGAGTTCACAATGCACAGGATAACCGAACTGCTCCACAGACTTGAAGCAAACCAAACTGATGGGCTGGATGGCAGGAAACTGCAAGTGAAACAGGAAAAATTGCTGACTAGCCATTCTGAGTTCATTTTAAGGGCTAAAAAGGACCAAATGTGAAACAAGTGATCCAAGCAAAGGAGTGAAGCCTACTTGACTCTGGAGGTCTGTCACAGCTTAAGGAAGAAAGTAAATAAATAAATGGAATGATAGATACATAAATAACCAAATGAACCAAATTGAAACTCTCTTTTTAAATATCCCACTGAGCGGATGTGTCTCGCTCGCCGTAAACAAAAATGTCTATGCTGGTTGGGGAGTGAGCACAGGCGTGACATTGGGAACGGCGGCTCCTCACCGAAACGCTGCACCGGGTGATGTTTGATACCCAAAAATGATTATCTCCCTCGTCCTGGGGACACTGCGCCACACCAACACACAGGCACATACAGTAAATTGATTTTTTTTTTTTCTACGTCCAATCTAAAACACTCCAATAAAATACGGGTTAGCTTCTGCCACAGAACTCCATGGCTCAATATGAAATAAATAAATTGAATTCTGAGAGGTCATGGATGAAATATATAAGACTATTCACCCAATGAGACGTACAAACTAATTCAACGGATTTCAACTGTGTTGCTGAGAAAGACAATGTTTTAATAGAAACCTACTTTATTTCTATATCTATTTCACTATGTGACATTTTGTACAGGGAGGTTTAAATGGTCCATCTCACCATTTTCTGTACCAGCTTGTCCTTTTCAGGGTTGCAAGGGTCTGGAGATGAACCCAGAAGCTATCGATGCGAGGTAGGGAACAACCCAGAATGGATTTAAATGGTACCAATTATGTATCTCTACGGTCACATGACCAATTGTTCTATCCTGTGACAGTAGGAGTCTCCTACCCACTGGGGTCTTAAACTGCTAGCAGTCGTTTCTGCCTCGGGGTTAACAACAGTGTTCCTCTCCTGGCCACTCCTTTAGAGGACTTATTTTTCACAACTCATAAATTATATGTTTTTCTCCCTTTTTCTCAAAGGCGTTTATTAAAACCACAATTATAATTATTATCTCTGTCGCCAGGTCATTCCGTCGATTCCTTTGTGGAGAATAAAGCGTGAGGCACTCCCAATCTGATACGATGTCGGACAGAGTCTGAGTAAAAGGAAGATTTCCAGGCGATAACCTGCCCGAGAGCGCGATCGCCCCGAAATTACCAGCCGGTTTTTGAAAGGGTCTGTCAGGTAGTAGTGGGCAGAACAGCGGTAGGCTCCAAATGCGGGAGCAAAGAAACAGAAGGAAAAAAAAAAAGGGAAGTTGGCAGCGACCGTGTTTGATAGCGATCGGAAGGACGGCTTACATAACCGATGGAAATGGCTGTACCGCATTAATATCGCCTCTCTTAAAGCCGCGTGTGAGAAACGTACGGGTTTAAAGGCAGACTTCAGCATCATTTACCTCTTATAGCACCAGCAGTCACTGAGCCTGCAAGACTATGAATAAGTCATTTTCAGCTAGATGTGAAACTGCAGATTCAAGGGCTGGTTTTCTGAGAGATACCTGGCTTTCTCCCAGAGACTGGGAGTGACCTTTCAATCCAACATGCCCCCCTTCTCAGGGCCTGCGCAAACACAGAGGGCCTTTCCGAACGTGATCTCCTCAAAGGCATGAACGACCCCCTCCCCCCATTTTCTGTCTTTTGTTTTAAACCCAGAAGCTTATTTCTTGGGTTCTTAGGCAAAGCCAAGGACCATTCCTGTTTGGGACGTCCACGTCGTGTTAACAAAACGCCATGACTTTGCCCAAGCATGCTTTTCATACATATTTAAGAAGTGCAGGTGAGGAGATAAGGGGAGGAGACTGTGGGGGGTCATGGGGGGGTTGAGGGTCAGCAAAGGTGCCCTTGTGCTGTCACCCACCTAAAGCTCTTGTTCCATCAGGAGTGCCATCTTCCAAAGGACATTGGCCTCTGTAGAATGTGTGCAAGGCAACACTATCTGCTTTAAGGATGATTTAGCGATATTTACATTGTGAAATTTCCAAATGATTCATCCATAGCCACCAAATGTTTACCCTGGCAGTTCCAAGCCACATTGACGGAAACCTGTTTGTTTTTTTAAGTGAAATACTGTTTATATCACATGTTAATGTATGTGAGAGTGGGTGTAGCAGCAGCAGGCTTCTGGTTAAAAGCTTCATCCTGCTTCATCGAGCTGTTATTTGTGGTGCTTACTACCAGCCTTGTTTATCGTTAATGTGCATGTACCGACATGTTTGTTTCAGGGGCATATGTATATTATATATATATATATATGGGGGGGGGGGGGGTCCAGATATTACAGTCTCCAGATGCACTGAGCATTTAATTTCCATTGAAAGATTTCCTTCTAGGTTGTTCTGACAAAAAATATTAGAATACAGAATATTAGAAAATATTCTTTTCAATTATTAAATATGATGCTGTGTAAGGATTCTTTACAGGCTTGTGACATGAGTAGATACAATATTGCATTGGTTTTACTTTTATAATTTCACACTTTAGCTCTTGCACACTACTACTTCACCCTATAAGCAAACAGGTCACTATGGAAATAAAGGAATCACTTCAGCAAATGAGGGACACAAAGTACATTGAAAGTATATTGGTCCCTGAGTTAATTAAGCAATTAGCACACCATCATGCCTAGGGTGATGTATACAAATGTCAGGCGGGTCTCCCGGCTCATCGTTTCCGCTTCCTTGGCTAGAGGAAGACATCTTAATCATTCGGAAAGAGGCGTAAACACTGACTGTGGTGGTGCTTGTATGGAAGCCTGGAGAGACGCCATCATAGACATCATAGACTTCAGACGAGTGTGGACTCCATATACATTTCTGTGAACTCCGCACTTAGCTAGAGATGCAAGTGGAAATACCTGGTCAGCTTAAGGGACAAACAACCAGTTCCATCTAATACATCCTTTGAGAAATGACGAAGAGGGATCCTATAGATGGGTTGTGCTGCATGATTCTCTTACTAGATATAAAATGCACTTTTGCAAGCAAACTGAGACGATCTACTGAACACTGGGAAGAGGTCATATGGCCATATTAGTCATTTTACAGGCTGCTGTCAGAGAAATAGATAAGAACATGTCCAAAAAAGAACAAGGAAGATGCCTATGAATACAAGGCCAGTCTGAGTGATCATCCCAGACTCAGATGCACCGGGTAGGATGACGTGATTCTGCAAACCCAATGCTGTGGCCAAGCCGGTCATCGGATCTCCCTGATGGTGACTGTGGAGCATGCACTATTCGTTTGTGCTTCCACCGCCATCAGCGAAACAGTAAGTGATAAAATTTCTTGTGCACGAAGGCATTACATCCTCCCAGGTGTATTCCAGACACTTGGGGAATCAACACCAGCTTGTGAGGGGCACAATTTAATTTCATTCCTACCTGTAGCACCTGCTTATTATATATCACCATTGAAATACAGTATACAATAACATATATAACCAGATATATTTTTTGCTATAAGTTCAGGGATGCTTCAGCCATTGGGTGGGAGTAGAGGCAGCAGTCAGTGGTTGAGGACTGAACCACCACTTCTTTGCCAATGGCCAAAACTTCAAAAGCAGTGTGATGTAGACAGGCGGAGCCACCCTTGACCAACATGAAATAGTGGCTTCTGGGCACATCTTTGACAGTACAGTACCTGATTGAAATGCTAGACTGAAAAGAACCTCGTTGCTAGCAAAATAAAGAGTGTTTTAGCAATTTTCTTTAATTCTTTCGTGCATTCTTTCTTTTGTTCTGGGAGATGGCTGCATGCCTGGGTGGGGGTGGCCAACGGAAAAACTCTGGAAGCTTTTCACCTTTTCGGGATGTGGGGTGGAGGGGGGCATATCCGGGCAGGTCTCCTAAGGGGCACTGCAGGCCGAACCCTGGCTGAAGTGTCATTGAATTCTGCAGTGAGCAGTCAGACAGGAAGTGGCACATTCAGAAAGGCCCACCTCTTATAACTTATTAATGTCCCTAACAGCAGAACTAACAATGGCCCCCCGGTTCCCCGGTTAACAATGCCTGCATCCTGGCAGGTGTTTGCGTCACGGTCTTCATTGTGCCCCTCGACTAATTCGATGCTCCTAGGGTCTGACATACCACGGCGGCATACCATCGCCGACATTACTTACACGACAGTCCAATTCAACAACAACAGACAAAACTGAGGCAAAACTGCATCAAAATGAGCTTTGCCAGAGACCACCATCATGAATCCCACCTCCAAGGATCGGTGCCCTTAGTTACCTTTATATGGTAATACTCTTCCAAAGGCACAGAGCAGTGAGATCACTATTAGATAGTTTTCTGCTATAAGTGGAAGCGACAGATATAAAAGCCATTGCACCCGAGCTGGAATAGATTAAAGGCAGGCGAATTAAAGACGTTGATCGTTATTACTGTCATTACGGCCATGGTCATGATTATGATCTTCTAAAGCTTGTTATAAAAACAAATATAGTTCATTTAAGTATGGCTTAGTAACAATTAAACGTTATTTATCACTGATATAGTTTACGTTATTATAAACCATAAACTGTGAAACCAATTCATTACACATTTGCTATATTTTAATCTTTATTAAGGCGTTATTTCTTGGTTTCATCAGTTGGTGGATTGCACTAATTTTAATGGCTGAGATTAGGTGGCAGATAACAGAGAGGGGGGAAAAAGCTCTCAAATCTTTGACGTTTCGGTAATTCTCGTTAAATAAAAGCACATCCCACGCGCGAACACGTCTTCTTTAAGAGCTGCTTGTTTATCTTACATTGAAAACAACATGAATCATCTGTATCTATATATTTTCCAGGGCTGGCATTTGGCTCGGACGTCAGTTTGTGAGATTTCTCCTCATAGGTTGAGGCTGCGTGTTGGATCCCGAGGAGCGGAGCCTGAGTCCGTGCGACGGGTGGTGGTGCAGCAGAGCGCAGGTCTGGAGATCTCCAAGCGCCTCCTAACTGCTATGCGCTCACATACAAAGCAGAGAGCTCGACTCCCACAAGCGGGAACTATCGACTGATCTCTAGGTCTGGGGGAGAAGAAAAGAAGGACTTACCGTCCTCTTGGCAGGTCTACTTTTGGGAGCAAGACATGAGGATGCTTTGGTCATGGGTGCTGGAGAAGAACCGTGGAAAGCTTTCCTTTCCGTGGAGAGCTTAATATATTCGTCTTTTGCTTTAGTGAAGTTTCGTTTTGACTTAAAGCAAATCGGAAAATAAGGAGTGAGGATTTTTAAATGTATTGAGAGACCAGTCTATGGGCGAGAGTGGGTATTGTGTCCATCACACGTTGGGATTGTACGCTTATTTTTGTGCTGCTTAATCTACGGTGTTTGGAGTTACGATCCGGGGGATATTTTTTTTTGGAGACTATCCGCAACGTTTGGGAAAATCAGACCCTTAACGAGACTCTTCGGTGATTTGCTCGCTATGGAGATGTCTATTTTATAAGTATTAGAGGTCAAATGACCACTTCCAGTTTTTCTTTAATTTAAGTATCCTATTTATGAGATGGAAAAACAGGGAATCTACGGCGTCATCTATTATCTGATGCTGAATGCACCCCTGTTATTTTATGTAAACGGTAAGTCAAGTTTAATAGCTGTAGACCTTATGAAACATATACAATATTAACAATATGTATACATTATACATTAGACGCGTATGTATAAATTACTGCAAGTGCTCGGAGAGTCAAGCGTGGTTTTTCAGTGCTGGGATTTTTTCCCCCACTGCTGATGAATGTTTAATTGTTTGCCAACATTAGTGCCGCTTTTGCAACAGTTGGTGCTTTTTTAATGTGCATGTGTACGAATTTTAAAATAAATCACGTTTACGGGAATAGCTGGTATTAAAATGCACCAGTCGCCCAATTCCCAGGACCCTACCAAACGCAGTTAAGAAATTGTGCATTGTTTAATGCACCTTTCAATAGCATTCATCCGACAACTCCTGGCATCAAACGATCCAGCTCAGAAACACTGTACTGCATCGCGTAATTTACAAGCATATTAACTGACTACCAAAGTGTACAAGCAAAAAACGAATTCACACTCTCCTAAGTTAAAATTAAGTATTTGAATTTGGTGAGTAACCCAAACGCACTTGAAGTCGATGCGTATGGAATTATTCATAATCTTAAATATAGCCTAGTTTTCCACTTCTTACAGACACATTTCACTCCGAATGTCTGCTTCAAAACCGACTGATGGCGATTTCCCCAAAACGGAAAATGGGGAAAAACCGGGAAATCCCTCACTTTAAAGATTAAGACATTTAAAAAACCTGCTTTATTCGACGATCTATACTATATTCTTTGCATCTATTTATTATATATATTATGACCGCATATGCGAATACAATCATATTATGTAATATATTGCGTATATATAAAAACATGCATGTCTGCGTGCGTGTTCGTGACCCGTGAATAAATGATGAATGTTAATAATGTTTTCCTCCTTCAGCCACGTTTACTGAAGTGCCCAAAGATGTGAGTGTCGGGGAGGGTGAGGACATCGAGATGCCTTGCGCTTTTCGGGCTGTCGGCTCCACGCCGTTCTCCTTAGAGATCCAGTGGTGGTACCTGAAAGAGGCAGCACCCACAGACCTGGCACACGATCTCCAGATCAGTGCCCCTGCTAACAGACCCAAGGTAATGCTGGCTCGCCATGTCGGAGCTGCGGCGCTGGGCGCCGGGCTGCGGGGCTGCTCCGCTTCTTTGGCGGCTCCAGTCGCATCACTATAACGCATGGCTACCAACACTGGGAGCACTTGTTGTGCTTTATGGAGTTGCCTTATGTGCTGTTCAAATATCTCACTTTAGCAGAAAAATAAATGTATTTTAAGTAATGCGTAAATATTATTTTAAGTAGACTAATACGTAATAAACATTTCTATTTTAACATGTTGGCTACATCAAATAAAAGCCCACGTTTATCAGGTTGAGTTTCAGTCACACGAACATGCATAATACGTGGATTCTGGTTTGCTGTTTTAAATCTTTGGCTATTATTATAATAATAATAATAATTATTAATTGCTTACTTACTCTTGCAACCAAATGTAGCTTATGTGTGTATGCTATGATATGACCTTATATTTACGACGCTGTATGCTTGCAGGCAGCTGCTCGGGATCCGACAAAAATAAGTGTAAGTGTTTAATTTTAATTAATATTTATTCCCTAGTTACGATTGTGTATCTAAAGACACTGGCTTATTTGTACACTTATAGCCTAACCCTGAACACACGCGGTATTTCCCCTACATATTAAGTAACTGTGCCAGTTATTATTGTATAATGGCGAAGCATTTATGATGTCTGAAACACTATCTCTGTCACTGAAAGTGGTGCATGGCGTCAAGTTCGTTTATGTTGTTTCTGTTAGATTAATGAAAGCCAGCATAAGAAATCATGCTCGACTTTCGCGGATACTCTAATTCAAAGTGACAGCGGGCATCCCCTTTCATTTATTCATTAAAGAAAAATCATTAAATAAAGCTGAACAGGGCACGACCACTACGATCCCTCCGTTTTTAAGAGCGTTGCGTTTTGCTTCGACATACGCATTGCTGTTAACTAGCATCAGAAGGTCTGTTTGCGCGTTTGTTACCTAACCGCTCAGATGACGACTTCTTTTGATCATGCACGAGTTTGCTTTAATCACCGTTTTTTTGTCATTAGATATTGTAAGGCAGCTAATGCAGTAGGTTAATAAGCCTTTTCGTTATAATGGCAGTTTTCATTAATATGAATCACGGTGTCTTTTCCAAGAAATGTCAAGTGCGCACCTGACGCCGAGGCACATATGGAGGAAGTAAAGGATGTGCTGATATAAATGAGCTTTGGTGAGTGTTAATGGTGCTCTCCTCCCACCCCCACCCCCAGACTGTCAGGGTGCAGGGGAATGCCATCTCTCACAAGCTGCGCCTCTCCAACGTACGCAAGATGGACGAGGGTGTATACGAGTGCCGGGTGTCCGGCAACAACGCCGACGAAACTCAGGAACATAAGGCCCAGGCCACGCTACGGGTGACCCCCCGGGACGGCATGGTGGCCGAGGAGGCTGTGTCCCACATACAGAACAGGTGGCCCCTACGGAGCAACGTCAACGCGGCCGGGGGCCGGGCCACCTCTGAGCCGGGTCAGGGAAAGCCCCGCGTACTGCCACCCCCAGCAGGACCGGGCCCCGCCCCTGCCTCCACCACCACGGCAGCTTCTGCAGCAAAGTCCTCGGCTTCGCCCCGACCTGGCAACGCAGCCATCCTCCGGCAGCAACACGGAGCTGGTGAGTCAAAGAGCAACAGTGACATCTAGTGGTTATTAGTGAGAACGGCTGTACGGTTCTTGGGTTCATGCGTGTGCGGAGCTTTCGGTTTTAAATATTGTTGTACCGTTTTGATCAGGTTTGATTTGGCATCTCAGGAGAAGCAACTTTTTTTCTGATTATATGTGCTACATTTCCTGCTTTTGAGCTATATGGCAATACGATCTTTCCTCCTGGTAATGGTAGTAATGCCCGGTTGCCCTGACAGTTTGGTGTATTCTTTGTGGTCTTGGTGCTGATACGGATGCACTGTGCAGGGTAAAGTCTGGCTGACTGTCTTCCATGCTGCAGAGTCACATGCACCTGCTAGGGGCGCCGATGTGTCTCTGCAGGGGGCATTTCGGCTTCCTAGCTCAATGGCGGTTATACTCTTGTTTTACTTGCAGGAAATGGAGTGGATGGAACTCTGTGTTCATCAGCAGAGGTTATAGCTGGGTCTGTGTTCTTTATACTGGATTCAGAGTAGTAGCACTGTGGTCTGTGGTCTCTTTATTGCTTACACACAGAAGGAGGGGACAGTAAATATACCGGCCTGGTAGAGGTCACTGGAGCACATCTTGGTGTAATTACATTTTGCACGGCACCGTGAAGACCTTCAGTGCCTTGATCCACTGCTTTGGATCACTGGACGGTACCTCGACTCTGGCAGCAGTGATGAGTACACTGTGAACCATTTAGGAGTGATGCAGCACAGTTTTCCAGTAAGCCCTCTAGGGGGCGATGTGGAGGCAGTTGCTCATAGGCAGAGTCTTACTCCCTCGCTTGAGGGCGTAAATCAGGCAGTTTTGGGTGGGGCTCTACAGTCTTGTAGCCGTGGTAATAGTACGCGTAGGGTGCAGTGCCCTCGACTGGGCTCTGGAGGTGACACTAAGGCGTTGTTTCCCAAATGAGTGTCCAACAATAGTTTTCCTGTATGTGTTAATCTCTTTGTGCAATGTGTGGTGCTTCTCTTTGGCGTCTAGGGTTAATAGTGCTGAAATATTGTACCCAGGGTGAGATCCTGGATATCTGTGCCTGCCTGAAGCATGATGTGTCCTGGCCTCTGAGAGGCGTGACGCGGTGGTGTCTCCCCGCTGGGGGCTCTCCGCTCGCCCTTGAACACGGTGCTTCCCCGGATTGCACTTGTGGTAAAACATTGTCTGAAATGGCTCTCGATTTTCTGATTCATTTCTGAGTGTAATTTTGGGTTCAAAAAAGCCCAACATATAAGCCTCTATGATGGCACTAAAGAAGCTGAATAGTGAGCATGCTCACACAGACTGGATGTTTTCCAAAGATGTCGTCAGAGGTTTTTATTGAAGACCCAAGGCGTAAATGCCAGTTATGTTAAGCCCCCTCCCAAGCCACCCCCGCCATGTCAAGATAGGGTCGGTCTGGTGGGTGGGGTCTGCGGAGCAGAGACGTAGCATAAAATCCCCCATAATTAAACCCACGACATGACATTTATAAGCGTAAAACTAGCGCCGGATGATAACATATGAGTCACCCGGTAAATGAGCGCGAATGCTCATCCAGCAGCGCTAATGCTAGCGGAAGTGAGCCACGCTTGTCTCCTTATATACGCATCACTCTTGATGCCATGGTGGGATGCTTCTAACTTTTAGGACTCAAACATTTGGGCCCCTGGTATCCCTCAGTTAGACTTCGGTAGTGGTTGATGCCTTGTTGTTCCTTGACATCCGCTGATGGAATGCTCAATTTCTTAATGATGCCTTTAACCTGGTGCTCCTTAATGTGACAAAAACCAATCGGGTTTTTTTCAGGAGAATGGCCCCACCCCTTCAGCATTCCACAGCCAGTCAGATGGAGTGAGGGGACCACCAGCCACTGTGACATCAACTGAAAAATAGGAATCTTTTTCCTTGGCTTTCAACAAAGCCCTTGGAGAGTCTCCTCTTGCATCGCAAATGTCAAGGGGGTCACATGTCGCATGTAGGAGGGCGCCCTTTTGGACAGGGGTTGCCCGGCGACCCTGGTGGCCACGGAAATCAGACACGTGTGTCTCTGCAGTATCATTTCATTGATTGGCAGCAACGATTAAGAGGGGCGAGGGTGAAATGCCACCGGGGTGAATCGCATAAGTGATAAGCCCCTGTCGACGCAAATTCAATCTGCTGCTCGCATTTTTCATGCTTCGTCCGAGTTCTGTGGGGTTGTGCTGAAATAAACGGTGTATGAATACAACTGCGCACCCCACGGCCATACCACCGCAGCGACACTTCAAGCGCATTTCTGACAGAGCATCATTTCCAATACCTGAGAGCGACTCGCGGAGAATGGCTGAACTCCGGGCGATCATCAACGATAAATCGCCTGTCGGAGAGTTTTCATAGCATTGCAGTTGGCTTTTAAAAAAATTTTTTATCCACTCTGGCGTTTAAAAATGAGCATCATCTCTGTGTTCCCGGATGGAGAGGATGGAGTCACTGGGTCTCTGTAACTGGGTAACTGGAGTGTAAAAACATTCAAAATGGATTTTCCTGTGGCTGGATGCTCCTCTGTCTCCTTATTTAATGTCCTAATACGTGTGGTGTGCTGATTAAGGAACTTGACCTTGCGAACAGAAGGTTGTAAGTTTAAATTCACAAGTAGCTACCTATATACGAACAGGCTAAATGATATAACTAATAGCTGTGGTTACATGTTTAAAACGTGACAATGTAATCCAGCACCCATTGTGCTGATGGTCCATTGGCTGGGTATATATTTTTGGTGTGTTCGTTTTGTGTGAAGGAGGCCCTTGTATACCTTGGGATGGAGAGTCAGGTGACCGCAGCTGCTTTGTTATTTTCCTGTCCCCGCTCATATCCGAAGGTGCAAAGTTGTCAGTTCTGTTTGTTCTTGGCCTCATTAAAGCTGCTCTTGGTTTTCCTCCCATTTCACTCTGCATCCTTTCCAGATGCACATGTCCTAATTAAAGTCACCAAAACAGCACTTTTTAGTTCTTCTGTTCCACCCTCTGGCCTGTGCTGACCCTATACCCAGCAGGGGTTGTTACCACCAGTCAAAGCACATCTTTGCGTGGCGCCGCCCTGTTGGCCACAAATAGTCAGTACACTGGGGGGGTGGGAGGCCCCAAAGTGACTTCTTAAGTGGGGCCTCAGAGACAGAAAGCCCACTCCTGCCCATGTCAGCCTATTCTCTGTAAACCCTAGCTGAACAAGGAGACCCTGTCCCTTAAAAAATGCAATTCTCTTGTTGTTTCTCATGGTTTATTTCTGTTTACATGCATCAGGGTGTTTGAGAAGGCTAGTCACGCTCCAGGAATCACCCGTCACACATTTTCTGTGAACGAGATTCAAAGGGTTCCTTTCTGATGGGTCACATCTTAAAAGGACCTTCCAAATATGGGTCACCTGAAATAAGTCATGAGAAGGATTTGTCCTGCTGGATTTGCCCCCATTGTTTGCAAATGGGATTATGTCTGATGTTCTGAGTATTTTACTTAGTGTCCCTTTTGTGAGCTGGGTTCTAGAACAATATCGGCTTGAACACCATCCAGCGTTTATGTTCATTACAGTGGCATTCCAGGCCGTTAGATAATCCACAGTTGCGTGCGTATCCCCTTGACTCAGCCCTGCCTGTTAGCGGAGACAGCTGGATTCATGTATCTCAGGCCAATGGAGACACTTTGTTGGTGCTGTGCGTAGGAGAAGCAGCCCTGGTGCTGCATAGCAAAGACCACAGTGAGCGGAAAACTGTGTTTAGCAAGGACCATGCTGAGTGAAAGGCAACGTTTAGCAAAGACCACGCTTAGTGATAGACAGCCTTCCGCAAAAACCACGCTTAGCGAAAGACAATTCTTAGCAAAGACCACAATCAAAGAAAATATTTAGCAGACAACAGCTAGAGAAAGACCATATTTAGCAAAGACTGCCCTTAGTAAAAGAGCGTTTAGCAAAGACCACAGTTACCAATAGACAGCATTTACTGAAGACCATGGTTAGCAATTGTCAGCATTTAATGAAGACTCTGGTTAGTGATTGACAGCATTAAGCAAAGACCACGCTTAGTGATTGACAACATGTCACACAGCGCAAAATGGTGTTTAGCAAAGACCACAGTAAGTGAAAGTGCTCATTTAGCAAAGACCTCACTTAACTAAAGACAGTGTTTAGAGAAGTTTGTGCTTAGCCACAGACTGCATTTAGCACAGACCACAGTTAACAACAGACAGTATTTAGTAAAGACCATGCTTAGCGACAGACAGCGTATAGTAAAGACCATAGACTGAGAATTTTTAGTACAGGGTTATCATACATCCGGGTTTCCCTGAACACATCCACTTCTTGGGCCCCTCTCCAGGCATCCGGGCGGTTTTTCAAAAGTCGGCGGCTTGTCCAGGATTAACGCTGCAACCCGTACGATCCAGTGTTGCAGGTTACTGTGGATTACCAAGCGAAGGAAAAGGCACCAATTTTCAATATACGGCAGCCACTCAGTATCATCTCACGGCGTTTGCCAGGCTTGTGCACACGTCTACTTTAAAAATTAAACAATATGCACATCCCTGCGTATCATGCTGCTCACGAGTGACATCTAGATTGTAAAAAGAGTTAACTATAGGGTTACTATATGTCTGGGTTTCCCTGGATGCGATTTTTCATTTTACAAGGTGGTTAGGGAAAACTCATTAATATTCATGAAGAGGCACTACCTGATTGGCCGGTGAATGTGAACTCTTTAACTCTTTAAGATGTGTCTCCCTGGACACATCTTATTTTTCGACTCACCAAATATGGTAATGTAGTGTGAACAGTGAAAGTGCTTGTTTAGCAAAGACATCACTGAGAAAAAGACTGTAGAGAAGTCCATGCTTAGTGACACTGTGTTTAGCACAGACAGCAATAGACAGTGTCTTGTAAAGACTATGTTTAGCGTTAGACAGCTTTTAGTAATGACCACAGTTACTGTTTGACTGCATTTAGTGAAGACCAGGCTTAGTGATAGACATCATTTAGGAAAGACCACAGTTAGTGATTGACGGTGTTTAATAAAGACCCCACTTAGTGACTGACAGCATTTAGCAAAGATCACCCTTAGTAATATACATTGCTCAGTAAAGACCACAAATAGCAAAAGACCACATTTAGCAAAGACCACATACAGCAAAATAGCACATTTCTCAATGACAACCTTGGAAATAGGCCACACTTAATAAAGACCATGATTAGCAAAGACCTCATTTAGCATACACCTCAGAGCTACACAGCTGCTGCTCCTCCTTACTAGGCGTGGCTCTGGCTGGATAATTGAGGCCCTTGTGTCCTTCTGGCACCCAGCACTATGAAGTAAAAGCAAAGGGCTGCACATCCTCATTTGCTGCATTTTACAGCGCATGTAGCCTCATACAGCCCCAGCTAAGGCACAGGTGTAATGGTGCTTTCCCTGAAATACCATCCCCTGAACTCACACCTGCAGGAATGCCCTCCCGCTTCAGGTCAGTGAAAGAGGAATGAGGCAGAAACATGCTCTGCTTTCTGGCTTTTATCCAGGAGCATAAAGCCTCCGTCAGACAGACGTCTGAAAGCTCATCACGCCCCAACGGTCTCACCATGTCTCTCTCGCTTGTTTTCTCTCTCTCCGTCTCTGGATCCTAGCATCGTCGTCATTATTACTGTTATTCTCGTTCTGTTTTTTTTCTCTGTTTTCCTCAGGGTTTTACTGCTTATGTTTTCCATCCTGCCTCGAGATCACAGCCCCCTCTGTTGGCAGCCTGTGGCATTGATGCATGATTGATGCAACATCTAGACCACGGATTTTCAGCATTTTTTTGAACCGGGGACCTAGAAATGGAAATGGTCAAGAGCTAATGACCCCCCACCGCTAATGTGATAACATGAGTAGCTAAGATTTAAAGGGGGTGGGGGTTGCACTGTCCTGGCCTCTGCATTTATGGTCGTCAGCTGGACTTAAAGTTCACTCACCTTTATACTGATCATAGTTATTCTCTTGAAATTATAAAATGAATTCTAATTTTATCACCTGCATGTTATAGAAGCTTTATGGATCTGACATCCTTGTGGAACGATGACAGATGGGTGCACAGTTTCAAATAGAAAAGAGGTTGGACACCATCATAGCCAGGATGTAATTGCAAGTGTAACTGTGTCCAGAAAGCATTTTAAAAATAAAATGGTTTCCCATTTCCAGCTCAAATTCCGTCTTTTATGAAGAATTCAAATCTTTATTTTATCCTGGAAAAATCCAATTATTATTACATTTTTTATAACATGCATGCGTGTAGAGTGCAAAGCAGCTGTATTTGTGGTAATTATCACAGAGAACCAGCAACACAAAAGGATATTCTCATGAAATTAATTTTATACAACCGTATAATACAGTTAAGTCCAATTTAGTTAATAATGTGCTCTTACCTTGAAGTGGAGCCATTGATCGATTTCCTTAAACAAAATTGAAGAATCCGTATCACGTTTTGCAGAAGGTCATGGAGAAGTTCTTTATTAGAGAGACCAACCTCTCTTAGCCTATAATGTAAAATATATATATATATATATATAAGATTCTTACAGTATTACAGTATTCAGGGGAGGAAATTACAGTATTCAGGGGAGGTATTTGAAATATAATGTAATTCAGGAAAATGCTTCATAACCTGTACTCAACATTTCATTCCGCTGTGATCAGCAAGCCTGACCTTTCCTCAGAATTCATTCTGCTTTCATGCCAGCCACATAATTCCTAAGAGGGAAGGTATATATTTAGAGAATGCCATGGGGACCATCACTATAGATCACTCACCCTCCATTTTACTCGCCTCCACTTCCTGCCGCTCCAATGCGTCTGTGAGATCCCACAATCCCCTGCTGCATCTCTCCCAGAGAGAGGAGAAGTGATTCAGCCTGGAGTCCAAGGTTCGCAGGTCTGCAGATGGGTCCCTGCTCTGGGGGGGGGGG
>JAODLD010000008.1:19020860-19032407 GCA_026781065.1 Mormyrops boulengeri
AAAATTAAATAAATGGTTAGCAAGATCCAGAAGATCGTAGCTAGCTAGCTGGTTAGCGAAACATAATAAATAAGGAATGTGTTTATTTAATATTTAGTGTAGTGACAGTTTGTGGCCAACAGGGGGCCCATGAAAATGTGCTGTTTGAGTCGTGTTAAGCAGCACCGCCACTCCCCCGCAATCCACCAGGTCCTCCGAGCTAAGCGTTGTCACTCACCCACATGATCTCATTCAGTTAATTAAGTGCATGGGGATAGATGCCCTGCAGTTCTAATGAAGGCTGGTGCTGGGCCGTGTCCGCAGTGAAGGCTGTGACAGCCTGCTAAACGGGGCTTTGACCAGGCCCTGCCAGGGAGCTCCCTCGGCATAGATGGGGTGTCCTCAGGCGCCCAGGAGATTCCAGGCAGAAATTCCTAAAAGACACAGGGAAATATTTGAAAAAAATGTAATAGCAGTTGACATTTTATTACAAGAGACCAGAGGTGAGTGAATTTTCATTTAGCACTTTTTGTACTATTAAAAACCGATTTGTATGACAGAGTTGCAGTGAAAATCACATTAATCAATACAGAAATCCAAGGCACCACTGTCTTTGTAAGCCAGGTGGATGGGACTCAACATGCAGAGGACTGAAGAAACCCCTCAGGTGATGTACCCAAGTTTGATTTGCAGGACCAATGTTTTTTGGTTACCATGGCCTACAGCTATGGGATGGAGCCCTGCTATTTCAACTTGACCTGAGTTTAATGAGAGAAAACCGTAGAAATTGACAAATACTGCACAGGATTTGTCCTTGTGAATGGATAAAGGTGCATTAGGCAGTTCCCATTGTAATTCCATGGACTAACGTGGAGCCTTTTACTTAGGAAGCTTACATAATGTGACGACCTTGGGGGGGCACGTGGGTGGGCGGGTTACGGCACCATGCCTATGATCGGAAGGTTCGAATCCCAGGGTCGGCAGAGTGATGTCACCGGTGGGCCCTTGTGCAAGACCCTTAACTCCAATTGCTCCAGGGACTGTCTCACCCTGCTTTCTCAAAAAAATGCATGTCATTTTGGATAAAAGCATCTTCAAAATTTACATAAAAGGTATATAAGATTTCCTGAGTTCACAAGAATTCATTACTAAGGTACCTGCTACATAGTTTTCACTCTACTCCATCCTCAAACATGATCCTGCAATGGAACAGAGGCCGACAAATTGGTGGTTCCTGGAGTTGTAAGGGCTTGTTCTGCATGAGCAATATTTTTGCATTGTATTGAACTTCACTTTGTTACATTCTGTCAATCTCTACACCTGTTCAAACATTTTTTCAAATCAAGTAAATTTAAAGGTAGTTGACATCTTTCAGAGTGAAAGCTTGCAGTTCATAAATAGGCCAGAAAGTGGCAAAAACACGTAAGGATCATGCAGCAGTGAGTGACGGAATCACATGTTATAGCTTCTGAAGTGGAGGAGAAGCAGGGTGACCCTTGAAGGTTGATGGCAGGGTGTCATTTAATGGTGATGCTGGTGTAGTTTAAATGTTATCTGAGAATCTGCACATTATCGTTGACATTCCAGTAAACATGTTGGACTTTATAAAACTGATATGTTAACTGTAACAAATCGAGTGATGTGAAAGATTATAGAAGATTTACGTTTTCCATTAAGCACAACTCAGATATTGTTCCACCATGGATTGGCAGGTTATTTAACGTCAGAGAAGTGATTAGAAATCAATAATATTTTGGTCAGTGGTAACATTAGGAAACAAAGGGAATTAAAGAGAATGAGTGTGGAGAGAATGGCTGTTGGTTTTCGTTTATATTAATTTAGTGGACACTTTAGTCTGAGCCAACATCCAAGCGAGGCAGATCACAGGAACGCAAGACTGTCTGGGAGCCAACTTAGGTATAACTGCAGTTTTCAGTGAGGGACCAGTAACAAGCATTTGAAACAAGAGCTATGCAACACGCTACAAAACACAGCAAGAACCTTACAGGGGGCCAGTTCAATACAAGAGAAAAACAATCGCAAAAATCCAAGAGCATGCTGAAATACACAAGAGACCAGCTAAGGGGTAGCAGATGAAGACAGCAGGACGGTGGTTTGAAGATCAAGAGTTTTTCTGCTCTGCTTACCGCCAGAGCAAACTGTGTTATCTGCTCAGCGGAGCTGAAGATGCGATGTCTTAAGCGGGCCGAGAGACATACCCCTCCAGCGAGTCTTCAGACAAATACCTGTCACCTTCAGCTGGGGAGAAGCCTTTCAATTTGCCATGTGTCAAGTAACAACTTCAAGCCTCCCTCCCCCCCCCAGTCACAAGCACACAATCAAGGCGGGGAGAGACAAGCTTAAGCAAAGGCAGGCTCTTTGACGAAAGGTCAAGGGTTTGGGCTGTGGGGCGAAAAGGCTGAAGGTTGGAGTCGTGTTGCTGCGCCTCGTAGAGCAGGAAGGTGAACGCTCCGGCACAAATCCCCGGCTGTGTAACACGTCAACATGCAACACGCAAACACGCAGAATGGTGCTGTCTGAAGGCATACCTTTATGCTGCCAATCAGGCTAACCAAAATGGTCGAATGAGCTTTGTAGCATCTGCTTGCTGGTGCATATGAGCGTGTGGATACAGTCCAACATAGTAATGGATAGAGTTACGGGTATTAATATACACATTAAACATAGTAAGTACCCAGCAGTAAGGTGCCTCGACATTGGGGCGGCCATGTGTGGGGCCTTTCAGAAGCTGGACTGGTCACTCTTAGACCAGAAGGTTTGACCCCTGCTTACATTTTATCATTGGTTTATTAGTGATAACATGAGGTATAGGAGGCACTGAAATTGGAGATGGATTAGAACAGATTGGCCTGAGACTTTGCTAGCAGGTTTTTCTCGTTAAACGCTGCTTGCCGTAGGGGGCAGTA
Source organism: Mormyrops boulengeri (assembly GCA_026781065.1). Classification (NCBI taxonomy): domain Eukaryota; kingdom Metazoa; phylum Chordata; class Actinopteri; order Osteoglossiformes; family Mormyridae; genus Mormyrops; species Mormyrops boulengeri. Next base: position 19,023,767 of record JAODLD010000008.1, read on the forward strand.
TAGAGCCCATCACGTCCCCTGTCACCCAGCCTTGTTAGCAGTCTGTGGGTGCCGCCAGGATTTATTTTGTTAGGTGAATTTCAAGAAGGCGCAGACAGTATGAGGACAGAAGTGAATTGCAGTAGACCTCTAACTTGTCTGAGCACACATAAGAGCCTGTCGCCTGTCTGTATATACTCGTTGGGCTAATTACCACTTTGATAATTAACATATTCTGTCCTTGTCTCTGACTGGATTATCGCTAGCTCTCACTGAGGTCACCAGCAATGTACAGGAGCCGCCTGACTCTACCAACACTTGGTTGTGCGGTTCATGCTGACCTGCGAATCTCTCAAAAAGAGTATGGTTAGTCTCTACAACCCAGTTACAACAGCGAGTCAAGAGAACACACGCATGAAACTCTTTATCTCGGGTCATATGCGGGCAGCATACGCCAGCCTTTCAGATGAAGTTTGAATCAAATGTATCTCAAAAAGCAGCTCCCATTGGAACCGCACCCAGCTGCCTTTAAATTTTCTTTGCTGCGTCATTATTCGGATGGAAATATTATAGCTTTTTTCCCCAAAACATGTGTAAATCTGGTGTTTCCTTGGACATTCACATTTGTCTATAACCTGAATTTCCATGGTTTCTTTCCATCTGTCCCTTTACAGACAGAATCACATATTAGTAAACAAGGAACTTATGCGTGATCATGGATGAAATACAGATATTGATGTTTGAACCTCAGAGAAGCGAGTGCCCTTCACTCCTACCCCTCCCATCATTCTCTTAGCACTACCTCAAAGCTAAGAATATAAGCTAAGAAATCCCCCCAAGGATCAGTAAAGTTTGATCTTATCTTAAGGGTAAAAATTCACTGGTTAACCTCCTAACATAATTTCCCGCTCCTGCATTGAGGAACGCCAGTGACAGAGTTGGCCAATCTAATAACTCTTCTTTCTCATCTTCTTTTCCTTGCTTCGTTCTAACAGGCTCTGGCGCCATCACCACCACGGACCCCCTCCTCTACATCACCCTGTTGATCCTGCATAAGCTCCTCCCCTTCCTGTTTGCTCACTGAGAGACGCCACCCAGAAAGACGTCCTACGACCTTTTCACTTAATGTACCAAACGAATAAAGGGAATATATATATATATATATACTCACATGGCACAGCACTGGACAAGAAGAGGGGGAAAAAAATGACCTCAAGAGGAGAAGAATCTGCAGCCTACTAACCGGGACTCGAGAAGGAGCAGCCGGAAAAGAACGATGTAACCAGACTATATAAGAAGCATGACAAAAAAATAAAGGATTCTCTGTGAATATGAGCTTCACACCTGTGTTACACACAACTGACACTCATGAACCGATGCATCAAGTTTCCAAATACTAGTGTACGCCCTGCTGTGTGCATGGCAACCATTATTTATTTTCCTGTAAGTACATTTGATTTTATATTTTCTAAACTGTTTTATTTGGTCTTTTATTCGTAAAGAGCACCCATACCTGTGATTTTTAAAAATCGGTTTTGTTTTTGCATGTACCGTTGAGTCGTTTGCCATCGTTTTCCTTCCCGTTTTGGTTCCCGATCGAGGATCATGGCCTTGTTCCACATCCGGTCAGCTCACGTAGTCCGTTTTGGGTTCCCACGCCATCCTCCGGGCCGGTTTTTTTGAGGCACTCTTCCTTACGTAAACAGATACGGCCATATATATTTTGATGAAGAGAGAGAGGCACCCCATAGTCGTCGTTAGTCACCTGTTTATTATTTTTTTTAAAGATATGGTGATTGAGATATGACATCCATTTATAAAGAGTATTGGTATGTTGGCGACGCCAGTTGAAATAAAGGTTGTTTTTTTTTAATAAACCGACCCTGTAAGTGTGATGGTTGTACAGTGAATTTCTCGGTCCAACTGCGGTAATTAAACAGCAGGAAAAAAAAATCAATTAAAACTTCAGAAAGCATTTTTTTAATAATGGGAAATTGCCTCAGGGGAGGGTAATTAAGTGAAACATTCTGAGTTGATGTATTCGAATATTTCTGCTTTTGCAGAGTAAATTTTTCCGGCCTACTGAGCCTATTGTAAAACTGAGAACATGAAGTACTTCGGTGTTCTGCTGAATGTTTAAAGGATTTTAATGTTGTCTTGGGCATTAAGTGCCAGGCGAGTCTCTCAGTTGCGATTGCATGTTCCTGATGTTCAAAGAAGTGTCCCAGAGTGCCAAATTCCTGCATCCTTCACCACAGACTTTGTGTCTACAAGCAAAGGAGCTTTCAGTGGTACGCCACTAAATGTTGTGCACTGAACACAGCAGGCATACACTTGCACAGCACTAATGAGGTATTTAAGAATCTCTGGCTTTACCCTCAAAGTCAGTCCGGCATGCTGTCCATTCCATTGCTCTCGAAAGCTGCTTGTGATTGCCGTTGGCGACTGGAAATGCTATTGCACCGGAGTGTGACACTCTGTAGCAACATGGCCACTCATGGGAAGGCTCAAGGAAGGTGGCTGTAACCCAAGAGCCAGTTGTGGTCTTCTGGAGGAACTCGTGTAACGTGTGTGTGTTCAGGCAGCAGGGTGACCTCTGGGTGGGTCAGGTGATCCTAAGATCAGGAGTTCCCAACTGCAGCCACAGAACACTGGGGGTTCCAGAAACAATCATTTTTGCACAACATATGCCACGGACATGAAAAGGCTGGAACCTCCTACCTTGGCCCCTCGGCCACTTCGCAGATTGTCGCGCAGCAGGGCGACTAGCCTGCTGGGGTGGCAGCTCACTTCCGCTCTTTGCTAACACTCTTTACCTTTAGTGACAGCCTTTGTTACTCTGGTGCAAACAATCAGATTCCCATTAAATATCCGCCAGGAACAAATACCTCCCGTAATCATGCTATATCTGAAGATATAGTCATGAGTAAAATAAATACCAGTCAAGGAAGAGAAGACAAACACCTAGATATGTTCTTGCAATTATTTCCAACCCCAATGCAGTTACTTTGTAAGACTGTGCCATGAGGCCACTGAAAACCATGTCTTAGAAAAGTTGAGTAAATGTACAAGAGTGCTTTAGGAGCTGAGAAAATACAAATGAAACATGCACAGGTATACACATGCACAGTTATATACATGCACAGTTATACACATGCACAGTTATACACATGCACAGGTATACGCATGCACAGTTATACGCATGCACAGTTATACGCATGCACAGTTATACTCATGCACAGTTATATACATGCACAGTTATACACATGCACAGGTATACGCATGCACAGTTATATACATGCACAGTTATACGCATGCACAGTTATACGCATGCACAGTTATACACATGCACAGTTATACTCATGCACAGTTATACGCATGCACAGTTATATACATGCACAGTTATACACATGCACAGTTATACACATGCACAGTTAAACTGTGACTGCATAAACAGAGTGATGCATTTCTAAAGCCTTGGAAGGTAGCAGGGGGATTACATAATCCGAAGGGCATACAGTTGAACTGAAATAGCCCAAGGGGTTTACAAAATGCTGCCTTTGCATGATCCTTTTCTACAACTGGCACTCAGTTATATCCACTTGCCAGATCAATGATAGAAAATACACTCTCTTGAGATAATGCGTCTAAGGACTCTTCAACTGACAGAAGTAGATATGCACCCTTACGAGTCTTTGCATTAAGTTGTCTACAATCCACACAACCAAAGGATGCCATCTTTTTTGGTAACTAAGCTGACTGGAGATGAATATGGGCTGCTACTTTCCCTATTAGTCTGACTGTCTGGCGGCTGTATAATAGGAGCTTTCATAATTTCAGACTGGGTGGGTGGAATGACAGAGCTGATGGACGGAATCAATTCATTGTTGGGGACGGCGTGTGCCTGGGTGGGTTAAGATTATGTACTTATGATTTGAGGGTTGCTGGTTCAAATCCTGTGGTCGTCAGAGTGCTTTCACTGTTGGGCCCTTGACTCCAATTTCTCCAGGGACTGTCTGACCCTGCATTCTCAGAATTATATGTCGCTTTTTCTATAAATAAAATGTAACATAAATATAATTTGTAATTTAAAAATTCTACTCACACTAATGTGGATGAGATTAGCAGGCCCTACAGAAGGGCTCCCTCTATTGGTTGACAGGAACTTGACTTGAATTGCAGAAAAAACAAAACCCTATGTCTTGTAAATGTAAATAAATGTACAAGGCATTATGAACTGAGTAAGAGGATCACCGACATTAAATCGAACATCATCTTAGAGTAGAAGACTAATGATTCTTGTAAATCAGTGAGAACCTAATAAGATATTGGTGTGTTAAACCACTGGACACATACTGCATGCATTAATATCCAGTTTTAGAAGTTCCAACTACTGAACATAGTATTCAGAAGGCCAGGATGATTATTTTTTTATGATATATGTTTTATAGGACCAATGGCATCGATGGGACGTGGTACTCGGTCTGACATTTATTCATAGGCAACTGAAGGATGTCGTCCACATAGAAATGAGAGGGCAGGAATACTGGTCTGTGTTCCTCTTCCCCAGCATCACTTCTCAGGTGGCCTGTGAACAAGTGACTTTGTCCTCCCCTGATTGTACCCACCTGCCTTGTCAGACCAGTCCAGGGCCCATTCTGCCCCCCCAGTGACAGCCGGATGAACAGCTACAGCAGCAGAAGGAGTTGAAAACAAATCGCTCACTCTTCCGTTCAACAGCACCCCCCCCCTGCAGAAACCAGCACTGAAGAGGCGTCAGATTCTCACAGGTGTAGGTACAGCTGCAGAGCCAGATCCTTGGGACGGCCTCCGGCAGGGACGGGGGGGGTTTGCCAGAGTAGTGAAGGTCAGCGGGTCAGCATAGGAGAAGTGGCAGCAGGAGCTGATTATCTTTACCCTGCCGACGCGGCTCCATGCAGGGCTGAGGAACAATGGAAGCAAAGCAGTAAACAGGACATAGTGTGCCTCAGTAGGTTAGGGATCTGTAGATGTGCCTAGAAGGTCATGGGTTTGAATCCCGTGGCAAGGATTTATCGGTGTCATCTGGGAGAATCTGTACCCTCCCTGGTCCAGGATAAGCGGTTAGAGCGGGGGCAATTCTTGGCAAGGGCAACATGGGCAATTGCCCAGGGCAGTATCTTACCGACAGGTTGGGAGGTGGGGGGGAGGGGCACCAACAGTGAATGTTGCCTAATGTGCCACATGGGCTCTCTTAATTACAATTACGTTGTACTTTAAAATCATCTTCAAGCTGAGTAATGAGCAGCGACATCCACTACATCGCCCCCAGGTGACAACTGACTCAGACATTCCGGGCCGGGCTGCTGCCGTGGTGGGAGGAATGAGCGCGTTACACTTCCCCCACCCACTGGGCCTATGGTGATACCTGCCCTCCCCCACATACCTCACCCACACCGCACACACGACAGCATGCAAACGGCCCAAGCTATAACCTGTGAGGTGGGGTGGGTGGGTGGTTTCCATAGTAACCATGCTTCAGAAGCTAATTCTCTTAGAAGCTTTTTCCTTTACGGAGCGTGAGTCGGATCGCTGACGTCTGCCGGCCTTAAGGGATCACTGAAGTATCTGCTTGTACCTGGACATTCTGACATTGCCGCTCGCTCCCACTAGAGTCGCAGATACTACGCAGGATGTCTCCGGTTTTATGAGGGCGGCTCACAGCGAGGCCTTCGGATGAAACCCAAGGGCGTCACAAATCCAGAGAAGTGAAACCTAAGTGCCCATCACCCCCATTGTATTCTTGGCACGTCAGTCAGAGCTACAAGCAAAAGGCTGTGCCAGTGCCATGTTTCTCGGAAACGCGGCGAGTGCCGGGGGGCGGGCCTGCATCAATCCGACGTGGCTGCATCGCGTTGAAGCCTTCCTGCCTCCTCTGGCAGCAGTGGTCGCTTGACAAAAGGTCCCGACTCGCCTCGCGGGGGTCGGATGCTAACGTGAGAAGACTAGCTGTAAATCACTACTCTGAGAGGAACACTGACTCTCGGGGCAGACGGGGGTGTAGAAAAGCACACGCGCCTGGACCAGGCCTCCCCTGTGCGCGACAGAGGGCTACGCCGACGTTCTCCCCGATCCACAGATGGTAGTCAAAAGCTAAGATTTGTTTAATGAGAATGATAAGGACGTTTGGTTCTGGCTCCGCAGCCGGAGGTAGATCTTGTTAAATCAACGCTGCAGAATCGGTTTAGGCTGAAGCCAAAATACAGGACGCAGTTCATTTTAAGTGAGCTTTGGGTACATTATCCCCTCTGCTCCTGCTTCTCCTCACACTTGTTGCTCTAGCTATGATCACCCTCTTTGGATTCAGGTCACACTCTGGCTTCCCATCTGCCGCGACAGGACGGCATAATGGATCTGCTCCAAAACGCGCAGCTGTTTAATAGGGACTCGGTGCACTCCAATTTCTTTCCTGTTACTTTGTTTTGTTACAGTGACTTATCGTTCTAAAAATAAGCAGGACCCATTTAAGACCCCAGCATCAGTGTTGATGTGGGATGGTAATACAGTTCAGGGGTGTCAGGTATTAAGTGTAGTGGGGGGGGGCATCACTTTTAAATTTGTTACATTTAATTGCCAAGATGGTTGGTTCTGCTGTTCAGCTATTTGAGGAAGATGTGGGCATTTACCTGGCCATCCATCTTTGGTTTAAGCCTGTCCAGTGGAGGTCACATTGAATCTGGATCCAGTATTGGACAGTACTGGGAGAAAGGAAAGCCATTCACGGGGGGGGGGGCGGATTCATGGAACACGGCCACACATTCACATGCAAAGGAAGCCCTATGTTGCCTGACCAGGCAAGTGCATCATCTTCTGTCGGGTACTGCAAGAAAATCCCCATGAAACCAGGAAGATCCGAAACCCAAACGTCTAATTCAGGCTCCAAACTGAACTGTACAGAAAGAACATCTCCCACAGAATCAGGTGGGAAGCATCACTGGCTGATATCAGGAGCCTGATTTATCTCATTACCCAATGGGCAGTGGCCTCAGTGAGGCGAAAAGCTTTACTCTGTGTTAATTTGTTGTTATTATGTTTCCGACTCAATCTTCGCAATGTCCAAACAGACGAATCACATGCAAACACAAGACACTCCAGCCGTGACTAAGATGTCACTGTTGGGGGAAAAACAGTCTTTCCCCAAACAAGCCCTCTTTAACATTGACAGAATAAAAATGACTGCGAAATACCTACGAATGAAATTGACGTGGCAGAACTCAAACTCACTGGGACTAGGGAGCCCAGATCTCCTGCTTCATATTTGAAAGCAGTGCCGGGGCGGAGCACTGGTCCTGACCCACTTTAGCTGAATCGGAGAAGGTAGGTGGGTTCACTCGTTATTCAGCTCATTCTGCAGTAGGTGGAAAATCACAGGCTACCCACTAAGCTGCATTTTAAAGGCAGTATACAATTAACCGAACGCTGAACCCATTTCGTGCCAGTTAATGCCCAGAGTGTCAACACCCCCCCATAATAATTTCAGCCAAAAGCAGTCCCTGGACACAAGTTCGAGTGCCCTCCCTGCCCCTGGATGGGGGCGAGATATCAACAAAGCATTATTACTGTCCCAATCTGGATCTCGATCGCCACTCTCACCCAGTGAGAAGACCAGCATCTCTGTGGACTCTTATTTTTGGCTTCTGGGTATATCTCTATAGTCCTCTGCTCCAGTTTGTTATACATGTGACACATCATTGCCAGTGTAAGGTATGTATGCATGTCTAAATACACTCAGCGGACAGTTTATTAGGTACACCCGCCCCTTAACGCAGACAGCCAATCACATGGCTGCATCTGACTATGTGCCGCTCACAGACGGGGCCCAGAGGTTCATTCACTGTTTGGCTAAGCGTTACAAGGGCTAAGATGCGTGATGCATGCAATTTTGAATGTGGCGTGACTGCCGGTGCCAGATGTGGTGCTTCCAGCATCTCAGAATTAGCTGCCCTCCTGGGATTTTTATCCGCTACAGTATGTAGACTTTACAGAGATTAGACACTAAAGCAACCAGGAAATCCACATGACACAGGAAGGACGTGTGAAATGCACACACGCAGAATGGAGGCGGGATCTGAACCCACAACCCTGGGAGTGTGAAGTAGCAGTGAGTCATTCTGTTTCATATGCCTTTCCTTACCATTTTCTCTGTGTTCAGCTCAGGTGCTGAATCAGCACCACCTACCTCAGTGGTTAATGAGATAATAGTTTGTTTCCATTTTACGCCCTTATTAAATCCCAAACCAGACCGTGAGGCTTTCAGCAAATCCCACTTCTGTATCAGGAGGCCTGAACCAGCGCTGCTGTGATCTGCCAGACAGGCTGGATCATTATCTGTGTTTAAGGTGCTTAGTGAGGACTATGTGTGTGTCTTACTGTGTGCAGTGAGGAGTATGTTTGTCTTACTGTGCTCAGTGAGGGCTGCGTGTGACTTACAGTGCTCAGTGAGAGCTGTGTGTATGTCTTACTGTGCGCAGTGAGGACTATGTTTGTCTTGCTGTGCTCAGTGAGGGCTGCGTGTGACTTACAGTGCTCAGTGAGAGCTGTGTGTATGTCTTACTGTGTGCAGTGAGGAGTATGTTTGTCTTACTGTGCTCAGTGAGGGCTGCGTGTGACTTACAGTGCTCAG
>JAODLD010000008.1:19032507-19078363 GCA_026781065.1 Mormyrops boulengeri
GGCTGCGTGTGACTTACAGTGCTCAGTGAGAGCTGTGTGTATGTCTTACTGTGCGCAGTGAGGACTATGTTTGTCTTACTGTGCTCAGTGAAGGCTGCGTGTGACTTACAGTGCTCAGTGAGGGCTGTGTGTATGTGTTACTGTGCGCAGTGAGGAGTATGTTTGTCTTATTGTGCTCAGTGAGGGCTGTGTGTATGTCTTACAGTACCCAGTGCGGAGTATGTTTGTCTTACTGTGCTCAGTGAGGGCTGTGTGTGTCTCACTGTGCAAATTGCTGAGGGTGTGGATTAAATCCACTGTGATGATAATGAAATGTTTCACGTATTACGCGACAACCATTCAGCAAAGTGGGACATCCTTACTGAACACTTTGGATGTTTGTTTTCCTAACTATATCTGCACACTCAGTCCTCTTTCAGCTAGTGTTATTTTTCCAGGTCTACGTTACTGTATTGACATCTCCATAATGAAGTGTTTCTGAATGGAAACCTCTACACTATTGGTTTTCAGGCTATTGAAATTTTTGTTTGGGTCAAATAATAGCCATCAATTCCTGCTTGGCACTAGTTTCCAAGCACATGATTTCAGATATCATGGTACAAAAACACATGAAACAGGCACAATGACAAACTTCAAATACAATAAGAGTGCAGTATTGCTAAACTTTTAATTACCTTAGGTAACATTCTATGCACGGCTTTCAATCTTCAATTGCAATATTCCAGGATTTTCTCATCAGTTATTGTTTATTAGCACTGCTAAACATAATCAAAACTTTATACACCCTCAAATGTTGTACCAGCTCAGGTTTAAGGAGGATTTAATCATTGGTCCTGTCAACAAAATGAAACAGCTTGTCACAATAGATGAATTTTCTTTTTCACACATGCAAATTGGTTTATGATGGCATTACATATATCTTATGCCAAGAAGATTCTAAAAAGGCAACTTTCATGAAAAAATATCACTTTGTGACTTTCGAAAGGCCCAAGGGAGATGGTGACGGCAGATGGTGCGGCGTTGAAGGGCTTGGATTAAAGACTAAAAAGGCTTCAAATCCTAGGTTGTATAATTTGGCAAGGACCTAAATATCTTTAGCACACATCCGTGTCTATAAATGGCAAGATGCAAAAACAGAAGTCACTTTGAATAGCAGTATCCGGTGAACATAGAGAGCATGCAATTAAGTAATGGAGTGATAGCGGTCTAAGGACAGAAGCTAGCTGATTGACTGTGATTGGGCACATGGGTGCAGGAGGGGGTGGGGCTAATTTGACTTGTAATTCCATTTGCTCAGAATGCTACAGGAGGGGGAGGAGATAATTCAAATTATAATAATTTGAGTTAGGCATGTTCTGTTTGTCGTGTCTGGCCACACCACAAGCCCTTGCCCATCTCACACTTAAACTTCAGTTCCCAGCATTAAGGCCTCTTTATCATTGTGTATTACTCCTGGCTCAGAAACGGCAAGATTCAGCTCCCTGCCCTTTCTGTGACCTATTGGCATCTGCGGATCCAGGGAGAAATGATGAGGGAAACGCTGGACTGAAACACAGTCATAATGAGTCCATAAGTGCCATCGTTTTATTCGAAACGGTCTCATCCAAAAGTTTAGCGGGAAAGATCCATTTCAGCTGGATTAGGCGCTGGCAGCTGCTAGTGGGCATCCATCCAGCGGACACAGATTTACACTTCGACGAGCAGGACGGGTCTTTGGAGCAGGACTCCGGAAAAAAACAGCGATGGCATGGAGGGGGGGGCGACACACTGTAGAGGAGAAGCACAAAAATTTCAAAGGAGCCTGTCAAAAGAAGATGTCGGGGAAAACATTCGTGCTGGTGAAATGGGCAACAGGGGTCTGAGCATATTTGCTGAGGGTAGCGAGAGAAATGAAGAGAGTGCCAGCAAAGTAAGGAAGATGTGGACTGAATCAGCTCAGAACACTAGTCACTTTCCTTGTTCCTCCTGAGATGGCCACACCCACTTTATCTCATTGGTGTTTATTCTGAAGAACCAATCCGTACTGGACTCTTGGAATTCCTTCCAATGACACAACACTCCGGTCTTCAGATTGAATTCTGGGCATCAAGATAAGATTTTAACAGCTGAGTTCTCCCCAAATGAGCTTGATGGGCTGAATGACCTCCTCTTGTTAATAAATTTCATGTTCTCTTAAGAGACCTTTGTAGGCTTTTGTTCCAACGTACGGCTTGTGAGACCCCACCTTGTGCCTTATGCTATCTCGTGTGGAGCTCTCTCTGATGCCGATGCGGACATAGACCCTCCTCCACATTCAATTTCAGATCAATGGAAGATGACTACTTTGTTCCATAGATGACTATTTATCCAGAACACAGGAGGACACTGTGAGTCCCCCATTCCCCTTGACCCAAATTTAGGAGGGCTGGCGGATTGAGATTCGCCCGGGTTACATGTGTTTCAGTTTTTAGGGGCAATAAACCCGAACTGAAAAGCAGCACTGGTGTTGTATCTCCAACAGCAATCCATTTTCACAGCACCATTAAGAAACATCACCCCCATCTAATTGTGTTAGCGGAAGGAATGTTCTGATTTCTTTGCAAGCTTTTATAATAACACCCACGCTATCTCAAAAGCAGGGGCATCGTGGTCATACTGAGGTTATTAGGAGGACAACGCAAAGCGGAGGGCCGGGTACTGAGCGCGATCACTGGAAAACAGGAAACGGGAGCGATGAAAACAAAGCTTGTTGCATGTAATTGCATTTCAAAGCAAAAGAGGCTCCAGGCTGGGCAAGATGACAGACCACAGTCTGGTGTGGCCTTAGAGAGATGCCGTTTTCATCTTCCGCCTACAATGGATTTGCAAAGTGAATTTAGCCAGGACTAATAGGTTGATTTAATAAAACTTCCGAGTTTAATATAAGAGAACGGGTGCTTGGAAACATACCATCGCCTTGGGAGCAAGGAAATTAGGACGTATGCAGTGGCAGGATATCTGTGGTGCAAAGTGGCATGTCATGACACTGCGCGAGAAGTGTGCCCATCTGACCCTCAGCCGAGAGCCTGAGCTAGCTGGTTTACCGTGAGATAAACCATTTGTTTAAATCAAGGGGCGTGCCCAGTCTGCGTGTGCATGCATGTACACACTTTATATCAAAGTCTTTGCTTCAGGGAGACTTTGTCAAAAGGGTTTAAAGTTTAAGCCCATCTACAAAGCCATTCATTTGTCTGAAACACGTTAATCCGCTGACTTATCCGTAACTAGATCGCACTCTTTCAAACCAGATGGCTTGTTCGCCGTCTTCCCCCTGAAGCTCAGGAGTCACGCTCATCTCCATGCGATCACTGTCAGGCAGCTCTTACCAACTTCACAAATACCATCTTCATTCACGCTACACTGAAAATGACAATTTGGGCATGTCTTGATGGTACAATGTCACAGACTCAGTCATAATGATCAAATGGGTTTTAATCAGCAACCTTTCATCACTTCTGATACAAACGACGGCGGTGTGATCCAAAAGGCTTTCACATTCATCCGGTCCATGATCAGCAGTGAATGTCATTTGTTTAATTGACTCACATCTGAAAATCACATCGTCACAGAGGCAAATCCTCATTGGCATAGGTTATGCATGAATTAGCTCATTGTAGCTAGTACAATTTCACATCTGGACCAGAACATGATTAGTTTAAAAAAACATTCTGCTGGAAAACCATTCCAAGTCTTAGCTAGCCAAGAAAGCTATTACTTTGTAGCTAACAGCGCTACTACTCGCTGGTTGCTAATCTTAGCCACTTAGATGTTCACCTGTCACATCACTTATCCAGTCCATGGCGGTGATGAGCCCAGGAAGTGGGAGAGGAAAGCACGATACCCACAGTAAACTCTCAGAGACATGGGGAGAGCAGGCAAATTCTCCGAAGTCATGCCTCCAGTTCATCAGTTTAAAATATGTAAGTCGCCCTTGATGTAGCATTGTGATAGGCAGAGCACCTATGATGTAGCATTATGATAGGCAGAGCACCTGTGATGAAACATTGTGATAGGCAGAGCACCTATGATATAACGCTGTGATAGGCAGAGCACCTGTGATGTAATGTTGTGATAGGCAGAGCACCTATGATATAACGCTGTGATAGGCAGAGCACCTGTGATGTAATCTTGTGATAGGCAGAGCACCTATGATGTAACATTGTGATAGGCAGAGCACCTATGATGTAACAGACTCTGATGATCTGATTGAAGATTCAGGAGTTTATTGTTATATGAACATTAAACAGTCAATTACACTGTGTATTGATAATCTTACAGTTCATACAGCTCCCAGTAAATACAAAGTAAACACAAAACACAAATTAAGGTGCTTACACTAAGACAATAAATACAAGTATAATATTGACAATAAATGCGTAAAGCCTGGTCAATGGGAGGTCATAGTTGCATTTTTCATGGTTCCATGAAAAGATAACATTCCATCCATCTTCTGCAACCGCTTATCCTGGTCAGGGCTGCAGGGCATCTGGAACCTATGGGTGTAAGGCAGGGAGTAACCTAGGATAGGGTGCCAACCCATCACAGGGCACACACACACATGCAGTTTGGTAAGTCCAACTCACCTTAGCATGTTTTTAGACTACAATAACTGAGGAGAACATGTAAATTTTACACACATGGAGCCATGGCAGAGACTCAAACCTTGGACCCAGGGATATGAGGCAACGGTGATAACCACCGTACCACCACAAGAAAACATTCTTATAAATGAAATGAAATTGAATCAAATGAGGAAATATGGCTACATTGGTCTCCTGTGAAAAGTCAGGCATTTCACAGCAGTTTAATCAGTGATTGCATGTTGGCCCAAGCAGAAGACGGCTTTTTAAAAGACAGGTTAATTCAATTTTGCAGGTTCAGCTTCCCTTGTAGTGGTACTTTCTGGTTTATTTGGTTAAACTGCCTAATGTTTTTCCATTTCATCTCTTGATGCAATTGTGCCCCATCTGAAAAAAGCCCCATGCGCTGCCTTGGACATAGCCCCCCCCCCCCCGGATGTGTCCAGCCACGGTATTTATACCCACAAAATCAACACATAATCAGTCAGCACCCCCTTTTATAGCCCACTTCTGACAGCACTGCAGTTACCCCTTAAAGTTACACCTCAAGCTGGCTAAGGTCACCGGGATGATATATCGTAAAACTTAACCCCTTCCTTTCCACATGGATATCCACTGATTCATTAACTAAAAAGCACTTGCCAAGTAAAATATTTGCGAATCAGATCACTGCCAAGATCACTGCATAAAATGAGCTGTACGCACATCAATGACTTTGGGATCTGTTCGGCGTTCGCTGAATCAAGGCCCATTCAGTACGGAGAGCTGCCGAAAGCCGTAGAACGATGACGTAGAACCCAAGGGACCGTGTGCCGATCCGCTGGGAAATGCCTAATCGCGCTTTAAGTCAAACCACATGTTTACTGTGTTGCTTGATCGTTCAAACGACAGATCGGCTCTGTGGAGTGAGAGGTAGGGGGGCGCAGATTGTTAATTCTGTCATTTCCCTCAGTGCTATAAATACGAGGCTTGAAGCTTCAGAATCTTCACCTTGATTTCTCCCATTGACTCTCGTTACAGCCTCATTACCCCGGTGGTAAAAATCTATTCTGTCCCAGATTCTCAGTCAGCCATCACCGTCTTTTTTCTTTTTTACCTGTCAATAGAATTTGCTCTTTAATCCGCATTTTAATTCACTAGAGGCCTGAGACTCGCATTAATTTATTAATGAAGGAGGGTAAGATGCACGTAAATCTGAATCGAGAGTGTTTATCTGTGCAAGATGTGAGAAAGCAGGTTGTGTTCTGTCGGGTGTTCGATTCAGCAGGTTAAGATGCTGTTCCTATGATTGGAAGGTCACTGGTTCAAATCCCAGGGCCTGCAGTGTGATTTCACCATTGGGCATTTGGGCAAGACCCTTAACCTCCATTTGCTCCTGCTGCTTCTTCAAAGACATATTGGATAAATGAGGCTGCTAAATAAATAAAAACAGCTAAATGTTAAGAGAGGGCGCGGCAGAATGGCCTTTGAAACCCTCCGGGCAGAATCACATGCTCTGTTTCCAAACACGTGCCTGACATCCGATTTTATGTGCCTGGTGAGAGCTTTTGCGGAGTCTGATGTTTCCACTATGGGAGGCAAAAAAATAACACATCTTGCTTACCTTATGTGTTAGAGCAGAGCCCTTATCTAATATATATATATGTAAACTATTATTTTGTCTGCCCATAGGGTACCAACAAACCACTTTTGCAAAGGTGCAAAATGCCAGAATAGTGCAATGCTGATTTTGCCAATTAACTACGATTTTGCGGCTCCCCCCAAACACCCCCCATGGGTGAGGGCCTTGTGTGTCCTTGCGCAAACACATGGCATTAAGCGTGTCTGTATCTATGTTCGGAAATGTATACCTTGTATATCATATTTAGCAGATGCTTTTATCTGAAGTGACGTACATTTCAGAGAGCCGGGTCAGACAGTCCCTGGAGCAATAAGGGTTCATAGCCTTGCTCAGAAGCCCAATGGGGAAATCAATCCACCAACCACGAGACTTCAACCCGCAACCTTCCTATCACAGTCCCAACCCACTCAATCACACCCCACCCCCACATTATGCATGTCTATCTGCTTCCTTACCAGTCTGCTTTCGTGAACTACGTAAAGTGCCCCAGTCCTCCTACATCTTGGCTTCTCCCTATGCCAGGTCTGTACCTGACAAGTTAAGCATACGGCATTCATGTAAATAAGCTTCCACTACATGCTGAGTCAAACACAGACGACCAGATTTGATCTAGTTCAGGATAATATTGTCAGAAAGGATCACTTAGTAACATTACTACTTTATATTACAGCAAAGGTAAGGACTTACTACATCAGCTATGTCGCGGAATTCCCTAGTGAAACCTTGTTCTGTAATGAACTATGAAGCAAAGTCAATATAAGACTAACCATGCAGACTAATCTTTTATAAGGGAAATGGGGAAGCATTTCATGGGTCTTAAAACGAGTTCATTGAGACACATGAGTAATGATTGAGACTTCAGAGGTGTAATCATGCATCCATCTTCTAATCACTTATTCTACTTGGTTTGCATTCCTGCCAGCAGGGGTTGCCCTTAGACAGGATGCCAGTCAGGATGGACAATTTAGAGACACCAATTAGAGTAAGTATGCATCTTTGGACAGCATGAAGAAACCTTCCTTAAGGAGACCATGCAAGCGCCTCAAAGACAGTCCTGGATGTGTGAAGTAGAGATGAAACTGTTTGAAAATTTAATATCATGATTGTAGTGACCAAAATTATCACGGTCATCAATATTATTGTGGTATTGTTAAAATATGCTGAAAGTGTTCAAAAAGTATTGATAGGCAAAATGAAAGATTTCCACCAAAATTTCTATTGCAAAACCACAAATATAATTTGCAGCATTGTGCAGTTTTTGTTTGTGTAAACATTAAAATAATAGCATAGCCGATAGCTCTCGTTAACATATAACATATGATAGTTCTCCCCAAACGAGCTTGAAGGGCCGAATGGCCTCCTCTCGTTTGGAAATTTCTTATGTTCTTATGAAAACCATATCAAGTGTGCGTTAACATGAAAAAACTCCAGAGCACTGTCAAGTTTTCAAAACACGGTAATCCACCAAAATTTTAATAATTTGATAATTGAAATTCGAAATGGTAATACCAACTGTTGGGAATTTTACTGCGGTTTGCCATGAAACTAGTAACTATTTCACCCTTAGTGTTTAGCTGTAGTGACACTCAAACTGCTGCTCCACTGCTGAGGAATAATCAGTGCGATCGGCAATGTGTCTGAGTGCATGTGATGTAAGAGGGCAGGAAGCTGTTCTTGGCATTTAATTCCTCTCCACTGTGACATTTACAAAAGCTATCTCCTCACCAGGAGATCCAGAGAAACATTAAAGAAGGGGTTAAGTTTCATCCAACCGCTGCCGTGATGTCATTTCTCTCTGGGAGATAAAAACCAAAACATCGCTGCAAACTTTCATGTCTTCTCAGTTCCAGACCAAAGAAAAACAACATGGTCGGCTTTTAAAATATTAATAGTGAGTGAATTAAACTGGGGGCGGCATGGTGGTGCAACAGTTAGTGTTATTGCCTCCCGTCCCTGGGACCAGGGTTTGAGTTTCTGCCATGGCTTTATCTGTGTGGAGTGCGCATGTTCTCCCCCTGTCATCGTGGGGTTTCCTCTGGGTTCTCTGGATCACAGTCCAAAAACACACTGAGGTTTTGACTGGCTGTGAGCGAGGGAGAGAAAAAGAGAAAGGAGAAAGCTAGAGATTGGAAAGATAAGAGGGGAGGGTCTCAGCTCTGGAGTAACATCCCATAATATGACTCCCTTACTCTCAGCTCAGCTTGTAAGGGAAGACGGACAGCCAATCAGCTGATAGAGCGTCACATGATGGACCCACTTCCTGCTCCAGTCCGGCCCATTTCCCCAAGAGCAGGAGCCCTTCGGAGGAACCCCAGGGGCTTCACACAAAGGCTGCCAGGAGATATTGAAGGGTTTCACAAAGGATTTTTATATATTGACCGAAATGACTCGTTTATGAGAGAGCGCTCCTGAAATAGCCACGTCATTTATTTTTAAGGCAGGGAGAGCTTACTGCCCCGACGTGCAGTAAATGGGCACTTTACCGTAGTGCGTGGTGGGTGCTGAGCCCCTGCAGCAGGGGGCTGAACGGGGTGAAAGAGGCTGCTGCTCTGTGTCGTATTAAAAGCGGGGCCATTCAGGCCCCCCCCCATTTGACGGATAGACTCCCCAGAGGAGTCGCGCGGGGTCACCGGCCTGGACACTGCACCGGCTGCACGATAAATATGAAAGGGGGGGGAGGCGGCTGTTCAAGCGATCCAGCCACAAAACGACACCGGTATTCTAAACATGCAGTGGCTACTATTTACTCCAGGATTACACATATAAACACTTGATCATGGGGGGGGGGGGCATTTTCACACCCCTGTTCTCACTATAGTACGCCCCCCTCCACCAAAAAGACAAGAAAAAATGGCAGCAAAGCCCCACAATTTTCCACTCGACTCAACATGCGTGATATCTGGATTGGAAGTGTGACTAGACACTGTAAGTGTGTCTGTGTATCTGAGTGTGTGTGTGTGTGGGGGGGGGGCGGGGGAGGAATATACATTACATTGTGGGGGCCAAATGTCCCCACAATGTGATAACAACCTGTTAGTTTGACGATGTGGGCCCATTTTTTCAGTCCCCACAAGGGGAAATTCGATTTTATAAAAATCTGTGACTGCAGTCAAAAAACTAAAAAAAACGAAAAATGCCAAAAGTCTTGTATTTCGTTTGGTTACTTATGGTTAAGGTTAGGGCTGGGTAGGGGTTAAAGTTATCAATGTTGGAATTAGGGTTTTTCCCATAGAAATGAATGGATGGTCCCCACAAAGAGGAGTACAGGTCTGTGTGAGTGTGTGTGTGTTTGCATACATGCCTGTGTATGTGTGTGTCTATTTGTATATTTAGAAATAGCAAATTGTAAGGGAACCCAGGAATCATGTCACAAAGATGCATATGCAAATATACACAAGGCAAAAACATAAAACCTTCTGGCTTCTAGCTGTTGGGCTTTGAGTAAGATGTTCATTGGAGTGTGTGCGTGTGCATGCATGCAAGCATCAAGGACCCCCTTCCTGTCTGGGGACCATGCATGATGTCATAAGGACCGCATCAGGCTCAGACAACTCCACGGTGCCTCTCAGAGCCGATGCGTCGCTGAGGGGGGCCGTCACTGGGATTTAGAGCTGTACCCTTAGGGCTGGATTCAGGAATAGGCAAATCAGGCAGCTGCCTGGGGCCCGATCGACACAAGGGGCCCGATCGACACAAGAGGCTCAGACAAAATCATGAAAAATATGTATTATATTCACACATATAATTAAAAAATAAGAGTCATTACACAAAATAATTTTAAAACCATAAACATCAAATGTTTTTGTGCAGGCAGAAAAGGAAACAGCACAACCTGGACAGTGATCTGGATCTACGCGTATATTCATCTGTATTCTTCTATGCATCTTTGCTAGCTAACCATGCTTTCGAGTGCTGCCAAAAGAAGAAGAAAAAAACGTGAAGCAGAGGAAAGAAAAAAACAACAGAGGTGTGCAATGGAGAAATTTCTCTCCCCTGTCACTGCGGAAACAAGCAGTGATTATGCTAACAGTGTGCCTTCAACTCTGTCTGCAGAGAGCTCTGCAAGCAGAATCAACATTACCTCAGAAGCTAATGAGGTAGGTGAGCTAATGGTAGAGGTGACGTTAGAGCAGGCTTCTCTGTACAATGATGACAGGAGGGGGCCCAAAAAATATTGTCTGCCTAGTGTTCAGTGACGACTTAAGCCTTAGACTTAGACTTAGACCCTGTCTACTCTTTAACTGCCTCTCTGCAGCCATGGATTGCTTGTAACTATATTGCAGTTTTGCTGAAGGTTCAATTTATGAAATGTAGAGCAACAGGAAAGACATGTAAGTGTGCACTGTTGTACACAGTCACCAGTAAACTGCAGAGCTCTCGAAAACATTTGGGGTGTCTGATGTCCGTAAGCAGTTATGTGAATATGTCAGAGAAAGAGGGCCGCTTCACAAGCAGGCTGTCTGCGACCTTTTAACTTTCATTTCCCCCCATTGTCATTGAAATGAGACGTCATGATTGCTTTCCCTGTTGACCGAAATTTTATCCAAAAACATTTACATTTCCTATCCTATCCTCAGACTGCAGTCACTAAAGTTTAGTGAAACACTGCCCTCTCCTGGGTACACAGCAGCCATTTTATTAGTAACCATTTTATCTCCAGAACCGCTTCAAGGATAGATGAGCTGTGCATTCAGAGAATCCATTCCGCACACAACTGTTGACTGAGCTCTTATTTTTGCCATTGTGACCTTCCCGTTCTCTTTAATGAGTCTGGCCATTCTCCTCTGACCTCCCTCATCAACAAGGTTTTTCCACAGCATTATCTGTGACCTATAGATACTACTGTACTCGACAGTCCCAAGAAGGGTCTGCTGGAGCCGACATATATATGTAAATTACAACACTATGCACCTTGTAGCTGTAATGATATTTTTGGAATATTGAAATCCCAGCCCTATTCTTAGATATGTTCTGGGGTACCGCTAGAGATTTTGGGCTCCATGAACACATCATATCACATCATATTGGGCCCTCAAAACCAGATCAATCTAGTCATGTTCCAAATTTATTACAGCCCGTGTCATTATTTATATATATATATATACACACATACACACACACACACACACACACACACGGCCTCTGTCATTATACACATACACACACTATCGGTGCATATTACTTATTCGATACAGCATACTCTCAAGAACCACTCATGATACGTCCCGCAGCCACAGATGCTGGGCTATGTGTGTTTCAGCGTGTTGATTTTCTCCGTACTCCAGGCCGCTAGGTGGCAGTATGTTAACGACCTTCAAAAGGACAAAATGAATAGAACTTCGATCGATTGCTCAGGTCTGAATGAATTTAGCGCCATTGAGCTGCTCGTGCCGCATGTTTGTGTTTTTAAATCGTGACGGATTGCTTATACTAAAGAGATATGGAAAGTAAGTTCAGGGAATGGATATTCTATGCAAATTTGCATTTCCCGGTTGCAAGATATTCAAGAACAGGGGCAGTGGAAACATGTCTTTGATTTAAAGCTACTGCAAAGAGCTCGCTTAGCATCCACCAGGACTTGCTAAATCATTCCAGCTGTAAATGTCTTGGATGTGTCTTTTCATAAGCGAAGTGTTAGGTCGCACATAACTCACTTTGATTAAACACTCGGAGTAGAAACTGACTTGGTCCATCTTAGCTGTATGTTTTTGTCTTCTCAGAAGATGTTCATTCAAAGTTACCTCAAGATCTGGGTAAACTTCTTGGAGTCCAGGTGAACCATTTTGTGCTTTTATGAATTTCTGTGATTTGCAAAGCTGCGGATTATAAATAAATGTTTCCCTAATGCTAGGTTTGTCCAGACTCCTTAAGTACTGTATGTAAATAGGGACGTAATCGGAAATGTTTTGCCCCCTTTAAATCCTTGCCATCGCCTTGCATTGAACTTCGTTTGTCGAACTTGCGCTGTTTATCTTTCATTTTCAAACTTCGGTTTAGGATTTATTAATCGATTCGGAGCTGCACGCAGGGGAGATTCGTCTTTTAGTTTTAATGTCATTAAAACTTCCTGTGTCCCTTACAAAGTCTCAGGATGAGAGAAATGCAGAAGCCTTCACCAGCACCTTCCTGAAGAAGAGCCTGCCGAGAATGGGGCCCGAGGCCATCCAGGAGGCTCTGCTGCACAAGGCGGTGGTGCTGGAGTACCAGCACAAGCGGACGGGGACTGGGAAGCGGAAGCGGGCGCCGGCGCGGGGCCTGACGGCCAGGCAGCGGAGGGAGCTCCGCCTGTTTCAGCTCAAGCCGGAGCACCAGAAGTTTGTCCAGCTCTTTTACTAGTTAGTCTTTTGTGCAATTGAAATGGCAGTCGTTGTTTTTTTTCCCCTCTTTGCTTGTATATGGAAATGCAATGTTGCTGAAACCAAGCAGTGCAGAACTTTGGCCATTGCGGTATTTGGATGAAACTTAGCTGGATTGTTACGTTAAGTACTCCCTGGTGTTTACTTGACAAGGCAGAAATACTTAACTCTGCTGAAGTACAAATCGGGAACGAATACATTCGCTACTGAAGAAAGATGCATCATGAGTCACTAATGATGAACAGATGAGATCAGTATTTAACTTGTGGTGTTCATCACTTGTTCCTTCAGTAGTTCACAAAGGTTTACAGAATTAACAGATATAGTAACTAGTAATTGCTTGAGGTAAAAGACGTCACGATTCATTAATGATGAATTAACATGAGATCAGAATGTAACTAAGACTTAGTTTGTGGTTAATACATAAGTAATGGTATATTATTTGTTCCCCGTCAAGTAAAGTGTTACCATTTTGTATTTCTTAACAGGTATGAGCTCTTTTTACCTTTACATGAGCTCTGGAAGCAGTACATCCGTGATCTGTGTAATGGGTTAAAACCAGAAAGGTATTGTGAGGTTTTATTGAGCAAAACAAAGCATTTTATTTTATAAATCAAGTCTGACTATTTTTTTTCCAGCTGTATATTATTCCATGGCCTTATGATTATATACTGTTGTATTATTAGCATAAATGCACATGGACCGTTCCAGATGCCCATTTGAGCAGATTCTCATCCTGATTCCCCAAATGTCTTTCAGTAACCCTCAGATGATTCAGACCAAGCTTCTGAAGGCAGATTTCCATGGTGCCATTATATCAGGTGGGAGACACATTTTGGTTCACAATGTGTCTTCAAATCCTCTCATAAACAGAATCTCCTCAGTCCCAGAATTGTGGAAATACTCGTGGTTCTTTATAAAACTCTTTTTGGGACTCCTGTCGTTTTAGTGGTCCGGTCCAAATGTCCATCGTATGTTGGGGCCACTGGGATCCTGGTGCAAGAACTGAAGCACGTGTTTAAAATAATTACCAAGGAAGACAAACTGAAAGGTAGGCTGGGGGTGGGGGAAGCTGCTACTGGAAAGAGTACTTTTATACCAGCAGGGGGGCAATCTTCACATGGCACCTCTGAATAAATACAGTGGAGATCAGAATTGGAGAACAATATATGAACATTTGATCTTCCTGAAATATTGACATTGCTCAAGATTTGAAGGAGTATTCGCTGTGTGCCGAGACAGATGCTTTACCCTCTTCTTTGTTAAACTGACGAGCAATTCCAGCTGCAGCATGAGACTGATCCCCCATAGCAAGTCTCCACATTATCCTGTCCTATCGCGCAAGGGCGTAACTTTGGTTTGAGCATTGGGCGGGTTGCCGTCTCCACCCATTTAGGAGGAGACATGATTATTGAGGGGGCTGTATTAACTGGTTATGATTATTGGGAGGGGGGCTACAACAACCCCCCCGCCCCCCCGTAATTTATGTCCATGCTCTCCTGCATTTGTCTTAAGTGGACAACCATCATTTTTGGTAGACTGAAATGAATTAGTGTCATTGTACAGCTGCAATATTCTAGAAATCTCAGCTTTGGAACAACCAGCTTCTCTGAATGGCTGAAAGGGTTATGGTTTCGGTCACCTTAGAGCGGCTTTCCATCTTGCAGAGTAATTAAGAGTGCTGCCAGTTAAATAGGGCCTGTCATAATTATCACCAGGTGCCAAATTAACACCAATAACTGGGAGGTTTCTGAGAGTTTTCTAATTTAGATCAGGATTCTTCAAAATTCTCGTTTAAGTGTTTTTATATTGTGTTTCAGAATATATTTAAAGGATGAAATATGCTTACTAAAACTGGCCTTTTCCATTTAGGATAACTTCAAATGGGTATAAGCAGTGATGTCAAATTAGGAAATTGGAGGTCGTTCTCTTATTTTGATCTCCACTGTGTCAAAAACTTTTGAATGATGCCTTCATCCTGTTGCCCCTCCTTCAGTAGTCAATTAATTACCCAGAATGCTCTAATTTCTTGCCCACAACAACATCTTCCTGCACACACTGAGATGTTTCATGCGGGGGGATTTAAGCCTGAAATCTGTGATGCCCATTGCATGTCTGTCTGTTCCGCAGCCATCCCTAAGCGCAACAGCGTCTTCAGTGTGGAGGTCGATGGCTTTGTGTCCCACATCTACGGGACCAAGTTTCAGCTGAGGTCCAGTGAGCGCTCAGCTAAGAAGTTTAAAGCCAAAGGAACGATTGACCTCTAATTGTGTTTGTGTGAAAGAGAAACTTTAGTTTTTTGTATGATAAGGATTGTAGGTTCATTCCTTTGTGCTGTCATTCTCCAGACTTTTGTCCTTATTTTCAGTTCCAGTCTTTGTGAAGATGACAGCCAGAGATGACTAGTCTTTGCGAAACATGTACAAAGTTTTGTGAATATCGCTGACTTATTTTGAGTGACTTTGTAAATATGTACTGTCACGTTGTTTTACGTTTTGGATATTAAGCTTTCTTTTCAATCGTTTGAGCGGAAGCAGCAGTAACAATTGCATCCACGAGGGGGCGGTTAAAACAGCAGTAACAGCCAGGGATAGATTTTTTTTTTTGTGAGCTGTTTAAATCGACCAAGTATGACCCAGTAAAACCTGATCTGCGAGTATGCAGTCGTACCTCTGGTGTGTTTCGTTTTCATAAAGGAATTGACGTACATGTTTATACGAGTGTTTGCTCATGCCTCTTCTAACTGCTGTTGATCAGGGTCGTTTTGGGGTCTGGAACCTATTCCAGACTGTACAGGACAGGGGTATATTAACCTTTTAAAGCCTAATATTTCAAATGATAGTCAGAAAATTATGAATTTGCAATTCTTTTTATGTTTATTTTGACCCAAAAAACATTGAAAAAAAGTCTCTTTTTTTTTTTTTTTGTATTATATCTGATACACCAGTTATCTCTGGTTATTAATCAGTTTTTTTGAAAAACAAAGATATATTTCTGTTGCATTTTGAAATCATTTGCATCATATTGCATGTGTTTTAGATAATTTTACAATGTACAACTTTTAACAGTCATTCTGCAACATTTTTCTATGTGTTGTAGGCTGAAACACTATTTTTGCCAGTATTTTTAGATTGCATCGTAGGCCAAACAGGTATTTCTGTCCCCGTTTAGACAGAGACTTACTTTGCATTTCCCACAGTAGACATGCAAGTGGCTGCATCTCTGGCTTGTTTCCCACGTTGATGCCATCCTCTCTCACACAGTGAGGTGCAGCAGTGGTTTGTGTTTTCCATGGAGGCATTCTTACTGGTTGTTTGAGAGGACAGTGGTCTGCCACACCGGATTTTGCATCTACTATTTGTACTTCTGCATCTGTCTCCTCTACACTTTCACTTCTCATATCTTCATCACTATTGTCTGAACCTTCTGTAGGAGGTACTGCCTTAGGAGTCCATTCTTCATCACTACCACCATCATCTTCCTCCTCCAGCTGCTCCATGTCACTTGTGCTTCCATCCAGCATCATAGTCAAAATATCAACACTTAATTTTTTTGCCATCTGAAGATACGCACCAAAATTATACAAGCAAATCACTGTTACATTGATATTTCAATGGGCATCAGACAACCAATCACATCTTGTATTCTATTCTGTCTAAGGAAAGATCATTTCAATCATAATTGATTAATATAATTATTGTATTGTGATACATATAAGGTGTACATGGCATCGAAAAATAAGGTACAATAAAGAAAGATTCAGCCATAAAATCCCTTAAGGGGGCAGTATCATATTTGATAGATTTTCAACATTGAATGAAATATTTTGTTTAGTTGTTTGTAATTTAGTTGTGTAGACTCGCTTTAAATTATAGGCAGCAATTTAGAAGGTTTACTTATCGTAATTGTTCCAAAAATAGCAAATATTTCCCCATGATATGAATACTGGTCACATGATGTCTTGGAATCTGCTATTAAATATGCCCTTACTACCTGTAGTACATGGTCCATCCACCAGAGGGCAAGTGACGTCATATCGTATACAACAGGCATTTGATGAAAGCACTTCACATAGAGGTCTCAGAGACTTATGTAGCAAATATGATATGTATGACATTATAAGGTTAAATATTTTACCCTCCAAAGTGTGTACCTTATGCCAGGTAAAATGTGTACTTATAAAACGACATCTTGAGTCTTTGGTATGTAGGCTGCCCGCTTTTATTAGAATGTTGCCAACAAGTTATATGTTTACGTCAGTCAACCGGCATGTAAGGGCACCAGAAAGACCACATTCCTCTCCTATTACCCTCCTAACTGTAACAGGTTACCTACACACACAAACGGGAAAGTACAAATTGTTGTTGTCCGCATCTGGGAATAGGTGGTTAATTAAACGGGGAAGTACAGAAGATTTAAATCTTACACCACATCAGTGTTAATTCTGTGAAATAGCTTAATTTGCGATTGTGGGATTTTGTTGTCAAATGTTGTAGTCTACAATATCATTTTCTGGTCTTTTGTTATCTTTGTATGTCCTGTAGTTGATGACCTTTGTGGAGGATTTTGACATTCCTTTGGCAAGCACCGTTTAACAAGGACTGTAACATAATAAAGTTTCACATAAATAGGGAATAAACTGCGGTTTGTCTTAATCCTCCTGTCGAAGCTCAGAAAGTCGCCTCCTATCAGTTAAACTGAGTTGGCAAACATGAAAGTAGCCTATGTAGGTATAATGACATATGGTGCTGCATTAATGTGAGCCACCTGTACAATAAATCTTTTAGAAAACTCCAGGACTGACGCCAAAGATGCCAAATAACAGCTAACATTACACAGGGGTTAAGCCACTTTTTAGTAGAATAACTGCTGGTCAGTCTGTACTCAGAATCGTGTGATGGTGTTTCCCCATTGTGTAGTGGGCACAGACAGCAGCTTGCATGTGAACGAGGCCGACCGAACGGTGGTGAAAATGAAAAGGGAAATGACACAATTGCGGATGTGTTAGTCACGTATATGTGATACAACCTAAGGGAAGTGAAGGGGGCCTGCTTCTCACACTATTATGGGGTCAAGAAAGCCACAAGACCGCGGAGAGCCATCGTTGAGATGACAAAAAAATAGACCAAGATCACAAAGTCTGGTTTTGCTGAAGTGGCGTCAAATCAGGTTTCCACTCAAACTTGGGCTTTATAGAATACATGAAAGGGTCCGAGATTATGTATCTTATTTCGGTTTTCAGAAGTGGGTGTTTTCATGCAGTGAAATGGCAAAAATTAACGCTGCTAGCTCCGGCTCCAGGGAGAGTTTATAGGAAAACCTTTCTTTTTGCCACCATGAGAATTAAAATATCGATGGCTTACATTTACTTGTGAATGAAGATCTCTTATGTCATATACAACATATATACTTTGTCACTGAAAATTTTTTAATTCAGTTTAAACTATAGGTCGGTGGGTTTTTAGGAAGTGTGTTGGCTGGCAGTCTTTGCAGGACATGGTGAACCTGGTGATGTTTACTGTGGTCACATGAACCATTATCTCTACATCAATCGTAGTGTGTGTCGGGGTCAACATGA
This sequence comes from Mormyrops boulengeri, assembly GCA_026781065.1. Taxonomy (NCBI): domain Eukaryota; kingdom Metazoa; phylum Chordata; class Actinopteri; order Osteoglossiformes; family Mormyridae; genus Mormyrops; species Mormyrops boulengeri. The sequence goes on from JAODLD010000008.1 coordinate 19,050,661, forward strand.
TCATTTCTTATATCAGGAATTCAGTTGCAACTAGTAAAAATTCAGCTTTAACTAGTTAAAACAACAATTTCAAATATCAGGAATTCAACTGTAGCTAGTTATAATTAAAATTGAACTAGTATTAAACTAGTACTAAACTAGTTACAATTGAATTCCTGATATCATAAATTGGATTTTCTAGTAGCTAAAATGTTATTTCTGATATCGACATTTTAATTAGTTAAAACTTTATTCCTGATATCAGAAACTGGCATTCTAACTTATTCAAATTCCAACTCCCGTTGAAATAAATGTGAAAAACGTTTTGAATCTCAATAGCTAAAATATAATTTCTGATATCAAGACTGTCATTTTAACTAGTTAAAAGTGAATTTCCGACGTCAATAATATGCACCTTTTCTGGTTAAAGTCGAATTTCTGGTATCAGAAATACACATTATAACCATTTACCATCGAATTTCTGATATCAAGAAATTGATTGCAACTAGGTATGAGGGAAATTTTGATATTCTATAGAAATGATAAAAAGAAAGAACGGGCTGCCAGGAGCGCGTCGTGTTTGCTTGAGATCAGCGGCGCATCGATCGCTCCTTTTTGGGCTTCGGAGCCGGTGATGACAGCTGAGTGACGTATGAGCCGAAAATGGGGGAAAAAATTATCCGTCGAGGATCTACTTTAAAATTTATCTTTTAAAAATGCAAGTGATTGACATCATCAGGGGCCAACAAAATGGTCATTTCCTATGGACATTTTGATTAAAATGCATTTTTACTGCGGACATTGTATTTAAACACTACATAGTGTTTTTTTCATTCTCATTCAAAATGAACCATGTCACGAACACGTTTACCCGCGTACGGACAGGCTGAGATCCCTGGACATCAATGACCTGCATTCTTAAAACGATTGCCCGCAATTTTCGGGGTATATCTAAATAATCTTGAATATTTACGAAATTACACAAGCGATTATGCGGACAGTGACGTAGATGGTTGTTTCTTTGAAAGGTGTCAGTAATATACTCATTCTACACATCAATGTGTGTGTGAATGAGTGCGCGCCTGTGTGTGCATGTGTGCATGTGTTTGTGCGTGCCTATTTGTGTGTTTGTGGGTTATTTATATATTAAATTGTGGGGATCAAATGTCTGTCCCTATGGAAAATTCTTATCTGCATACTATACTAAGTGCCAGGATTTGGATTTGGAAAACCCTAAGGTAATGCCATTTAATGTAAATTAAATGTAACTTGTCTTAGATGACTAACACTACAATGCCAGTTTCCAGGGGCATATTAAGGGGATGGAAACTTTTAATGATTCAGGGGCTCCAGACATGGAGAGGGGCCCCACAACATGCCGGCAGCCCGCTGGGGGATTTCTAGCCTTCTCTCCGACACGCATGTTTATGTTTCTGTGCATCTATACAAAAAAACACACATGACAGGGTGTTCTTAAGTCTATAATCAGCTGTAAGTATTACAGACCAGAAATATGCTACATACGGGAAGATCGGACAAAACGAGTCCAGCCTGTCTCATTGATAGTGCTGTGGAACTCCCCTGCTTAGCAGGAAGTGATTCATAAAAGGACACACCCCCGCTTACATCAATGCAGTGTACTTCAAGCCAATGCATTGAATGCTGAGACTCAGAAAGATTGTCATTCTCACCGAGGACAGACTACTGCTCTCTACAAGAGGCGTCTCCTTGCCCTTTCCTGAGTACCTGCTGAGAGAAACAAGAGAAAGAGCTTTTACAGAGTATCACAGAGTATCAAGGTAAACACTGGTTCCTCCCCTATAGTTCAGGAAGGATTTCTCAGTAAAAAATAACTTTTTGCTGTAAGATTTTCTCTGGGAGGGACGGCAAACATGACCGTGAGACACAGCGAGGGGTTAATTTGAGGATTTGGGGGGGGCAGGGGAGGTCATTGTTTTGGTTTATATCAGGTCTTGATATTCACTTATTATTATTATTGCAATGTTTGCATCTATAGCTCATAAAGTAGTGCATTCTGCTGACAACACAAAGCTTGTGGGTTCAAATCCCAGGGAGCACACATAAATGATAACCCTTCCTTCTACTGTAAGGGTCAGGTGTTTGCTACTTGTTGATACTGCGGTTGAACGGATTGTTTACTTACATAGGATGGTCCAGCATGCTTCTTCCTTGCCTGATGTTGAAATGAGATCCGATTCCTGACTTCCTGTTCTCCGCAGGGTGGGAGCAGCGCTCACCATGGTGGACCAACTGGCTTATTCGGAAGAGAACGCTGAGCGCATTGCCGTGGTGGACAACCTCTTCAGCACCACGGGGCAGGCCCTGGCCAGGCCGGGCCGAGTGCTGGTGGGCGAGGGCCGGCTGCTGAAACTGTGCAGGCGCCGGCCGCAGGCCAAGATGTTCTTCCTGTTCGACGACATCTTGGTGTACGGCAGCATTGTGGTGGAGGGTCGCTGGTGTGAGCGGCAGAAGGTGGTGCCCCTTGAGAATTTGGTGGTGGAAGACCTGGAGGATGGGCCGGAGCTGAAGAACCGGTGGCTGATACGCACGCCACGCAAGTCCTTCTGCGTGTCGGCAGCGTCGGCTGAGGAGAAGGTCGCTTGGATTGAGCACATCGAGGATTGCCGACAGCGGAGGATGGAATGCATCGGCGAGGTCCCGACAGCCCCACTCGCCGCCGCCTGGATTCCAGACCAGGCGTCAGCCATCTGCATGCGCTGCTCTAGCAAGTTCAGTATGACGCACCGGCGCCACCACTGCCGCCAGTGCGGCTACGTGGTCTGTGCCGCCTGCTCTCGCAGCCGCTACGTGCTGCAGCACATCTCCCAGAAGCCCGTGCGTGTCTGCCACCTGTGCCACCATATGTTGCAGATGCAGGACAACGCAGAGAGCCGCGACCGCGGCGGCAGCGACGGCAAAGACTGGTCGGACGACGATGAGCTTGATCGCCCCCTGCACGAGGGCCCTGGCGGTACCGCGTGCTGGAATGCACATCCAACTCCATCCAGTATATTCCTCGGGGTTCCCCTTCAGCTCCAAAGACCAAAAGCCGCTGAAAGACAGTACTAAATGGAAGACTAGCGCAAATGTGGACATAATGTATTACCTCAAGATAATAAAGGATATTCACCATTAATGGGAATAAGATAAGTACTTTAGATGTAAGATGTACTTTATCAGCCATTTATTCAAGCTACATAGGGATACTTCAGTTTTCAGAGATCGCATCTTGATCTCCATCAAAGAGCTCAAGGTTGACCACCATCCAGCACCACCAGAGGATTTGGGTTTGAGGGCTTTTTTCAAGGATCTGACAATGACATGATTACTCTGCTGGCCAGAGGATTCAAACCCACTACCTTCCGGACTAGATCCTTAACCCTTCCCCTCATGAAAATATGAATGAAAATGTAAATGCACTACCAACCAAAACTGCCTTGATGACTTCACATATATTTTAATTGCTGCTCCTATGAAAATTAGCTTTAAAATTGTAATATAGTTTTTCATAATGTTTTTTTTGTTTGTTTTTTAAACAAGGACATTTTTGTTTGTGATTAATAATTTTTGTAATCTTTTGTGATCTGTATTGTTTAATGTTTAGTGTTGAATCACTGTTGAGAGTAAAAAGCATGCTGCCGGTATATAACCAAAAAACCAAATAGCCAAAAAGCAAAACACTAGAATAATGTTGCTGGTCTGACTTGTGCTGTGCTTTTCTTAGGGACAGACATTATCGAATCGAATAAACTGTCAGTGAAGGAGTTAATGATGTAGAATTCCGCATAGTTACCATTCCCTTACCATGTTTTCACTCAGCCTGTGTCTCGGTGTGTCATTCTGATCTATTTTTAAAATGTTTACACTATTTTATTTTCTATGCATATTTATCACTCTGTCTCAGATTTTGTTGAAGAAGGAGTTTGTACTTTATGTCATTAAAGATTGCAGATGAAACTTGTGTTTTAGCTTTTTTAAAAGTTATTAGGGGGCACTGTCTGACTCAATGGATTGGGACACTGTGTCTGTGATCAGAAAGTGACTGGTTCAAATCCCAAGGTGATTTCACCATTGAGCAAAGTCCTTAACCCTCCAGTGGTTCTGGAACAATCTGATCCTACTTTCTGGGTTTTTGGGTAAAAGCTTTTGCTAAATGAATAGACTGTAATGAGCACATTGAGGTACAGTTAGGCCCAGAAATATTTGGACCGTGACACAATGATTGTTATTTTAGCGGTTTACCAAAACATATTCAAGGTATAGTTATATAATCGATATCAGCATAAAGTGCAAACTCTCAGCTTTAACTTGAGGGTATTCGCATCCAAATTGGAGGAAGGGTTTAGGAATTACAGCTCTTTAATATGTAGCCGCGTCTTTTTCAAGGGACCATAAGTAATTGGACAGTTAACTCAAAAGTTATTTCATGGGCTGCATGGGCTATTCCCTCGTTAATCCATCATCAACGAAGCAGGTAGAAGGTCAGGAGTTGAGTCCAGGTGTGGCCTTTGCATTTGGAAGCTGTTGCTGTGAACCCACAAGATGCGGTCAAAGGAGCTCTCAATGGGAGTGAAACAGACCATCATTAGGAAAAAATAAATAAATCCATCAGAGAGATGGCAGAAATGTTAGGAGTGGCTAAATCAACAGTTTGGTACATTCTGAGGAAAAAAAGAGCGCACTGGTGAGCTCGGGAACTCAAAAAGGCCTGTCCGTCCACGGAAGACGACAGTGGTGGATGATCGCAGGATCCTTTCCATGGTGAAGAAAAACCCCTTCACAACATCCACCCAAGTGAAGAACACTCTCCAGGAAGCAGGTGTATCAGTATCTACCATAAAGAGAAGACTTCATGAGAGCAAATACCACAAGGTGCAAACCATTAATCAGCCTCAAAAATAGAAAGGCCAGATTAGATTTTGCCAAAAAACCATCTAAAGAAGCCAGCCCAGTTCTAGAGCAGCATTCTGTGGACAGATGAAACTAAGATCAACCTGTACCAGAATGATGGGAAGAAGAATGTATGGAGAAGGGCTGGAACAGCTTATGATCCAAAGAACACTGCATCATCTGTAAAACACGGTGGAGGCAGTGTGATGGCTTGGGCGTGCATGGCTGCCAGTGGCACTGGGTCGCTAGTGTTTATTGATGATATGACAGAAGACAATTCTGCAGTGTATAGGGATACACTTTCTGCTCAGATTCAGCCAAATGGAGCAAAGTTGATTGGACGACGCTTCAAAGTACAGATGGACAATGACCCAAAACATACTGCAAAAGCAACCCAGGAGTTCAAGATTCAAGATTCAAGATTAAAGATGCAAAGCGTTTATTGTCATATGTACAATAGAAAAGTGCATTTCACTGTGCAATGAAATTCTTACTTTGCTGTCCACACAAAAATGCCGAGGTACAATATAATAGAAAAATAAATACTTTTAAGTGTAATATGCAAAAGAGCTTAATGTGCAAAAAATTACAGTATGAGGTAGTATGGCATGGTATGGTAGTATGATAGTATGATGTCCATTATTCATACTCATGTCAGCTGTTAAGGAGTCTGATGGCAGTGGGGAAGAAGGAGGTGTTAAGTTGTTAAGATTTATTATCAGGCCCTGATTTATTCATTTAAGGCAAAGAAGTGGAATATTCTGCAATGGCAGAGTCAATCACCAGATCTCAGCCCGATCGCACATGCATTTCACTTGCTTAAGACAAAACTTAAAGCAGAAAGACCCACAAACAAGCAACAACTGAAGACGGCTGCAGTAAAGGCCTGGCAGAGCATCACAAAGGAGCAAAGCCGGCGTTTGGTGATGTCCATGGGTTCCAGACTTCAGGCACTCTTAGCCTGCAAAGGATTCTCAACAAAGTATTAAAAATTTACATTTTATTTATGGTAATGTTAATTTGTCCAATTACTTTTGAGCCCCCGAAATGAGGAGACTTTGTAGAAAAATGGTTGCAATCGCTAAATGTTTCATTGGATATTTTTGTTCAACCCCTTGAATTAAACCTGAAAGTCTGCACTTGAATTGCATCTCAGTTATTTCATTTCAAATCCAATGTGGTGGCATGCAGAGCTCAAATCATAAAATATTTCTGGGCCTAACTGTATTTAGCTCTTTCATCTTGCTTTATGACCTCACAGTCAAATGCTGTTTTGAACAGTTCAGACCATGGATGACCCACTGTAGATCCTGAAGGGAGTGTGCTGCCCCTTATCATGCATTCCAAACATGCAGTTTTAGAAAAAATCATCCCAGTTTACACTCTAGTGTCTAACCTGAAGGGAAAATACTTATGCTTTGTTCATTCTCTACAGGCATAAGAACAGTTATACCTCATGTCAAAGTGATTTTAGCGTACAAAGGGCAAGAAAATGTCAAATGTCATCTCCCAGGCGACAAATGTTCTGAGTTTAATAAAGTCATTCTTGTCTCTGAGCTTTGAGCGTGAGGAAAGAATGGAAATATAGCCATGAATAATTCTACTTCTCCATGTGTTTCAGTGTTTCCATGCAAAATGGGTCTTGAAAGTGCCATATTATTTTATTTATTAGACACTTTTATACAAATTGCCACAGAATTGAGAGAGCAGGGTCAGAGAGTCCCTGGAGCAATTGGGAGTTAAGGGCCTTGCTCAGGGGCTCAACGGTGACATCACTCTGCTGACCACGGAAACGTATGTGAGAGTGAGCCGCGCCTTGCCGCTGACATCTCAAGAAAGGTCACTGGAGTGAGTTATGATCTATAACGGAATCTTGAGCAGTATATGAGCAGCTCGCATATGAAATATAAACCTGAAAATGAAATCATGCTTTATTTGCCATTTTGCACATGTACACAGCAATTCTTTCATTTTCATATATTCAATCTTGGTCTTCTTTAAGACACACGTAGGGGTTGCACAAAAAAATATCGCAATCCACACAATATAATGGGAGACATATCAGAGTTCAAAAGAGGACAAATTGTTGGTGCGTGTCTCACCGGCGCATCTGTGACCAGGACAGCAAGTCCTTGTGGTCTATCGAGAGCCATTGTATCCAGGGTAATGTTGGCATACCACTGTGAAGGACAGACCGCGTTCAAAAGGGGTAACTGTGGACGCCAGAGGAAACTGTCTGAAAGGGTCGTCCAGGCACTAACTCAGACCGCATCCAAAAACATAAAACCACAGCTGCTCAGCTCACTGCAAAATTAAATGTGCACCTGAACTGTTCTGATTCCACCAAATCTATTCATCAGGAGCTTCATGGGGTCAATATTCATTGTTGGGCCTTTGGCCACTCGTGCCAATGCCAAATGTAGGTTTCAACGGTGCCAACAGAGGAAATCTTGAGCTGTGGACAATGTGGAACATGCATTGTTCTCTGATATCTTTCTCCACTGTCTTTCCTACATCTGGGAGAGTTACAGTATGGAGAAGCCCCACCCAGACTCTTGCATACCCAGAGTGCAGCATGGGTAGTTTGGGCTGCAATATCATGGCATTCACTAGGCCCACTACTTGTTCTAGATGAGCGTATCACTGCCAAGGATGACCAGACCATTCTGGAAGACCATGTTCACCCAGTGTTTCAAACATTGTACCCTGATGGTTGTGCTGTATATCCATCCATCCATCCATCTATCCATTTTCTGTAACCGCTTGTCCTATACAGGGTCACGGGGGTCCGGAGCCTATTAAAGAGATTGTGGATGAAAAGCAGGGAACAACCTTGGATGGGGCGCCAACTCATCGCAGGCGGTGTGGTGTTCCGGATGATAATGCACCAATATACACAAGTAGAATGGTGATGGAGTGGTTTGATATATATGTTAGTGAAGTACGAGTATTTATATTTTCTATATTTACTACAATGGTTGCACCTGTTCTGAATAAGAACAAACCTTTTTTTTCTTGCCATTATTCCCTAAACAATACAGTGTAACTATTTACATAGCATTTCCAGTGTATTGGGTATTCCAGTTGGCCCTCCATATGCACAGGAGGTGGTTCCGGGGGTCCTACAGAGAACTAAATGCCTGTGTAGGAGCCATATTTGTGAGTCACATGATGTGTCACATGGGTGTTCGCAGATGTTCACTAATGGAGTACAGGTGAGCAGGAACTCACAACTTTTCTGTTTATATTGTTATGTTAAATGTGTTAATTTGGCATATTTACTTATTCACATAGATACAAATGGGCATTGGGCTCAGTGCAATAGGCCTACATTTGTGCGTATTGCGAACGGAGGACAACTGAAAAGCTGAAGTTTTTTTTATAAATCAGGTTAACATTATTAATGAGTAAGTTTTCTCTGTACAAGAAAATACGTGTCAAGCAGACTCTCCCAGCATCAGCTGCAGAGCGGTACAGCTGTAGGAGTAGAGTGTGCTACACTGTGGATACATACACTGACCACCAAAACCCAAAATTACACATCATTTCATCTGCGAATGCGGAGGTTGCTGACACATAGGGCCGACTGTATAAGTAAACTAGAGATGATTCAAATTATACAGGAGAAAGTGCATAGCTTACATGCAAATATCATCCATTATACAGTATATAATAGATTTGAGGATCCATCTGCCAATGGGCTTGGAACCAATCCCACACCAATACTGAGGGATGATTGCAGCTTGGGGTCTGAGTACAGGCATTTATCCAGCATCCCTCCAGCACTTCAGGGGGTTAAGGGTCTCGCTCAGGTACCCCATAAAGATGTTGCTACTCTGCTGAGGATGGGATTCAAACCAGCGACCTTCCGAACACAGGCACAGAGGCATCCTGAGATTCTAGAGGACGTGTTTTTAAAACGTGCTTGAGATCATGTTTCCATGTCGTGTTTGTTTATTCTTGAATGTCCAAAAATGTGTCACATTTATAAGGAAGCAGGAAACACTACAAAAGTGCCCAGATTTACTTTTGGCTTATCATAAGCTGCCCGTACCAGAAAGCCAGGTTTAAACAGCACAGACCGGACCTACAGTATTTGTAAACAGGCACAAACATATCCACTGGCTACTGGTAAAAGCTGTATTCCAATAATCTGGTAGTTTAAGAAACAGACGGGGATTTTAGCAGTTTACTCAGTGGGCAATAGTGTGCAGAGCATGGGCTTGTGAAATTTCAGGTTTCCTTCCTTTTTTTTGTGAAAAACAGAAATGAACCAGCCCTCCCATTCAGGGATGACACATGCAAAAGTAGGTAGTTGTGAGTCGCTGCTTCTCTTAAACGTACATGTATGGCAACAAAAGGCTCTTAATGTTTGACATGCGACTAATTACCTAAGGTTCCAATTTTCCAAAACAGTTTTTTTCTAAAACAAGCTTTTGCAATTTTTTACACTTGAATTAAGTTCTAAATTCTTCCATCTCTTTAAAATCCTCAACTTGCACCTAATATGTCCATGTTCGCCTGTCCTAAATCCTCGTAATATACTACACAGACAGACAGTGCCAGTCAAAAGTTTGGACACGCCAAGCTGCCGACAAAGGAGAGTGAGAGGTGTCACATCACATGACCTGGCCACCGGACCTAAACACAGTAGAAATGGTTTTGGAGGAGTTTCACCTGATAGTGAAGGAAACACAGCCAATAAATACTCAGCATATGTGGGACCTCCTTCAGGACAGCTGGAAAAGTATCTCAGGAGGCCACCTCATGAAAACAAAGGAGAAAGTATGGGTAGCCAGTCCCTGGAGTAACTGGGGTTAAGGGCCTTACTCAAGGACCCAATGGTGGGATTACTCTGTCGACCCTAGGATATGACCTGGCAACCTTCTGAGTTCCGACCCACAGAGCTTATAGTTTTACAATTATTTTAAAATGTAGAGAAGAGTACAAATAAACCTCTCTATGGGTAGGTGTGTCAAAACCTTTGACTGGTGCTATATCTACTTATCACCTGCTGAGAAAAAGGCAGAATGTTTAAAATGTGTGCTTTAATTATAGTTACAGTCATACAATATTTTAATGAATATGTTTTGCAAAAAAAAATGTTTATATTGCAAACCAGCTAAGTAAAAAGCCCAGATGGTCCAATTTCACTACCCTTTCACAGATAATCACAGATATGTGAATCCTGACTATATTATATGCACCCAGTAAGTATGCTGTTGCAGTTTATTGGTCATTGTAATATGGCAAGTTATTCTGGTACCACTGATTAATAGCTGTTCTTCTAAAATTGGCCAGCTGGTTTATATATTTTAAATGAAATGAAATCAGAAGGATGCATGAAGATGTATATTTAAGGTGAGGGAGAACCTGTCCACTTCCTAAAGCCGTCTTTACTGTCTGGTCATTCCACTTTGACAAATTCACATTTCGGCCATTCACCTTTGTCTCTCTCTCTCTCTGACATTTAGGGACAGCTTGAACTAACAGATGTTACCCACTGTAAGAGTTGCATGGTTGCATGCTGTCTAAGCCTGTGTCTATCATCCTTGTCTCCGACTGCTGCCCCAGGTCCAGAATGTTGTATGATTTATGTTTCAGGGAATCTGTTAGCAATAGCATGCTACCTCAATGCCAGCTGCGACTCACAGAACCCTGAGAACATAGATAAGCTTATGGCCGGTTGCTAGGGCAGCACAGCGTCATCCTACACGCAAGGCGTGGCTTCCGCCTGTGCCTTCACTCACTCCTACACACCCTTTTCAATACAGGAAAGTGGTCAGACATGCCCGCCCCCTCCCCCAGCCAGAAGCTTACACCACTTCTGGGAAACAGCCCAAGTTGATGTGTTCCACTTGTGTCTGAAACGACCGCCACTTCCACTTACGACCTAGCAGTACAAAATAATCTTCTGTACTCTCTGATTCTCAGTTCCCAGACCGCATGGACCAAGACACAGATTAATGACGTGAATTGATAGTTCTCAAAAGCCATATTTTATTGCAGACAAATGATTTATTGACCTCAGTATAAGAATGTCCCCACTGTATACAATGAATCTGCATTACAAACTGTAAATGTTAAATTAGGCACTGACAAAGCAACAAACTGTTCAAAATCACAACCAGCAATACAGTCTCTCTTCTCTCATGGACAAAACCCTCTGACATCCCTTTGGCCAAAACCTGACGGACATGCGCCTATTTGATTTTTGTTTTATTTTTTAAAACTATGGCCATTGTTCCATCAGGGTTTGGTTATTGCGCCCCCACCAAAATCTGCTGATCACCAGACTTCAGGTTCAGCTTATACAAAAAAAGCCATTTTGCAAGAAACTGTTCTCCCTATAAAGTCATAAGAGATCGATGGCCTAAACAACATGCGCCCCTCCCTTGAGGCCATATACACTTCATATGATTTCATATACACTTTCATATTTTACCGGCATTGCTAATCCAAACAGCACAGGTAAGAAGATTGATTGATTGATGTTGGGAACTTGATCGTTCCTATATGCAAATGTTCAACTAGAGGTTTGAGAACTTTCCATCTAACCAAGTCTTTTACTATAATTGTTACTTGCCCAATAGGGCAAGTAACAATTGACGACTGTCAATTCTAGTTGAGTTTCCTTCAGGAAAACTGGTCACTTGGCATTATATTTCCACAATTGGCCATAGGCTGCAGTCATATTGCTGCTGGCCTGCATGTGCTGTGCTGGAGTGTCAAACCAAAGTAGGAGGAAGGAGTGATACATGCAGAAGACGGCCTACAATTCATAGTATGATTAAGTGTTATTTTCTTGATCAACACTTTATGTGATGGAGCTTGCAAGTGGTTTCGACTTTATACACAGAGTGAACATCTTCCCAGAAGAGAAACAACCCAGCTGAAGGGGAGCCACGTCCGGTGAGGTCAGTCCTCGTACTGCACCTCCGCCCGGAGAGTCTGAGTTACGTAGCCGAGCAGGGCAGCCGTCACTTGCTGCTGGAGCGTGGCGTTGCCCATGACGAGCGCCGTCAGCTGCGCCGCGTCCATCCAGTCGAGCGAGCCCAGGACGGCCATGATGTCCGCATACAGCTTCTGCTGCTCCTGCGGGGGCAGCTCCATGATAATCTGGGGAAGTGGCTGGAACTGTCCGCTGGTCATCCAGCATCCCAGCAGCCCACCCACCGCACCGCCTGCCACGGAGTACAGAAAGAGGGAAAGCCGTGACAGCATTCGGAAAGGGGATGCTGCAAGAGCTGCGGGCTCACCCAAGACTCCTGTCAACACCATCCTTAAATGCATACTGTCAACTAGCCTCTGGGACTTTGAGATGAAGACAAATTATACATACCGCCTGGCCAAAATAAAAAGTTGCATGCTTTAATATTTTGTTGGACCGCCTTTAGCTTTGACTACGGTGCACATTTGTCGTGTCGAATTTGTCAAATTGTTACCACGAGCTTATGCAACATCTCAACATTCTTTTTCCTCCTCTTAATTTTTTTGCAGAGATCTTGTGTTTATAACACTCCATAAAGTCTTCTCCATCACAACCCTAAGACTTTCACTAATGCACTGGACAGTTCCTAACCAAATTCCATGAAACCATGAAATATGTCTTCAGATATGACTGTTTAGGAAATAAGAAGCTCCATACCTGAATAAAGTTAAAGGATTATTTGCCCAATTAAACATATTAATCCCTGCAATAATGATCCAATCATTGGCTCTTAAGTATTCGCTTATGTAACAGTTAGGCACCGTCCACACAGCAGGCGGCAAAATTTTTGCGCAGTTCTCTGTCAATGTGGAGAGCGGCACTGCTCTCCACTGGCACAACACCGTCGCAGACGCCAAGTGCCGCTAGGTTTTTGCCACTTCGACGCGCCGCGCAAATCAGTTACATTTTTGGTTTACACCAAAAAAGGCTCCTGCTCTCTTGCTTTTGGGTTGAAAAGAGGTTAAAAAGGATAAAAAAGCTCATGATGGGTTGGCAAAATTGTACTTTCAATACGTGACACTAAAGGTGAATTTAATTTGATGAGGGAACTTCATATGTATGGTGCGGGGCAGTGCATTTTTTTCTGAATTAAGTCTCGATATGATTTTAAGATGACGTTAAATAATTCGGGGTACTGGGACACTGCAGTTATTTATTCATCCCCCAAATTAGCTATCCCTGCAATTTTTGGCCTGCCCCAGACCGTGATGTTTTCCAGTAATTTCTAGTAATATTTTAGATCGATAATTGTAAGCATGTAATCATTCAACTGTTTGCTACACAGATCTGAATGTTTGCAGTTGCATATCACACTGTTGTGACTACAAGCTACTGATTTTTGTAGAAGGTAGGCTTTGTTATATATGGATAGTACTACTGGAATGTATGCTACTATTTTTACTATTAGTTCCTTGTCAAGAAAAAAATCTTCTTTGCTGGACATCTGAATGTCTGCTATTGCATTACACATCGTAGTGACTGTGTTAATGGTTTTTGTATCAGAAAAACACTTTTAAGCTGGAGTTAAGAGAGAAGCGACATAAGAGAGAGTCCTGTGCCGTCCCCCCTGCACCACAGAGCTAAGGGGATACCTCCACCAAAAACACAGAGGCACACACAGTCCGCCAGACTTATTTAACTTCAAACGGAACCTTTTTTGGCCAGGCAGTGTATGTTACTGTCTTTTCTGGGAACACCTCAGCTAACTCCTTCAACCACTGACCTACCCTGCCTTCATCTACCATCCTTTGGTGGATGCTCTTATGTTTTTGCACTTTTCTTGGAGGACACTAGAGCTAATGGTACTTTTCATTTGAACCGCTCTCCTTTCAGGTTTTTGCCATGTTTTGGAATGTAGTGTATAACTTTTGTCCCAATGCTAACTTGCACTTTTCACTCATTGGAAGCTTAGCCTAGCTGCACTCATGCCTATTTGACTCCTTAACAGCTGTACCCTTGTGATGTATTATCTGCCCCGCTTGCATGTCACGTTGGACAAAGGCATCTGCTACATAAAAAAAAAACTAACTTTAAATGTAAATGCATATAGTACTGCCATATTACATTATACACTAAAAGTGCTTCATTTATTTATTTACACATTAAACTGGCTCCAAAACTGACCTCAGATCTTTTCTGTACGACGAGTGACAATACCTGCTCATCATACCGATTTTTGCTTGGAACCAGGTTTTTGAAATAACAGCAGTCATACCACACCACCTACTGTCTGAATGAAGAAAAGCAGGTAAACTCACCAACCGCTATTCCCGGTGGGCCCCCCACCAGCCCTCCTGCAAATGCAATAGCCCCAGCCATCATAGCCCCTTTCCCAGAATGCTTCACCGCTGCCTTTATGCGCTGATTATCAGAAAGCTTGCAGCACAACTGCATGACGTCATCGACACGTGGAGGCATCCTGTCAGATTTCTAAAAAATGACGTACAGCTGAGTCAGGGACCGACAATAAAACAACCATTTTAACAACAATAATAACAAACCTTAGCAGCCTGTATTTCTAAAAGAGGATGATGGGGGGTGTCGTGCAATACAGCAAGCAGCTACTATGACATACAACCTCCGAAAGTTGGGGAAACATACCGCCCCGTCAACTCCCGTTTGACACTCACGTCTGGGTACATTTTACAGTTTGTATCTCTAACAAAGTTCCGCACCACAGATGCCCCTTCAGGCAAAACACGAAAGTGTCGAACTTCATTATTAAAATGTACACTCCTATGTCCATTTTAAAAAACATTTATTTCAAAATACATATTTCAAAACGGTATTATTTTTACACGGCGTTAATGGAAGTTGGCACAGGTGGTAAGCTACTTTGGTTTGTAACTGTGGACATCAAATCAGTAACAGCACGATTAACATCAAACATCATCTATCGGTTAACTTAAAGAAATCCGCGGCGCCACAATAACTACGCTCTATACCCACTGTAGACTATTTACTTTCAGTATCAATTCTAAAATGCAAACTGGCTGCTTTTTTGATATTACACCATGCCTACAGTTTGTATTAATCAGGCATATAACCCACAATTTAATGAGACAATAGCCGTTCCGAAACCATGCCTACCGAAGGTCTGTTTCATGTGTAAGTAAACAGATTTTCTGCCGGTATTTTAGGTCTTACTTTCAAATTGGAGTCAGAGCACCACAAAGCTTCCGGGGACACTGGCATTAGCTCACTTCCTGTGCCGAGCTGTGAATGGGATTAAAGATCTCCAATCGTCAACCATCATGATATCTGATTTTTTTCCTCTTTATACAATTAAGACACAGACGTCGATTGTCCGGAAAAAAAAACATCCACAATAAACTCCAATATCTTACGTGCTGATATGGATGGTCTCATGACCACTGGTTTTTATTTTAATACTTGGCTGCTAGCCTGTGTGGTGTTTATATTTCAATATATGGGCATGTTTCACTCACTTATTCCTTATGCTATCTTTTCGCCCATTCTCAAATAAAAAACTCTTTCCTCATTTCTAGATATACTTGTGTTTGCCCAAAACATTAATTCTCTTTAAACAAGCATTATATTTGAGCTATTTTTGAATGCTATCAACGTTCGTATATTAGTATTAGCTATAAAAATAGCAAATATTATTTACAACGTTGTAATTGTGGTAGGGCTATAATGCATTTATAGACAAAAGCGGATCTCAACGAGCTGAAACAGAAAATCGCCGTTAAAAACACCAGCCAGAGCCCCGCCTTTTAAGGTGGGGATCTGTGACGTTTCCAGATCTTGCTTGCGACAGCAGGGGGAAGAAAACACCGTGATCATAAACAAGATCGAGTGAAAAACAGTCTGTGAGAGTAGCAGCCTATTGCTGTGTATACAAATACAGCTCTCGTCAGCTTCATTCTTTGCAGGTAACTTGTTTTATAACTCAGGAGTGTAAATTGATACTGGATCTATGCATACCGGGTGAAATGTAAAACGTGTCCTTTATTTGTATTGTTTAGCATCATCGGCGATATATGGATCTTGTGCATATGATATACATTAAAAACTCGTGCACTGGGAATGGGCAATAACTAAAATTCATATACGGAATTAATTAGTTGGTCTTCGTTTTTCTTAAAAATATTTTCTCGTACTTAAATACAGTGTGCATTAGAATATTTAATTGGTAACAACATCGAGTGAACGACATCGGTTCCCTTTACTTCTGGTAAAGTGAAGTTTCAGAAATAGCAAAATACAATGTTTGCATGTGATCCTGAAACTGTACTTGGTCTAACATACAGGGTTATTAATATTTTGCGTGTGCTTTAGGCGTCATGTCACACATCGTACACCCAGTAAACGGAAATGGGTGTAGAAAAAAGCAGTTTGCTATTTTGTTGCAGCTGGAATGGGTAGCATTTGGTTGTGATAGCGGTGCAGACGTCGGGGGAAAGCGCATGATTAAGTAACAGTAGTCGGGTCACTGTATCTGCACCTTCCGACCTTTAATAATCTGCTCCCGTCGTAGGGTCATCAAATAAAAACCATGCATCAAGCTGTTTGCATTTAACAAAACTTGCACCTGCTTGTTCTCTATCTATGCGCTCAGGTTTACACTACAAAAATCGCTAATGCTGCCGATCTTTCTCACTTAACTTGGATAAGATGACACAGTTTAGACCGCTTTTAAGATAAAAGAAAATTGTATCTTAAAATTGATATTGCGTTAGTTTAGGTCAGTTTGGGATGCATCGCATGTTGCCTGCCGTGGGCTATTTCTACACTCCACAGATGTGCGGCTATTTTACGATGGTTTATCGGAGTATATCTACACCCCACTATAAAAGATATGTGCAAGGTATATATATAGAAATATGAAACTGATCTATCTGTAGCATGAAATATATGACGGATTAAAACTCACTTAAAAACAGAATAATACACCGCTCGCGATATCTCACAACCTTGTTTTATTAATATAAACTATGAATAATAAATACTATAGATGAAATTCGGTGAAGCATGTACTAAATTTGCCTAAGAATCTAAAGCAAGGTCTAAAAATAAAGGGTAGGAGAAAAATGACACTCCACCTCAGTATGAGGTGAGGGCTGCCAAAAGTTATGTTAATGCTAATTTTGGTATGACCGCGGACAAGGAGTAAAGGACAGACTGTTACAGTCTGAGATTGGAAAACATGTCAGTTCTTGCTTTTAGTCTGCAATGCAGCCTACGGTTAAGTAATCCGTACTGTTATCTTTAAGGTTATTAATGCTTAAAGTATGCCGAACTTGTGCAAACAATGTTTGCAACGTGGCAAATATTTAATAATAAGTCTATCTCAGAATGGCAGTAATTGATGGACAAAAATCATTTTCTCTAACTAACCACAAGGGGGCGGCATAATTTATTATTCTGTTTTTGCCTTTCAGTGAACTTCACAGTGGATGAGACAGCTATGTTTGGAAAACTACTAACCCAGATGTTTGGTAAGGGTGACAATGCGGGTGTAATTGAAGCCAATACTGCTGTAGAGGAGGACAAAGTATGTGAAGATGTGTATGAACTGGAAGATGGAGAGTGGGTTATCATCAATATTCATGGTGAGCTGAAACACTGCTGTATAGAAAAATGAGTTATATCCCCATCTCACAAAGCAGATGTTCATACTACAATAGTTCAGTTTAATACTATTATTAATTAACACATTAGTAATAAGCAAACTGAAGAATTTAAAATTTTCAGCTGGTACAATTGTTTGTGTGTATCCAACACTACTCCAGATGTGTCACATTGGCAACTGCGCATATCTAATATTGCGCAGATGTGTTTGCCGCAGCGCAGAGCTCTGGAGTAATTGCTGTGATTGGCTGTGCACACAGAGAGCCATGGCCTGGCCCTGCCCAAAGTGGACTCCCTCGAGGACTTGCTGATCGAGCATCCCAGCATGTCCGTGTATAAGATGCGGCGTTGGAAGGGTCGGGAGGAGACGGAAACCAAGGAGAAGGAGAAATGCTCTCAAAGGTGGGATGGGCAAACGCTTAAGAGGGTAGCTGCTTAGCACGGCACAAGGACGACCATGAAAATTCACACAGAGCTGAATTAACAGCTCTGTGACCACCTCCACAAAAATAGTATGTCATGGGCAGCACAAGGCTGGAGTTTATGGTTGGTCTGCAATTCGGAAATTTCTCGAATCCAAGGCTATAATTCACTGGTGTAAAGAGAACAAAACTCAGACCCCAAAAACAATCACCAGCACGAAGCCAGGTGCCTTTTATACCTCACAATCAGCAGATCTAAATGTTATTAAACCTGTATGGGAAGTCCGGAGGGGTAGAGTGTGAAATAGATTTCCACCCGCATCCGTCAAAGACCTGGAGGCTTTTGTTCTTGAAGAATGCTCCAAAATGCCACTACAAACCATTCAGGATGAGTACGGCAGCATTACAAGAAGTGCTGAAGTTCTAATCTTTAAAAGAGGTCTCACTTCTCATTTGATCTGTGATTATTAACATAGCATTTCCATAATTTTGTCCACTCTGGATTGAAGACTAATAAGGAGCTCATGTATTTGATCTGTACAATCATTTTCTTATTGTCTCATGCACTTTGAGGCTTCTTCTCCTGCTGACACATTTAAAGACAGGTTGGTCAATATGTCTGTTAAGTCAGCAGACAACTAATATTTTAGCTCTGCAGTTACTCTTAACAGGATCCAATATTTAACTCTTCCACTGTTAAAGTGTTTGCTATCTCACGTGGCTTCACTGCAAAATGCTACAGGATTAAAATTTACAGCCAACGAGACATAGGTGGAAAAATAATGTCATAATCCATATATGGTAACATACGAGGTATGAGAGGTTCGAGCCAAATACACTGACACTGAGGGGTTTTTCTGGAGGCACCTCTGAAGTATCTGATGACTCACTGTCGCCCCCTGCAGGTTGGTGCCTGACAGGCGGCAAGTCCCCTGGAGGGTGATGCCCTGGGCCAAACTCCTGACTCCTGACGTGCACCTCTTCCATGTCCAGAGGGCTAGGGCATACCCAGAGCGCAGGAAGTTGACCCGTGGTGCTCTCCACAGGAAGAACCTGGCCAAGACACGCTTTTCTGCTTCTGAGAAGCGCTACGGTCACTTCAAGCAGCCCCCACGGCACATCTATAACTATTAAGCTAAGCCTCCTTCAGCCACGCCACGACCGTGCCTACGACCTTTCCCACAATCTTCGAATTTCCGAAGCCCTCCAAGATGCGAACCTTGGGTTTAGACACGTGAATTGGCAGGCTGTCCTACTCCAATGAAACAAGAAGTGAAATGGTCAGTTTGTTGATTTAATAAACATAAAGCCAAACATGTCTGTTACACGTCTGGCATGTGCAGGCGTGAACAGGGACATGCTGGCAGCAAGAGTACCGATGATGATAGACATGATACGCGTATGTACCTCTGCTACACAGCATGAACTTTAAATGATGTATCTGTTGATTTGAGCAGGCATTTGGCAAAGTGACATTTTGTTATTTTAGAAAAAAAAATCTCTGTGAAATGCCATTTAGAAGCGTATATAAACATTTTATATCCTAACCTTTTTTTTTGCTGAATATTTGACGACATATCTCGAGTGGTATGCTAAAACCATTATCAAATTTATGCTACTCTCTCTCTCTGGATGTCCAAAGCCTACCTGCTATATAAGATTGTGTTTGCTGAGTCTCTGTTGTGTGCTCTGACAGAACACGCTATTCCTGGCAGATCTGTTAAACTTGTTATGGCTGTATGTTTACCTGTACAGACAACTAATTTTGTACTTTAGCATCAAGAAATTCATCACACTCTTGATCGTGTGTGTAAAATAGTAGGTGAGGGACATGTAAATATTTAAACTGTATTTTGTATTAATGATAAATATATTTGATACAGCTGAAAAAAGTAAAAATAAAACAAACTGAATAATTTATTTCATTGCTCAAGGGCATATAATTCAAGTACAAGCATTAAATCTTGGTAATGTCATATCTTAAAAAAAGGCAAAGTAATTTAAATATCAGGTATCACAGTGTAAATGAGCAAATCATCCCTTATGTCTGTCACCTTCAGAGCCAATCAGGCTGCAGTACAGCTGGCTCCTCCCCTTTGGACACATGAAGGCCCAGCCAGGCACTGAATCAGGAACCAGTCATCGTCGCAGCAGCGTTAAAATATCAGCTGTGCTTACCAGTTATCCCCTGAAGCAGCACCACCTGGCAATGTCTGTGTTTCCCTGTGCCGTTACATCACGCTGTGTCCCTGAGCACGCCCACCTCCGACTTTCGTTTCAGTCGTGGAGGGCCCTGCCGGATGACAAATGCATATAGCATAGTCAGAGGCATTTTCTTTATTGCTTTAAGAAGGAATAACTAAAAGGAAAAAAGTGGCTCATGTTCTGCAAAGTTAAACATAAAATCCACAATTTGGCAGGTCCAGGGCCCATATGACGGCCTGAGCTGCCCAGCCGAGCCGGGCAGGGGGTAGGCAGGCCTCCAGGCTGGACGGGTGACAGGGTAACGCCGGTGCCTGGGCCAGTCCTGTCATGTTGACTGGCTTTCAGGGCGGCCGGCCATCTGGAACGGCCTTTGGACAGAGCCTGGAAGGTGGGGCCTGTACTCGGCGAGCGAGCTTATGTCGGACAAGGGCAGGACGCCGGCTCGAGGCCAGCCGATCCCCCCCCATTCCCCACCTCCCAGAGGACGCTGACTGCCAGGGAACCCCTCCGTGGCAAACCCTTCGCCATCCATCAGCAAGGCCCGAGGCTGGTGGGGGTGGTTAATGCACCCCCAAGGGGTATTGATGCTCCTGTCCGCAGCACGTGAAAGTCACGGTGAGTCAGAACAGCGGCTGACCTTGGGAGGTGTTGAGAGTAACTGGATCTGGATTCAGCTGCCAGTTCATGTGCAGGGAGGACTTAGCCTTGGAAAAACACAGGTACCGAGTTCCATTGGTAAAAACTCAGATAAATTAAGTAGCTAACTAGATGTTATATATAGTATCCTTCAGTATTTATTTACTATTGCCACTTTTATCCAAAGAGATGCACAGTCAGACAGTCTGTGGGGCAATTGGGGGATAAGAGTCTTGCTCATGAGCCCAATGGTGAAATCACATTGCCTACTCTGGGATTTGAACTGGTGACCTTCTAATCACAGACACAGCATCCTAACAGTATCTATCCATCTATCTATCTATCTATCTATCTATCTATCTATCTATCACCTGTGTAAAGAGTAATAAAGCATGCCCTTCCTCATCAAAGTTAGAGAAACAGTCTTTTCGTAGTTTTTGGTAATGGGGTGTACGGGAACCTGAACCCGGGGGCCTCCCCATCCATAAACGTTAATCTGTGATGTCCGGCCACCTGTCGGTTTCACAGTTAAATTAGTTTAAGCAAACGCAGTAGCTCGGGTTCGGGAGCTTTGAACCGAAACGAGTTCTGCCAAATTGCCAAAGTGATGCGTCCTCCGTGCCGATTGACCGGAGACGCTCCCCTGCCTCTCAAAACGGAGCGTCTCTGGGTCGGCGCACACGAAACTGTGATTCGATACTGACAACTGCTGCGATACTGCTCCTTTCAGAAGAATACAAACGACATTTTCGTGGCTTCTATTTACATTCATCTCAGGGGCCGTCATCACCAGCAAGTGTTAGACTTTTCCTAAACTAGCCCCAAAGTACTTACTGCCTCCAATTAATCACAACAGAAAGACATAATTATAATTAACGTACTGGTTCAAGCCAGCACTATTGGACGAAACGGTAGAATAGAAAATGGGAGAACAACCTGGAACTTCTGGTTCACGTACTCGACCGGAAGTCATTAGAAAATAAAAAGTACCGAAAGTACCGTACCAAAAGTGGAAAAACGCCCTTAGTACCATATCGAAATGTTTCTTAAGTGTGGCATTGATCCAGGTTGAACGACTAAATAACAACCGCATTTAAAATACTAAAAACTCACTTACAACGTTAAAGTGGCAAAAAAACACTGACGCCAACCACTGAAACTACTATGAATCGAAGCTAATCAAAATATGTCAACTCTTATATTTGCGAGAATTTAAAAACGGATATATTAAGAGGCCAGTCACGTCACGTCACACGTCAAATTTTACGTTTGGACGTGCATGACTTTTTTTTTAAAAAAAAGAATAACGGATCACATAAAGCGAAGACAGGCAGCACTTACAACATCAAAGTGGGAGACTTTAATAAAGAATATATTTTTGATCGCTAAGTTTGATCTTTGTCTTAGAGAGGCAGGCATATGCGGCGTTGATTGGATCAAACGGGTCGAAGCGCGGCGCCTCCTAAGCCCACGTCATTTTCCCTCCGTGTTTGTTGCGCGGCAGAAATACTTTCCGAAAACTTTAACCGAGTTTGAGCTCTGTCTGCGATGACAACCGCAGCGGACAAAACGAGCAAGCGATTAACATTTATTTTCAGTATTTAAGGCACCGTGGGCCGAGTGCTGCCGGTTATTTGAGGATCGCTGCAGGCTTGTTTACTTCCAGCGTCTTGGAGCCATGCGGGTTTTTCGAGCGCTTCCTGGACGTGACCACGCCCACAGCGCAGCCGGCCCGCCTCCTAAGCCACGCCTACCAATTTGCCGGCAAATCTTATGTATTTGTTTTATACTAGCCAGAATTAGGAAATAACCGTGTCTGCCGTGTCTATCAGGTAGGCATTGATCCCCTCGTTGCGTTCGCGGTGGTGGCCCCGGGTAAAGTCGGCCGCTTTGGGGGTATATTGTGCCGCAAAGCTGGCGGGTTTGAATGTAGGCGCCAGGTTTTTAAATGACCCGCTTTGACGCCCCTGTGACTACACGAGCAGAAACGAGTTTATAAGCCGAGGCGCAAAACTCCACCGCGCCAGCTCGGGATAGGCAGGCAGCGCTGCGGGACTCCGGCTGGACCTAGTGGCATAATCCAAAGGCCCAGAAACAAAATTACAGCGTTTATGATGAGTGAATAGGGATCGGAGTCGCTCTCATTAACACGCATATTTATACCTTTTAAAAAAAATACCATTTTGGGCGTGCATTTCTTAAAAAGGTAAGAGATGAATCGTGGGTAGTTAGCGGCTTGGCTAACTTCAGCAAGTTGGCTTGTAGTTTCTCAACTGTTTTATTTGCTTAACATGTGGGTCAGTGGAAGCGATCGCGATGAAGTGACACTGTATGTCACGATGATCGGCCGAAATATGTCGTATTTATGTCGCTGGAAACTGTTATTCTTCGCGATTGTGGAAAGGAGTCATTCAGTTTGCTCGGCCATTTTCTCACTGAGCCAAAGCAGGGGCTAGGGAAATGTACAAGTTATGCCACTCGTGCAACTTTTGTTTCAAACCATCCGAAGTTGGCGTACCGAAAATATTGACTTTGAGCTTTATATTAGTGCAATTTCTCAGTCATTATATCGTTTTTTGACATTGCTCGGCTGCCTTTAAATTTGCGCCCCGGCCGCACTTCCCCGCGCCGAAAGCTTGATGGGAGGCTTATGCGCTTTGTGAGGGGTGCGTTGGCTGGGGGGTTGGGTGTATCGGAGTTATTTTTAATGTATACTAAAAAAAAAAGCAGATCCTCAAATTGTTTGTCTTTTCAGGAAAGCTCAGTATCTTAAAGATCGCCGCGAAGATATAATGCCAAGGAAAGGGTAAGTTACCGACCCTTTTTTAACAATGTTGTGGCATAAATGACTTTGCCAGAAAAAGTATGTGAACGCTTCAGCGATGTCGCTACCAGTAACGCAGTATCGATTTGCACAGACGGCCACTAATGTGATAATCTTTGCTATTATTAGTACCAAGACAGAATTGAAGTCAGCCACGACCCAGGATGTAGCCAAAGAGACGACGACAACCACGACACGATCAAGGAAAAGAAAGGCAGATGTTGCTGTTGTAAGCTGCGCCAGTGCCTGCCTTAATACCATATGATGATATAATCGCTGATGTGCCAGATTAATTTCAAGACCAAACACCCATGCAATGTTTTCACAATTCCATTTACAGTATTTGCAAGATCCAGATGAAGAAGTTACTGAAATGACAAAGAAGAAACATTATGAATGTGAGGTATGATTCACCAAGTGGATCATCCAGTCTAGGTTTCAGTTTGGTCTATTTTGACTGTCCTCATACTCCTCGACAACTCACAGTGGTCTTTTGCAGTATTTTGTGCTGTGTAGTTACTCTGATGGACACACACAAGTGTCTGGACTCTCTGTGTTGTACATTTCATAAGCATGTTTTGAAATATGCAGTACATCTATCTGTATGGGGGGGGGTTAGTGTAGTGTCTGGCTTTAACTTGGTTTGTCCGCCAGTGGTGTGATCACCTCGTTTCGTCTCCTTGGCATCCCATGTAGGATTATCCGGACCCAGCGGCGAGTCCTTGTGGGCGGATACCCTCGCCTGAATGTGAAGCCTCTGAACTCCCCAGTTGGGATGCTCTGAACTACCAGCAGTACTGGCACCACTGTGCCACGCCCACCCGCTCGTCTCCCCTTCCTATCCTCTGGTAATCCTCACTCTCGGATATATCCTTATAACTATGGTCCTTGGTGGCCGTATTGTGTCACTGTCTATATATAGCGTTTGACAGACTTTCATTTTTATTGAGTAGCTGGGCCAACAAAGAAGATGTTTGGAGTAATCTGCTCAAGAAGGACCATTCCTACCACCGAGATGGTGGATTCATGGAAAGGCATCCACACTTGCAGCCCAAAATGAGGGCGATTCTGCTGGACTGGCTAATGGAGGTAGGCCAACGCAGTGTCATCTCTGACAGTAGCATGTTGGTCATTTACAAGTTCAAAGGTCATGATCTGTCAGAAATCCGTTGTCATATTGTGTTCTTGTCATCTTTACTTCAGTTGTCTTTCAATTCATTTTCACGGCATGTCGGCCTCATTCTCTGTTCTGGCCCGTCAGGTTTGTGAGGTGTACAAACTGCACAGGGAGACATTTTACCTTGCCCAGGACTTCTTTGACCGGTTCATGGCGACTCAAAGGAACATCCTCAAAACGACGTTACAGCTCATTGGAATCTCTGCGTTGTTCATAGCCGCCAAGCTGGAGGTATGAGATGGCCACCTAGTGTGCTTTGATATTCCGTTCTGTCTCTATGCGGGTTCACCCAGATAAATTTGTCTTTGCATCAGTAGTCTGTCATATGAGAAGATGCGCATGTAACGAAGTTGTTTGCGTTTTCAGGAAATCTACCCACCCAAGTTACACCAGTTCGCCTATGTCACGGATGGGGCTTGCACAGAGGAGGAGATCCTCACCATGGAGTTGATTATCATGAAGGTATGCTGGATCGTAAGGCAGTGGTGCAGTGCCTCATCCCGAGGGTGACGAGTCCCAAAAGCAAATATCTTCATTTGGATTTGAGCATGTTTCAGGTTGGGTCTCCGTTGACTCTCGTTTGCTCACTTCCTGTTACAGGAGCTAAAATGGAATTTGAGCCCCCTGACTCCCATATCCTGGCTCAACGTTTACATGCAAGTGGCCTATCTGAAGAACACAGGCGAGGTCCTGTTGCCCCAGTTCCCACAGGCGACATTCGTGCAGATAGCAGAGGTATAGTTTGCATGGGGGATCTGGAACATCTTTGCTGCCCCAGGTCCTCTACTCAGTATGAGGATTGTGTTTTCTAATATTAAGCTAAGACTCGTTAATCCAGCACTACTGGGGTTTATATCTCTTGTGGAAACTATTAAACCGCAAATGCTATAAAGTTCAAAGTGTGAAGGTTGTTGAGCTGTACTCTCCAAGCCATTCTGACACCATATCCACACTTGCATTCATATGGCTGTTCATTGAATGTTCTAATTTAAACACTATTAATACAATGCTGTGCAATATTGTGGTTTTTTTTTTTTTTTTTTAAGCTTCCATTTGCTTTTTTGCACTACTCCCCTTCACTTGTAAAGTGATGTGATTTTGATTTGAAGCATAAACCTTTTTTTTTATTATTATTATTATTTTAAATTGTGTTCCTCTGCTGTTCCCTGTGTGCCTTCCCCAGCTCTTGGATGTGTGTGTGCTGGACATCCGGTGTCTGGACTTCTCATATGGGATGCTGGCTGCCTCTGCACTCTTTCACTTTTCCTCCCTGGAGCTCGTGCAGAAAGTCTCGGGTACGCTGTCTCCTGCAGCCTTCATCCTTTTGACCGGGAGCGACTTATTTCAGTTGCAGTCTCTGCTATAAAACGCTGCAGCATGCTAGTAATTTTAACTGGCTCGGTGTGCCATTCCAGCATAAAAACATGCTTTTTTAGAACAAAAAGCTGCATTCAGAGTAGCAGAGAGTGGTGTTTGACTCGGTGGGTTAGGACACGCTGCCTGTCATTAGGTCATTAGTTCAAGTCCCAGGATCAGCAGAGTGACGTCACCGTTGGGTCCCTGGGAACAGTCCTTAACCCCAGTTGCTTCAGGGACAGTCTCATCCTACTTTCTCAAAATGTACATCACATTGGATAAAAGCTGAGCTGAAGGTAACCTCCATTGCTGAATCCAGCTTAACGGCCTTGTGTTCTCTGCCGCAGTTATTCAGTGGTCTGAGATGGAGCAGTGTGTGAAATGGATGGTGCCCTTTGCCATGTCGATCCGGGAGGCAGGCAGCTCTTCGCTCAAGACCTTTAAGGGCATCTCTGCGGATGAGATGCACATCATCCAGGTCCACGCACCGTACCTGGACTTGCTGGTGAGCTTCTGATGTTACAGCATTAGTGATCCTACTTGTGTTTTGGGGGGGTGGGGTGACCAACGCTCATCAGAGATGCAATACTAGTACAACAGCACCAATAAGAAGATCAGTATTGTAGCACTATTCTATACTACTGCTGAAGTGCAACAATAAAGTTTATTTTCATTATTAAATTTAGTTGTGGTATAAACCTGAAAAAAACAGGCTCAATGGAGTTTTACTTGCACAAAAAAAAAGTTAGGAAGGCAGAACAAAAAATTAGTTCAGGAAGAACCAATGAGATTGTAGAGGAGGTGGGCCCAAGCAACTAGAGGAGGCAGGGACAACCAATCAGATGTCTCCTATCTGCAGAAAACACTATTTGTTAACCATGTGTCTGTGTCCTGGTTTGTGCAATCCAATGACCACACTCCATTTAGAGAGGGTGTTTAGAGGTTTACTTTTGGGGTGCGTTGCTGAGCAGTCCCTGACTGGTCCTCTTTTTCTCTCCCAGGAAAGGGCCCAGTCCTACCAGCTGGTGGATGTGGAGCGGAGTCAAAGGTCCCCTCTTCCCTCTGGTGTCCTGACTCCACCCCCTAGCAGTGAAAAACCGGAGCCATCCGAAAGCTGAGCGCCTGGCCTGCGGGTGTGGCCGTCTCCAGGATGTCGATGGCAAGGCATTATTGAGAAACTGATTTCATATGCTACCAATGTGCACAAGACTGGTTTTTGTTGGTGTTCATGCTGACTTGAATGGCCATTTTTTTTTTAAAGTGGGTTTTGTATATTTTTATGAGGGCTTTTTTTTTGTTCATTTTTAATGGGAACCACATCCAAATCGGACCCCCTGCCAAATAGACAGAGGCGAGTGGGCCCTCTGAATGCTGCTATAGATGTAACTTGCACGGATGCGCCGTGGATGGGGCGTGTGTGAGGATGCGTGTGCTCCAAACTTCCGTCCGACTTCAACATGGCCAGCAGAAAACGAAACGTTGAACCACTTGCGTCATGTTATTACCAAAACCTATAGTTTTTCTTTTCGTTTTGTTTTTGGGGGGGGGGGGGGGGGGGGGGGGGGGGGGGGGGGGGGGGGGGGGGGGGGGGGGGGGGGGGGGGGGGG
>JAODLD010000008.1:19078463-19094562 GCA_026781065.1 Mormyrops boulengeri
TCAATACCCCCACACCAAGCTGGGGGTTTATTAAGGGTGCGAGAGCCGTTACCCCCCCCCCCCCCCCATGAAGTGCTGCTATTTTTATGTATCATTTTAAAATAAAATTACTGTCTTGGACAGTTTGTAAAGTTTTATGTTGGTCTGAGCTTCTTTCACTTTGTGGCGATTGGTTGGGTACGCTGATAGACCGCTGCACAAAAACAGCAATAAGAGCAGAACGCCCAAATTTTACACTCTGAGTGAGATGAATCCAGTCTCAGGTGTGACATGCTTAAGAGAACATTATCTCCTGTGTGTTTAATCCAGAATTGAGCTAAACACCACACTTATTAACATGTTTTATTGTAAAGTATATTTCATAAACAGTCCAGACGGGTTTTTAATTTCCAATTTGGTGGCTCTTCCTTTTTTACTGACTCCTCCCCCCTGTGGGCTCCTCCTTCGTGCCATTGTTGACTCTGTGTTCTCTCCAAGCACAGCACCGCACCGCACTGCAGTGATGCCATCACAGATATGACACAAAATGGTGTGTTCCGTCTCCCTCTATAATGGCTGTCGCTCATGCCTGGAAAACAGTGCCCTCTGCTTGTCAGGAGTGTTGGAGGTGAGGCGACTGAGCCGGCAGATCCACTAGATGTCAGTGCTGCCGTGTCTGTGTGGCTGGGCTGGCCTTCCCGTCGCCAGCCACCGTGATTTCCTTAACAGATGCTTCCGAGACAAGGGCAATTCATTATATACGACTCCAGCTAGCGACGAGCAACTGGCTTCTTGGCAAGAGCCTCCATCTCGGTCTCGGTCAGGCTGCTGCCGGCCGCTCGCCACCGGCTCCGAGTGGCTTTTGTTTCATTCAATTACTCTTAAATTGCACGCACTTCACCTTAATTGCAAAGGCTTAGAGGAATGGTATATGGTAGTTTATTTTTTTCTAAGGATAAGCTAGTGACTTAGGCCTCTTCCAGAAGGACCTTTAGAATTTTTTTTCCAAGATAACATTTCATTATATTTTTTAACACATCAGAATAAATTTGCAGGATACGTGCTACCTATGTTCCTTCAAATTCAAGAATTGCTCATAAACTATTAAATCACAAAGTTTTCCCACAACATTTCAGACTGTCGCAGGTGAAGTGGTGAGGGAGGCATGGCATATTATAGTACTTCAGCGTTTGTTTATTCAGAGGATGCTTTCTGTCAAAGAGACTTACAGATCAACGCATATCAGAAATGTATTAAATCACAAACGGCTTTGACACCAGGTTCATTAGTGTGGCACCCTGTGTAGTTTTGCTGTATCGCACTTTTATAACGTGTGTTTAATAATGGAATATGGAGTATAAATGGAATGGAAAATAAAAGGCTTGAGAGAATCCTTCAGCCCTAATGTACAATGCACAGATTTTGCACTAAATCCAAGGCAGCTTAGACAGAAGTGCAGGCTGTCTACATCCCTTTAAAGGCCTCCTCGGCTACTGTTGGAGGGCCGGGGGGAGCAGGCAGGCGGCGGTAACGCAACAGCTGTTGTGTGCTCCTCAATGGCTCCTTTGTTCTCCCCCCGAGCCGGGCACCACCAACCCCTCGTGGTCACACCTGGTCCTGGAGATCAGCCGGGCGTCAGGGACACGGACCAACACGCCGCTTTCCACGCATGAAGGCTGCCTGTGGGGAGTTTGTTTTTTTCCCCATGTTTTATATAGTCCAATAACTCGACAAAAAGGTGAAGCAGGGTGCCAGAGGGGCTGCGCTGTAGCTGGCTGTGAAAAGTCAAATGTACTGTGATGAATGGGTGTTGGGGCGCGAGGAGCCGTGTGTTCCCAATCCGAACGGAGGTCGTCAGGGCTCCTACCTTCACCGAAGGGGGGGTGTGCTGTTGGAGAGAGCGCTTGTCAGTGTCAGCCAGGCTAATCTCTGCTGCTTTTCCATCAGCGGTAACACCAGCTTCAAAAAGCTGTGGGAGATGAATTGACTTTTAGGTTGTATGTGTGCTCATGCTGAGTAGACACACACATATATATGTCTGTGGGTGTGTGTGTGTATTATCATCTATCTATCTATCTATCTATCTATCTAACACACACACACACACACACACAGTATCGGGAAAATGTACAAACTACACACTAACACTGCATAGGCCATATAGCACATATAGCATCAATTTGATAGTTACATATATAGTGCTATTAACTATGTATGTCTGTACACATATAATTAATGTCACTATTGATGTAAAATCCATCTATCCATCCATTTTCGGGGGGGGGGGGGGGTAGTTAAAATATGTAATTGAATTTGACATTAAATAAGTGACAGTGTGTACATCCAGCTGTGAGTGTGGCAAATGTAACTACAAGGTTCACTGTGTACCAGGATAATGATGATAATTATTATTAGTTTTTTTTAAATTCGTCACTATTGTACACAATAACATCTGAATTCCATAAACTACTAATTCATAAATAATCCGTAACAATAAGCCCCTCCGATTTCAATTACAGATAATAAAAAAGTTAAACAATTCTTAACTCCAAAACCACGAATATTTCCGCTACTCGCGTCGGCAGAGGGCTAGCTTTCCAGCGGATGTCAAATGCCCCGCGCTTCACCTCAAACACGTGGCTTAATGTCAGCGTGACAATGTTTACACATGTGACCGTGTAGAACACGCCCCTGGGGTTTCCACGCCCACATGGGCGGTCGGTGGGGCGTTCCTGTCATCAGAAACGCCCTCCCCAGACTGCAGCTTTTGGCCGAGATCTACGTAGAAAATGGGCTTGAGCTGTAGCTTGTAGTTTTCTCGCCGCGACATACGTGTACGCTGTGGATTAAAGCAAATGTATTTAATTTGCATGACAGGTTTTGTAATGACAGCGCACTGTTTTATAAAGTATATACCATTCTGGGGCGTTGTTCCTTCAGGTAAAACACAGGAACTTTTCCCCAACTAAACTCAATACCACACATTCTGCTGTTATGAATTTCGTAACACCCAAAGTTTTTTTATTTTTATTTTTTAATGATAGTTGTTTTTATACCTACACATACCAAGAAATATTCGCGAAAAACACGAGCTGTGTAGTAATCTGACCTCGAGTAGACCGAAAATATAATGTGAATATAAATATAAGTGTGAACGAAAATATAAAGGAAATTAACATATTATACGGTAAAGTTATCAACAATTTCACTCACCGCTATTCGACAATTGAGAATTAAACTGAAATTGCTCAAAGAGCTCTCTAAAAGAACTGTAATTAATATGAAAAATTTAGTTTTCAGCAATTATTTTAATCCAAATGTGCCATTGGGTCTCGAGAAACCATTTGGCTGAAAGAGAAGGTCTCAGAAAAAATAAGTTATTGTGCAATTCTTTTTACAGAATAACTTCTGTCATAACTTGTAGGATACTTCCAGTTCAAAGTAGCTCTTTGTCCGATGACATAGTTGGCTCTTGTTCATTTTCCTTAATAAACCGTATTATAAGAAGTTACCCACTTTTTACTTGGTTCAGAATCTGAGCAATGCGTCTGTTCCCGTCTAAAGCTTTTAAAGTTTTTGGCTGAAAATTCCTTTCAAATTTGTCTGCTAAAACGTGTTATCAGGCTCCTGCCTGACAGCTGTGCAGGGGACCATAGGAAAAATCCTAATCACCTCCTTATTAACAGACAGCTCTTAGCAGATTTCCTCTTTTGTCTTGATTTGTCTCAGAGCTCAGCCTATAAACGGATGGCTTCTTGCGCCTTCTCTAATTCACGTCCATCTTAACGATTTTAATGGGTTTTTAGTTAACTCCACCTGGGTCGGAGAGAAAAGTCTTGCGCGGCCCTCCCGGGGGCGGCATTAGAGGCCACTGACGGAGTCATATAGCCGATAAACTCCGCAGGCGGACGCCGAGTAAAGCACTTGTGCGCTGACTGCCTATCAACACGACCTGGATTTGCTAATTTGTCGCAGACCGTGAATGCGATAAGAACACTAAGACGTAGCTATTGCCAGTCTACATTTGGCACACTTATACTGCAAACAATTTAAAAAGTTTATGATTTTAGCACATTTTCAACTTTATGTCACACTAGACAAAATCATCTACAACAAGACTCGGTTAATAATTCTATAATCCTGGTAAGAGGATATAGTAGCTCTACAGACAAAATGGCTTTCTTTTTGTCTGTCCCTCTTTTGCATGCAAATGGAATATGATTTGCATAGTATAATTCTAATACAGCTTCGTCGCTATCTGCCACTCCACAGTTTTCCTGTAACTGCCACAGCTGTTAAAGCAATCGAAACATATGAGCAGCTGATGCCGTCCAACGTTAGCCAGGCAGGAAGAAACACAAACTCCTCGTATTTTGAATGATGTTATGCCAACATCTTAAGCGTTGTGGTTGGCAGATAGGTTGGGCGCGCGCAAAAAGAAAGCTCCATGTGAATACAAGAAACTTTAATTGCATATTCAATATGATTTGAATCCAGTAAATTCAGTGCTAGCTTATTAGGTTCTCTTTTAATTAGCTACATCGCCGTTGTTTCCTATTGAAAACCACCCCAAAAGCATCAGCTTGCTGAAAAGGTTAGTTCTGTCATCAACGACCAAAAAAAGAAAATCAGAAATTAGTAGCAGTAGTAAAAATGCATGAATATAATGAATTCGGCGTAATTACCCTCAATGACAGTACATTTATTAACAATGTCATGTGAACTGTATGGGATTAAAACGTAATATATGGAGAGATGCATATCGATGCAGTTTTTAAAAACGGTTAATAAAAAGATGTATTTTTAAAGGTCGACGCGCGACACGTACAGCTTTTCACGTGAGCTTCGTGGCGTCGCGTGCCTCCAGTAGCTGGGCGAGACGTTTTACCCAGAGTGCACCGGGAGAAGGAGGAACATGGCGCCGGTGGAGAGGCATCGCTGACGCTCCGGGGGAATAACAGTGCACTGCAAATTTCTCTGGAAGGAAACCGCCGCGACCTAAAATGCGAGTGTGAAATGGTCCCTATCCCGAAGCCTTGGATAACCGTCGCTGTTTCATTGATGCATAAACGGAGGCCGGACGGGCTGGGAAGCACCTGCGACTGCATCCATAAACATTTCTTTAGGACTCACAACCCCTGAGGTGAATTCGTGGCTGTAATACACTTTTATTTCACCGACACATGGGAAGATGGCCGAAATGTGTAGTGAAATCGAGCTCCCGCAAAACGTTTGCAGGCTTCGCGAGGAGCACAAAAAGGTAAAAAAAGAAAAGTTAAGCAAATAACCGTGAGGGGATTTAAACGGCGTTTTTTTTTCTAGCCTTCTATTCTGTGACCTATTTAATGCTCCAGTTTGCACGTCGCCGAGGTACCTGCGTCGAAACCTCCATTTATTTATCTTTTTTTTTAAAAACTCATTTACTGTTTATTAACGTGTTTGTGTTAATGTCAAGCAGGGGCTGCACTGAGTGAAACTTTCTAGAAACTTCCTCATCACGTGTTGCGTCCCTAGTTTCCCTGTTGTCGGTACCGGGTTCCGGACGTGCGAGTCTCTTTCGACCGTGAATCTCTCCAGATCCAGCCACGGATCCTGATTCTGCGGCGCACCATCACCCTGCAGCGTGGTTTCAAACCCCTGGGCCCAAACGGAAGCACGCTGCGCTCTTGTTATCGAGTCGCCCGTACCGAAAGTGTGACGCCTCACACGCACACAGAATACGAGGCTGGCTGCCTCGAAATGGCGAGCTTTGATTAGCGTGCTTTTCAAGGAAGCCCATGGGTTTAGGAAAAGAAATTCGAGACTGATGTGGCCTTTTCAGGACACGAAGCGCGCATATTATTGAGTGATTAAAGTCAGACCACAATGAAATTCGTGCGTTAAATATATTCAAAATAGAAGTTCATTTACGCATACCCCGCAACAAAATCGATATGTGTATTTTATGGATTATTTTCATGCCCCCCTTTTTAAATGAGTTTGCCCAAAATCTATCTGGATTTTCTCATATCAAGACCTGTATGTGTTGTCACGTTGTCTTATGTTGACCATATTCTAGTTCCAATACCATTCCAAATAAAGTTCTCTGCGGATTAAGCTTATTCAGGGTAACCGAAACAAACTACTAAACTATTACTTCACCATTTAAGACAAAGGAATTGTATTGGACTGGAATCCATAATTTCCCCCTGGTTCTTCACCTATAGGAAGCTTGGTTTAAAACAGTTAGCAGTTAGTTCTCAATGCTGATATGTGTGCTGAAAGATTAAGGGTAAATTTAGTAGATTATAATATACTAAATAATTTGCTTAATTTTGGAGAAGTGCCTGCTAAGAAAGGGCTGGTTATGAATATGCAACGCACAGTTTTTATTTTAAAAGTAGTTTGAATTTATTCATTGTTTAGAGGCCAAAAATATTTGCGGCATCAATGCTAACTTTCCCTTGGAAAGGTTCCTAAGTTAAGTCTGGTGTGTGGTACTCCATGTCCTCCTTTCCCCCTGTTATGTGCCCTGAAGGATTCACCAGTCTCTCTGTTTTTGTAACTGGAAATCGCTTGCTGTTCCTTCCAGTAACACAGGAAGGAAATTCAGTTGTTTGAGTGTCAAACTTGACAATGGATTCAAATCCGTTCAGGTCAGTATAGCATCAACTGGTCAATCTGTATGGTTTGTACCAAAGATGTGTGGGGTTCTTTGAAGAGGCCTGTTACTGCTGGAATTAGAATTTTGTGATTAGTTGTTATTGTTGACACACTGCAGCGCGCAACAGCGAAATGTGGTTACTGCCTTGCTGGTCGGGGATTCAAACCTGCAATCTTTCAATTACGAGTGCGCTTCCCTAACCATTAAGCCACCACTGACAGTTGCTCTGGCTACCTGCTTCAATGTTCTCCTCCTCTTTCAACACCGTTTGAAGAAAGTGTCTGCAGTTGTGGCAGCTCCCCAGTGTCGGCTTCTAGCAGAAGATCTGTTGTTCAAACCCAGAGGTGTTGTAGAATCCTTCCACAGAGTTCTGTGGCTTTCTGCAGTTGTCACTGCTGTTTTGTGAGATGGGCCACTGTGTCTTTTAATCCAGCTTCCTGGACGAGGTCATGTGGCTATCTAGCCAGTTGCTTGGCTTCCCTGGAAAGTCTGTCTGCTGTCCACCATCTGGGCTGCAGATTTTGGATGTGACGCATCCGTGTACGCGAGTCCTCCAGGCTGCCACATGTTGCCAAGCCTTGGGAACCGGTTTTGGGACGGGGTGTCGAAATGGCCCTGGATCGCTGTCGTTTTGAAGCGACGCAGTGTGGTGTCACAGCTGTTCCCGCAGTCCAGCCTGTCTTGCATCTTCTCATCCGTGATTGCTAATAACCAGAAAAACAGCAGTAAACAAGTTGTTCCCCGACCCATGCCAGCGTCATCTTGTCGAGCCGTTTTGGTACATCTTCACTGTCATTTGGAAATGGGCTTCTTGTAAAATGTCTTATATTGTGAGGCCTTATGAGGTTGCTCCCTGACAGGTGTTTTCTTTTTTTTTTTTTTGAAAAATACTTCGTGCATGGGGGCAATTAATTCTAGGAAGTTGTGAATATCGCATTGTCATAGCAACACTAAAATGTAGATGAAGGACTTGGTGAATGGGTAGGAGGCAACTTTGATAACCTCAATGGGTCATTTACCCTTGAAGTTTCTTTGGTGTGTGTCCTCCTGTGGTCCCATTTGGGGAGCTCCCATGAAAGCAGTGCCCAGCAGAAGGGCGGTTGTCCATCCCCCCCGATTGGTAGGGTCACTTTGCTGTAGCTATTTTGAGCTGCTTTTTGGGCTCGCTGGGTTGCTGTAGCTTTGAACTGCGTATGCTGCGTGATACAGCTTTGATTGACTGATGGCAGTGTGGCCACTGGGGCCTGCAGCCTGTCATCTGACAGTGGTCTTTGGGATTTAATGATTCGAGAAGCTTCTTCGGTGGTGGTTTAAGCATTAATTCCACGTCATAGGATGACAAACTGGGACTTTCTGAAGGAGCCGAAGGTGTTCAGATTGGTTTTATTTGAAGAAAAAAGAAAAAAAAAAAAACGGTGGAAACTTTCAGTGTTACTTTAGGTTGTTTTTTTATTTTATTTTTTTAATTCCCCTTCTTCCAAATGCACAGAAGTTCTGCTCTTACTTGGTCTGCCTCCAGGCCTTCTTACTGCTAGAGGAGGTGGAGAAGATCGTTGTCTAAGTGGCCTGAGCATGTGTGTCAGCTGGTCGGGGGATGGAGCGCGTGCTGGGCCAAAAAGAGCAGCCGGCCGTCCTGGCCAGTAGCCTGGGACAGCTCCATTAACAGCCTGCCTGGCAGGCGGTGGATCTCGATTTTAAGAGTGGCATGTTTTGGACTGGGGGGGGGGGTCAGGAGATGGAGGGTGAAGGGCAGATACCAGGACTGTCTTAACAGCCACCGAACCCTCAGCTGGAAAACGAAAGTAGAGGTAGCACAAGACGTTAGCTTTTGGTATATCGTATGTGTGTGCATGCTGCCCTCTTGTGGTCGAGGGACGTGCTGACAGGTCATTGTTTCATTTTTAGCTCCGGGTAATATACCTCCCAGAGACTAAATGCACATTATTTTCATATGTTTAATTAATAAACTTGAATTATTCATAATTGATTTTCAAAATAATTATTAATGGTGTATATATATTTTTAACCCAAATATAAATATAAATTGAATAGCTGAAGTTTATGAATGTTCTCTCTATATATGTACCAGTGCCGTCATCACTAATGGAACAAATGGTAGGGTCTTACCACCAGAAGGGAGAATGACAACACATCTTTTGTAAAGCAGGCCCGCTTTCCTAATTTACATGAATATTGCACAGCATAATTGTTTGTTGAATGTATTTTTAGATGTAGGTTGTGATATGCACCCAACTACGCATATGGATTTCCTCAGATGCTCTCCTGTTGTTCTGTATGGAGAATCCTGGGGCCTGGTTATTGGTGCCGGTGATGAGGGTGGCCGTTGGGCTGCCTCTAGTGATAGGGCTGTTAAGGCTACGACATGTGGCCTTTCTGCAGGCAGAGGGCCATGCGGAGGTAGGCTAACTGCTGTGTTCCTCCAAGGCTTTGTTTTCCGAGTGCGTATGTCAAACACAAGGGCCGTTTCCTGCCAGTCCTATCTGCTGTGCCCCCCCTACCCCTCGCCCTCTCACACCCCATTCCCCGTGCACCCCCACGTCTTTCCATTGTAATTCCTTTAATTAAAGTGATTTTATTCACAGGCACACAGCTGGCGTCGGCTACTTTCCATTAGGCATCTGAGTGGCCGCCTCGTTGGCGCGAGGACCTGCACTGAGACCGCTTCCCAGGGAGCTCTGCGGGTCCCCCCCTCATCTCCCCTCTGAGTTTGTTGTGTGTTTTGAATTTATTAATCATTGATTTTAATGCGCGCCACTCGACACTGACAGCTAGCCGTGCATTCATTAAATCCGCCATCCCCGTTTGCAAAATGGCATTTAGGAACAATGCGAGGTTGTGTCTAGGCTTTGCACGCAAGAGGGCATTGTAACTGAAATCTGAAATGTATTTTGATGGTTATACTAATCTGTGGATCTCTTTGCATTTTGTTTTTAATCTGATGGCAATCTGGTATTTGCAGGATATCGCATAGAAACGATCTCCTGCTTCCCCCCTGACAACCGCCAGAGCTGATTTGATGCTTCTGGGAGTGTAGGAGCGGGAAAGGTTGCTGTTAGATACAGTTCCGTCGTGCCGTGATCTGAACACGTGAAAGTTCCAGCGGGTACATTGTCAGCAGGGTTTTTTGTTTTGAAGAATGCAGTGTTTTTTTTTTCCTTAGGGGAAGCAACAAACTTTTTTTTTTTTCCCCCCTTGTGTTGCGTTCAACAAAAATTGCCTTCTGTTGGTAAAGATTAAATCTCATATTGAACATATGGTTGAGGAATCCGAGCAGATTTAGGATTTGGATGAGTTTAAATGAATACAGGTTGCTTGCATAAACGCAGCAGAATCTTTCTTAAAAGGTGCCTGACTTGTGCAGATGCACACCTGCGTGTGGCACCACAGATAAAAGCCCCCCCTGTAATCCTTATTGACGCGAGGAACTCGTGAAGGCGCTCCATTCGCTCTAAGTCCCGGCACCTTGCCCCCCATGACGCGCCTCATCCCCCATTTCAGGCCTGGCTCTTTAAGCCAGTGATTCCCTGACAGATCGCTTTCCCCACATTGATTAGAGTGCGCCACTATGAGGGCGAGGATGCGGGCAAGGCACGGCGAGGCTGGGCTTATCACACTCCCCGAGAAAGGCGCCTGCCGGAATTATAAATAAGTTTTTAAAGAAGGGGTTGTGGGGCGGGGGGACGTAGCGGCTTTGGTTTGGTGCGGCGGGTGGCCGGGCTGGTTGCGCGCTCCAGGGAAGTGCTGACACTCTTCTCAAGTTTTATAGGAAATGGGCCCAGGCGGGTTGGCTTCTACTGGGTGTGGGGGGTATTTCCCCAGAGCGGCCCTTCGGGTCCAGCCCGCGTCTCCTGGGATGGAGTGATAGGTGTCGATCTCAGACTTGTCCGGCACATGGGTGCAGAAGATGCCAGATGGTTGTCCATTTTGGCCCTGGGAGGGGCCTTGGTGCTTGTGCTCTCTGGTATCCCCCTCCCACCCCAGAATTAATCATGATAATAGTAACTTGGTGAAACCGCACCTTCAGCGCCAATATGTTGTCGATAGTCAAAGTAACATTAATGATAACCTTAGTGTTTGTTTTGGAACGTGCCATCGGCATCTATTTATGGGGGGGGACGACCCGCACTCTGCCTCAGCGTCATTTGAAGCCACTTAACTGTCAGCCGTGCGCTGGGTAAAGGATTACAGCGCATATAAATAGAGCCCATTGATTTGGCTAAAGACTGCACCATGTCATTGTGGAAACGGAAAATCCCAATTTAGACATTTGAACGGGGGGAGGGGAGAAAAACACACGGTCCTCCTTTAGTTTGTAGTCCCCCTGTATCCCGTGAAATTGGGGGGTCTCATTACGGTCCGCCGATTGAAACGAGGGTGGTGCCCCAGGCCATCGCAGCACGTCACCAGGCGACTTCCCACCTTTTGGGGTTGGTTCTGCCCCCTCTGCTCTGCTTGGTTTTGCCCACGTTCGTTTTGGTGTTTGTTAGTTTGCCTCACAGCTCGTCATGGGCTTTCGGCGCAGCTCCCTCACGTGGGGGTCGGGGGTTAAGTGTCT
Organism: Mormyrops boulengeri; assembly: GCA_026781065.1. NCBI lineage: Eukaryota > Metazoa > Chordata > Actinopteri > Osteoglossiformes > Mormyridae > Mormyrops > Mormyrops boulengeri. The sequence continues at coordinate 19,089,662 of JAODLD010000008.1, forward strand.
GGCCGAAGCTGCCCCCCCCCCCGTAAGTCGAACCAGTGGCTTGCTGCCCCGCCTGGACTTCAGCCAAGTGAAACGTACCTCTGTCTACCCTCTTTAGAGTGCCAAGATTGCTTGTGGTGTGTTTTATTTATTTATTTTTTCCCTATTTGCCTGGGGTCGTTTGGAGGTCCGGTGTCCGGTTGCACGGGCCCCTGGCGTGAAACAGCACCATCGGCCCAGTCTGTAAATATGTAGAGAAGCGTCTGAGGCAGAATTCCTGACTGCTATCGATCCCACGTCCAGGCAGGGACGTCTGCTGGAAGGGTGCCCGTTCGATACACTCTGACCTATTGTGCATCCAGAGGCTGAAATATGGAATGCGGTTCTGCTGTGTTTGGGGGGGGTGGGGGATGCTGGCAGGGTGTGGGTTTGGTATTTACTGCCGCTGTAACGTTCAGGGCCATTTGTGGAATGTGCTAGCTTTGTACATCGGCAGACAAGTAGGACATGGCAGGGGGACAGTGTTGTCCCTCAGACCTCGGAGGACAGAAGATAAACCTCAGCACTCGTCCACCGCCGGATCGATACGGTGCTTTTAAATAACGCGTATTAATGGTCCGATCAAGCGGTGCTGAGCCCTAGAAGTTAGTCTTGTACTGGTATCAATATTCCCCTTGTGTACATGTATGTCTTCATGGCTGCTGTCGCACGCGGTGACCTTGTACTGTCGTCATGTAGGAGTTCTGTGTAACTTTCTGTCATAGCCTTGAAAATGAGGCCGTGTCTGTCCTGACCCCCGCGACTGCTTCGGCTGGCCTGATGGACTCCAGCCGAGTGCGATCGCTGTCTTGCAGAAAACATCTTCATCGTGTTCTGTCGTTGGCGCCTGTCGCTATGGTTCCTGTGCGCCTCCACGGTCGGCAGTTGAGACAAGGAGCCCGTCTCGCTCCTGGTGGGGGGGAGGACTTGTGATTACCACAGCAACGTGCCGCGGGTTGTGACCCTGGTGACCTGGAGCGCTTTGGGTCCGCCCTGCTCCGGCGGTCAGTGTCCTTCCCCATCCATCAGGCCAGTGCTGCTTTGGCGCTTTCGGTCAATTTTTCTATCTTATTGTAAAAAAAAAATAAATAAATAAAAAAATACCTTTGCTCTGAACAATAGCTGGCAGAAACAGAGGTCTGTGATCTGAGCTTGGCTGAGTGGCACCCAATAAAACTCCCATCAGTTCTGCCCTGTAAGCGGACCGCCCTTCCCTCACTTTCTGGGCCTGAGTCCGGCTGGTACGACCCAGTTGCTGAAATCCCCTGCAGCATCTCAGAACCTGGGAGCAGATCTTGCCCCTCTGGATGCTGCTATATAGGACCCGCAGCATTGGGGTCCATGGTACCAGTAACTGGGCCCTGAGGAGGGTTTGCTTCTGGGTAAAGGTATGCTTCATATCATGACCCTCCTAAGATCTCCTGCTGAAATTTATTTATTCATTTAATTGTTTATTTATTTGGAATGATTATTGAAGGTTGTCATGAATGTAGTGGTACACCAGGAGCCAAATGAAATTGCTATTATTCCAGAAGGCTGTGCAGTGAACAAGGTAGAAGGATAACCAGATTAAATAACAGAAATTAACAAAAGTCTTAATGCTGTGTGTCTGTATATATGTATGACAAAGCTAAGTAAAAAGAAAGTGTGAGAATTTAAAGTGCAGGCCACATAATCTTATTTTAGTTTTTAGTTGGTGGTGTTAATGATCCTAACGGCCTGGGGGTAGAAGCTACTCAGCCTTTCAGTCCAGAGGTGCCTACCTGAACACATCCATTGGAACAGTTTATGGCACGGGTGGTGAGTCTCTGTTTAATGGCCTGCACCTACAACACTGGATGTAGATGCAGGATGGGCAGATATGTCCTGGTTATGTAGTGTGTGTCTTTTTTTGCTGTACAGGCAAATGCATCTGTATAATATGAATATGTGGGTTGTGAAGTGTGTTAGAAACTTGTCAGATCCCCCAGTTGTGTGTGATGTTAGGAGAACAGGGCCTTCAGTTAGAAACGCCTTCACGCGTCTCCCACTTTCCCAGACACCTTGCTTGAAATAGGTGCTGTAAAGCTGCTAAGTGTTTTGTTGGGGGTGGTGCTGTATAACTTTGTGTGTGGGGGTGTGTGTCTGTGTGGCCGCCTGCTCCCTTGGAGCGATGGCTGAATAACTGCTCTCCTTATGGCTCTCGATGACAGGTCGTCAGCGGCTGTGAAGGGCAGATCCAGCACTGGTGAGTGTGATCCAGAGCGTCCGCAGCGTGGTTCTTTACCTTTTCCCACCGTATGAACCGCAAGGAGATCCTCGTGTTTCCACCCACTTTTATCCTGCTTCCTTTAATCTCAAAATACCCAATCCACCAACCTACCCTGTCTTCCCCTAATGTGATTTTGAGCAATCCACTTCCTGCGTGTTGCAATGTATGTGGGGGGGAGAGAATTAAATAGAACTTGAGAGCTTTGAAAAACATAAGTGCTTGCGGTCTTTTAAACAACGTGGATTGCTGAAAATCCTTGTGGAAGTTGGCTGCCGTTCTCCCTCACAAATGGATCATGTTCGGACCCCCTGCTTAACAGTGATGTGCCAGAGATGGACAGGGGTGGATCCTCTGTTCCTGTCCAGCCTCACTTTCAGTAGACAGAGATTGCACTCCGGGCATTGTCCTGTGTGTCAGGAAGTTGACTTCTCTTCTGTCACGTTAATTCACTGTAGGTACATTTGTGCTAGTAACGTCAAACTTGGGGCTCTTAAGTTTATTTGCTGGTGTCCGTGAAGTTGGCCTGAATGACCGTTTCACAGTGTATGCTCAGGAGTCTAGTTGTGAGGGGTTTCCTGTAGACTTGGGTGTCTTGCAGGAATACATAGTGCACACCTAGAGTCAAAGCCGCACATATAAATGACTAAAATATAAATAAATAAGCAAATAAAAATGGCAAGTTTGAAAAACAGCACAGCTGGCAGATGTGATGGAGAGTTTGGCTGCTTCGTATTGTTCCTGCTATTGATTCTTTTCATATTTAAAATTCCACACCTTTTATACGGAAGTCTTTCATCATAAACAGTGACAGTGTATTATCTGATCAAAAAGACCATTTATTTAATAGGGTTTTTGGTGAATTATTTTTGAACAGAGTAGCCTTGTTATTATTGTTAGGCATAAATTCATTTTGATCTTGATTTTGAACCGCTCAAAGACAAAGGATGTTTTCGCTTTTTAAGTCTTCCATTTCCTGTTGAAATGGCAGGCGGCATTGGCATCGTAGGGAAATCGGCAACCGTGGGTTTGGAACACTTAAAGGGGCAAACACCTTGTCAGGATGGTTAGTTGATGGCTTCTGTTTGGAGATTTGACCCCTCCCCTGACTCACACTCTCTCTCTCTCTCGTGACATGGCTTGCAGGAAAAAGTTGGCGGCAGACTACGAGTCCCTCCAGGCGCGGCTGCAGACTCTGCCCAACAGGCTCTCCTACGACGTCATGGTACGTCCCGCTCCAGGGCCACTGCACATGGCTGACACCCAATTATCTACTTCATTTGAGTTACCGTTGTAATGGGGCCCCCTCCGCCTTTCGGTAATTGGGAGCCACATTATGGGTGTGAAATCTCGACTGTGGCCATGACTCCACTATTAGTGACCCCCACCTGACCTCCACCCCCGATTACAAGCGAGATCACGCCCCTCCAGAGGTCTGCTCCTTCGTCTCGGATGTCGTAATGTTAAAGTAACACCGTTGTACCTGTGACAGGTTCCCTTCGGCCCTCTGGCCTTCATGCCCGGGAAGCTGGTCCACACCAACGAGATCATGGTCCTGCTAGGGGATAACTGGTTCGTCCGCTGCGCCACCAAGCAGGCCATCGAGGTGGTGGAGCACAGGAAGAGACGTGAGTTTGGTCGCAGCCGAGCTGGGTCCCAGAAGCCTACTCGCATAACCCTCCACCTACCTCCACCCTGAACAGTAACCGGGTTAACTACATGAACATTGACTAGTGTGTTCTGTTCATGTTTCTGGATTTGAGGTGGCCCACTGGGTCCCTGGTGTTGAGTTGAGGTTGGTGCGGGAGTAAGGTTCAATGGGGGGGGAGGGGGCTGAAAAATGGTGCCGAATGCAGGCGTCCCAGAAATCATCAGGTTGCAGCCTCATGCCCGGCCTGGCCACCCCTGGGGGGGGGGCGTCCTGCTGCTGCACCTCAGCACCTGTGCCGAAGCAGGTGAGGACAGCGTGTCGCGGTGGTGTGCTCCAATTACGGGAGGTGACAGTGCACCAGGGAGCCGTCTGGGGCTAAATACGGCAGTTAGCGGTAAGCGGCGGCAGGAGGCCCGGGGCCTGAGGCGCTGTCGGTGGCTGTCCTCAGCGTGTGCCTGATGAGCCGCTTATCGCCGCCTCCCGCTGTTTCTGAGCTCCGAGTCGACGTGTTTGCCTTTAAATACTCCATTTGTTGGACGGGAGGGGGCGTGCCTCCCCCAGGCTCCCCTCCCAAATGCTGCTGCCTATTGCTGTTCCTCTGGTGTGTTGTGTGCGCTTCAGGCTGACCGCTATCGGCCCCACTTTTGCAACCAGGCCATTAGGTCACGTGATTCTGGGGAGTCCTGAGAGTGTTTTTTTATTTTTGTCCTGATACAGAGATGTTGAGGTTGGGCGGGTCACCTTCAGCCAGAACAGGTCAGCTCTGTGCCCCAGCGTCTCCCTGGCCTGCCTGGGCTGTCCCCCAGGGGCCAAGAGCAGAGAAGCTAACCAGCCGCCGCATTGGTCGTTCTGGCCAGCAGGGGGTGCTGGAGACTCTGTAATGCCAGGCACCTGTGGGACACTGAGCTCACATGCTCTCGCAAACTCTCACAGGCACAGCAGCCAGTCCTGCTAGTCAGACAGACCGAGGTTGGGGTGGGTGGT
>JAODLD010000008.1:19114044-19124270 GCA_026781065.1 Mormyrops boulengeri
ATAAACCGTGGACCTCGACTCAACCTGACAGAGCCTTTCTGCATCTGCCAAACGAGTACTAAGTGGACAGGGCAGGGAACGGAGAGGTGGGGGGGAGGGAGGGGATGTGGGGGGAGATGGCACTGATGAGGGGGTGGGGTCGAGAGGGTAAAGCGCTGCAGAAACGGACAGGGGAGGGTTAGAACCGGTCATAGCGAAAGAAAAGGAGGCAGAATCGATACAAGGAAAAATAGGGAAATGACAGGCTTGTCACCCTGGGAGACGTGCGCTCCAGTATCCATTTAGAGGCCCGAGCAGCGCTAGCAGCGCGGACCCCCTCTGAGAACGGGCTTCTTGGAGACCCAAGCTCAATCGGGTCACAGTGTTCCACATCCCGTCGGTGTGTTTGAGAAGGAAAACGAAACACATAACCTTCCCAGTAAAACAGCTTTAAGGTGTTTATCGTGGGCGGAATACCTGCGAGTTTGTTTTTTAAAAAAAGCATCAGCAGGAAATGCATATTTCTTCAGTGTAACAACCTTCAAAACTGCATTCAGCTGCATGAAAAAGATACACATTTTTACTTTTAAGTCGATTGGCCAATCAATAAATCAATGGCACATTTTCACTGGGCAGCTGGAGAGCTGAATGCTTTAAGAGTGTGTACTGCACGTCTTTAACATGCACACTCTGTGTGGAGGTGGCTTCCTTAACTAGTGCCATAACTCCTGAAGAAGGCCCTATACACGTCCCGCCACTTTCCAGTTCAAATGACGCCCAGTTGCCATTACCGATGGGCAGCTTTTAAAGTCCGTTCCCCCCATGGCACCTAGAGAACAGCAGGCCAGATGTATGAGGCCACCTCACGGACGTATCGACTTTAACGTGCTCTGATGAACTCAGAAACCAGACGCACTTTGTGCCGTTTGACCACATCAACACCCCCTGCCATCCCAACCCCCAGCCCCAGCCTCCTGCTGAACGATGTCTTTGTGCAATAACTGAATTCCATCGCGATTTCACACGGGATTGTGGAATCCCGACTCTGCTCGTTCGGGAGGGAGAGGCTGCTGGCTGTCATTGGACCCTCTCCCCCTTAAGATGGGACGACACCCACGTGCCTTCCGAACCGCCCCACCCCAACCAGAGCCCGCCTTCCACATACAGTGAGGCTTCAGGCCATCTTTGGGCCACTGCAGGCAGCGTTTGGAACATAATGGCTTGAGATCACAATAAGCCCCCTCCATCCCCACCAATTCAATCAGGAGAACATAACAGAACTTTTTATTTGTGATGTGGCGGCAACATGAGCCGTGGATTAGGTATTTTTTTGCTCTAGCAGTGAGGAGGGCAGGTTAGAATTACTGTATTCCTGCTCATTTCTCCTGCTCCTCACTCCATGGCTGGCAGCGTCCCCCTACCACCAGGGGGTGTGGTGATGGAAGGTTTGCTGGTGAAAAGAACCGGTGATCTGCCATTCCGGACCACCAAAGACCCACTTGGGAGAATACAAAGCAAAAAACTCACCTATATCGTCTAGCAGAACAGGCTCTAAAACCAATGTAAAATATTAAGAGGTAATATGAGCAGAGGACGTTTACCAAGCATCCATAGTTTAATTCTTTGTGTGCAACATTATCAAATTTGGAATGCACCACTTAGAGTCTTTTATGGAGGTTTTATAGGGCACAGCCACCTCCAGGGACTAGAACCCACACCCTCCTGGATGAGAGCCCGTTCATTTGGCCAGCACCCATTTGTCCTGGCCGTCTACCCCGATGTCACCGATGTCGGTGCTTTTCTGTCCGGGATGGAAGGGACCGCACGCGGCGCCGTCGGGGGCCTGCTGGAGCTCATTACCATGACAGGAATAATGAAGCCTGCTGTCCAGGTGGTGGAGGGGGCACGGAGCTGGTAACCTTATGTGTTCAGAGACGCGCGCGTCCCCGTGTCAGGCGCAGGCCGTGATGAAGGCCGACACGTGGCCCTCCCCGTCGTCAGAAGGACCCCGCGCCTCATTTGCAAAGCAGATGTTCCACAGACATCCGGCCTGAAAACAAGCCCCCTCCCCAAGAACAGACGGATTCTTAACACGTTGCTCGTTTGAGTTACAGGTTATATGGTACGACCAGGGGCCCGTTCATTGTTTCTAGGGCCCCATTCAAAAAGTCCCCCTGCAGCCTCCCCTAGTATAGTGACTGTTTGTGACCAACAGTGGGCCCTCAAACTTCGGGGGGCCCATGCAAAGGCATGGTTTGTGGTGGGTACGACTCTCGTACCTCCTCATGATCCCAATCCGGTGACTTTACTCTACTGATGTCTGTCGCATAGTTGGTAGCATTTTTAAACCTCCCTCGATGCATCCCGCCAGAGTGGGCGGCCCGTGTGTCGCCCGTCCCTGATAGCCGCACCACTCCTTCTTGCTCTAGTTAAAATAACCAGGTGTTTCATTATTTTTACATTTCTTTAATGGCCCCGCCGGCACCAGGAGGCCCCGGCAATGAGATATTAAGTGCTTAAGAGGCAGAAGAGATTGAATTCTGAAAATGTTGTTTTTGTAATGTTGTTTTGGATCGTGGCGTAATATGTCTGCTAATGACTATCATAACGTGCCGCCATTTGCCGGTGACTCGGTCGTCTGCGGGAAGCCTCGGTGCATTGTGGGTGGTCGCCCGGCTCCCGCCCACCGTGGCGGCGCGTACCTGCCCGCCTGCCTGCCTGCCTGCCCGGTTCCCCCGGTGACGGCTGGCAAACTTCGCTCCTTAATGGCTCTCGTGCGGCGACAGAAGGCTGTAGCCTGGGCCAGGGGCACCGTATTCACCATGATAAATGGTCCTATCGCTATTTTAAATTATTTCGTACAGATCTCATTTAGGCTCTTCAAAAGCAGATTCAGCCTGTTTATTCCTTTCACATTCACGCTGGCTCCAATATATTTTTCTTTGCCTGCAAATAATCCCCCCCCCCCCCCGAAGAAAGCAGGGAGGGGGGAGGAAAAAAAAAAAGCAATTTGCACAATGTACATAAAATGATGCTCTCAGAGTTTTGATAACCTGCATAAATTATAAAGCGTAATTAAATATTATACTCTGTGAGTCACCGAGGAAGGCAATGGAAATGTGCAGGGAAGGAGAGCTCTGCAGCGGCCTGCCATCCGCTAGATTTGGTAATTGTTTTTATTGATTATTTCTTAAGGTGAAATGGTTTAAAGATAACAATAACAGGAGAGTAAGAGGAGATATTAACTGGTCTCTGTGACGCCTTTGTTTCCAGCACATAAATCAAAGGGCTCGGCTGTTGTGAAATTGCCTCTGAGGAGCCCCATATATTCATACGGAATATTAAAAAATTGTAATTGTTTTGGAACGCGGCGGTATGCATGCTGGCCCCCCAAATAAATCTGAATTACAGGCCGTAAACAGCCGCCGCCCAGATAAGCAGCCGCGTCCGGCCCCAGGTCCGGTGTGGCCTCGCCCCACAACCACGTTGGATGTTTTTCGAGTAGCTAGTAGCTCTTTGACGCTGCAGGAAGGAGCAGCCACCCCCCCAGTAATTATCCCCGCCTCTCATCTGGGATTGGCTCGCCAACAGTTCGAGTGATGACATCTATCATGCCAATTGTCAGTGACATTACGGTTCAGCGGGGTATGAGCGCTTGTGTACTGTACGTGGGATTCCTGCTGAAAGCCCTAATAACGTAATGGCTGCCGGGTTCCGCTGATGGCGTTATCGCTCCCCATGCCGATTCCCGTGTGCCACATCACCTGCTACGTCGCGTGTGGCACCGCCTGAGGGTGGAGCGCAAGCCCTCCGAGGCGCTAAGCGCGATCACTCACATCTGTGTGGGAGCAATACTTGGGGGACAGGAAGTAGGTGGGCGGGGACAGGAAGTGATTATCAAAGGCTGACTCCTCCCAAACTCAACACGTGTATCACACTCGACTGTGACACGTGTCTTTTTTTAATCAATGTTTATATGATATGTCTGTGAGCAAACATACAAGCGAAAGCCCTTCAAATGCAATCTTAACAGTCCGCTATGTATTAAATATGCCCGCGTCTCTGACAGGAATCAAAATCCTCATCGGGGGCAGGTGTTCAAACTGCAATTACTGATGTCGGCAAACAGCTTTCTTTTACACAGAAACAAAAATGGAAAGGCATCTTTAATCCTGCCATCACCGAGGTATCAGAGGGTCTGTTTGACGGACGCTTGGAAACGATGGCCGCTGTTTAATTTAACCTCGATAATCCACACCATCTGTGTGAAAACCACAGGATGGAGAATAACAGCTCTGGTCCAAAACCAGGGTGCGATGGGTTTATTACAGCGTTGGAGACCTGAGAGCAGCTATGAGGGCCATGCTACAACTGTACTGATCTTACTTCTGCTCGATGAGCTCCACAACATCAGGACCAAAGGAAAGGTGACGAGACATGCGACATTATCAGCAGTAATTTTTTCCAGGAATGGGAGAGAGTTGGGATTTATCAATGATTAGATTAAGATCACTAATTTATTTGTTTATCTGGGTGTCCATATGTGTGGGCTCATGTCACGCTGATGCATGTACAGCTAAACTGAAATGAACAGCTCTTCTGCAAAAGATTCATTTAGAGTTTTATACCACAGATGAACTTTCGGACTGAGCCGGGACCTCTGCTCTCACTGCTGCAATCCTTCCCTGACGTTTCTTTTCCAAATTCATAAATATTTCTGTCTTGCAGCATAACAGTCATTTTTGGGGCTGTTGTTATATCACTAGGTTGTCGTCAACGTGTGTGTTATATATATTCTTCCAACCGCTTCCCCAGTACCATACTGGGGGGGGAGGGGCTGGAGTATATCCCAAGCAGCACAGAACACAGGCTCCATCGCTGGGCGCACAAACTCACACGCACTATAAACACATTACAGGCAATTTCGAGTTACCGGTTCAGATCAATGCATGTCTTTAACAAGTGAGAGAAAAGCAGTGAATGCAGAGGAAAGTCACATGACACATGGAGGATGCACAAACCCCTCCCACACAGAGGCGGGGGCAGGACTCGAACCCCCAACCCTGCAGGCGTAAGGCCACAGTGTTTTATGTCTACTGTATATAACAATGCATTTTAAAAACTGTCATTTATACATTTTGCTGCATAGCAAATAACAGTATTAAAAATGCACATCTATAAATCATACCAGAGCCAAATATAAGTACATTTCCAATGCTGCCTAGATTACACTGTGACAATCAGTAAACAGAAGTCGATCCATCAGCATCAAACAGAGTGTTTCTCTGAGTTATCTGGTCAGCCAAAGTACTGGCAGCCCTGGCAAATGGCTCTCTGGTTGGGTCCCCACTAAATTTTCAGAATGTGTTTCAAATCCAATGAAGTCAACATCAATTACGGGCCGAGCCCAAGACACGCTGGAAAAATGTACTTGCATATGCCCAGTGACTGAAATTGTATAATGTTACTGTTGCCATCTGTGATGCCCTTTATTCTGTACTTACTTCTTTCTGTAAATTATTACTCAGACTGGGAATGAGCGTAGCTGCTGAAATGCTAGTATAACTGATTTCCTGTCCCTTCGCAAAGGGTAAAACTGTACTCTTTGGTAAAATATTAACTATATACCGCCTAATTCTTCAAAATAAACGGATACAAATCTTTAAAAAGATAAAAATTTACAACGGATCCCCAAATAAAGCTAAATGCTATTCCAGTAAAGATGAATAAAGATTTTTGTCCATGTTTCATAGATTTAAATGAAGGGTGAGGTAAATTTTTATTCTATGTTTTATTAAACAAAAAGAGCAAAGATTGAAGTCATATTCTGGTCCAGGAAGAACCGACCCGTTTTCAGACCACAGATCTTGGTCGTTACCAGCCATCCACAGCTTATATTTTGTCCTGGGGGGGGCGATAAGCTATGAGTAATATTCATCTGTCTTGTTTAATTACACAAAGTGGGGAAAGAGAGGATGAATTGATGACCTGATATCAGCAAGTAAAGGTGGGGAATTTTTAGTCCATAACGCGATATTAGCATGACAGTGAAAGGGGAGGCGAATGTTTCATGGTGTATCCCTCGATCAGAAGGGCAGGAATGCGGTATGAGGTGTGGGCGACGATGATGACACTGCTGGTGCAGCAGACCGGGATTGATGGATCGGGGAAGTGTTTCATTAACTATTGGCAAAACGTTGCTCTTCACTGTTCCGGGCAGAACAAACCCTACTGGCACTGATTATATTCTCCTGCCTGGGCTTTTGTTTATTCAAATCTTGCAGACGGCATTTTTTCCAGATCAGCACCTCAAAACGCTTTGAAAAAGAAACACATTATGCCGGTATTATTATGCAATTCATCACAAATAATAGATTTGTTTACAGGCCCCATCACACAGAGCTTAAAGCACGGCATTTTCAAAATAATGGTAAAAAAAAAATGAAGGCGGCGGCTTCAGTAATATATGCACGGGAGAGGGATATGCTGCATCGATCCGTCAGTCTTGGTTTATTGTTTTTAAGGAAGTGATAGATGGCTGGCGAGCACCTCCGTGGCCCTCTCTAAGCCAGATGGGCCCCAGTCCCTGCTTCACCAGCCGGGGCTGAACGCCGCCTGGCACCGGGGATGTGTGGAGGGACACCCCAGGTCCTAAAAAAGCACGAGTGGGCTATGTACTGGCAGCGACAGACTGGTGGTTTTTGGATCGGTATCTCCTTCCGTTGAAGGAGCTTTAAGGTCCAGGTTTATTCAGGACAGTTTGACGTTCCTCAGGATGAGATGTTCCCTCAAAGGCTTGGAGGAGAAGCATCCTTGGAAAGTGGGATGCTGTGTAAAATGTAAATAAAAGCAGAATGAAATGATTTACGAATCATATAAACCCACATTTAATTGAAAGTGGAACAAAGACAACATACCAAATGTTGAAGCTGAGAATTTTTATTGTTTCATGGCAAATATATGCTCGATTTGAATTTCATGCCAGTAACATGTTTTAAAGAACTTGGGACAGTGGCAACAAAAGACTGAAAAAGTTGTGTAATGTGAAAACAAAACACCTGGTTGAATATCTCACAACTTATTACTTCAGTTGACATCACGTCAGTAAGATGATGTCAGTAAAATAAAAATATAGTATGAGTATAAAAGTATAAAAAGAGCCTCCCAGAGAGGCAGAGTTTCTGTGCAGTGAAGATGGGGAGAGGTCCAGCACTCTGTGAAAGACTGCGTGGGCAAATAGTGCAACAATTTAAGAAAAATGTTCCTCAACTTAATGTTGCGAAGAATTTGGGAATATCATCATCTACAGCACATAATATCATTAAAAGATTCAGAGAATCTGGTGAAATCTCTACACGCAAGGGACAAGGCTGAAAACCAATATTGGATAGCCATGATCTTTGGGTCCTCAGGCGGCACTGCATTAAAAACACATGATTCTATAGTGGAAATTACTGCATGGGCACAGGAACGCTTCGTAAAACCACTGTCTGTGCACACAGTGTCACTGCATCCACAAATACAGGATGAAACTCTTCCATGCAAACCATATCTAAACATGATCCAGAAACACCGCCGGCTTCTCTGGGCCCGAGCTCATTTAAGGTGGACCGAACCAAAATGGAAAACTGTCCTGTGGTCTGACGAATCAAAATTTCAAATTCTTTTTGGAAATCATGCATGCTGCATCCTTTGGGCTAAACAAGAGGGACCATCCAACTTATCAGCAGACAGTTCAGACATCCGTGATAGTGTGGAGGTGCATCAGTGCCAGTGACTTGGGTAGCCTGCACATCTGCACAAAAATTACAACAAAGGAGATCCCAAACTGTTGAGCGATCGAAATGCTATATCAGGCAAGAATGGGACAACATTTCACTTTCAAAAATCCAGCAACTGCTCACCTCAGTTCCCAAATGGTTACAGAGTCTTGTTAAAAGAAAAAATGGTGCAACACAATGGTCCCTGCCCACTTTTTTGAAACATCAAATTCAAATTGATCATATATTTGTCATAAAACAATAACACTTGTCATTTAACATCTGATATGTTGTCTTTGTTCCACTTTCAATTAAATGTGGGTTTATTTGATTTGTAAATCATTTCATGCTGCTTTTATTTACATTTTACACAGCATTCCATTTCCCAACGATGCTCTTCCTCCAAGCCATTGAGGAAACATCTCATCCTGAGGAACGTCAAACTGTCCCAGCTTTTTTTGGAAATGGGGTTGTTTTATCATGTACTGTATTATTATTTTTCCAACTTACCTGATAATTCAACTTGATGTAGACTTAAAGAGTGGATCTTGTGTGTAACCTGGGAACTGACTGTAGGTGTCCTGCATGGCATGAACATCATTGTACTGCCCTAATGGCAGTGTGGACCTGGTGTGGAGGTAGGGTGGATACAGTGTAGACATGGTGTGGAGGTAGGGTGGATGCAGTGTGGATGTAGTGTGGACATGGTGTGGATGCAATGTGGATGTAGTGTGGATGTAGTGTGGACATGGTGTGGATGCAATGTGGATGCAGTGTGGACATGGTGTGGATGCAGTGTAGATGTAGTGTGGACATGGTGCAGACCCGGGTGTGGCAGCTTTCTGTCAGCTACCTGGCACCCCCACAAAGGCCATCAACACCAAGACGCTGATCAGGTCTGACGGGCTCATCAGCATCCTCCACATCCCTTCATGGTAACCCTGCCCACCCGGCCTGGGGGGGGCTGGGCCACAAATTACCTGTTTATTGGAAATTTCAATCCGAAGTGACTTACAGGAAGGCTGCAGAGCAGTTCTGCGGAAGCCTCCGTGAAGCACTTGGCGGAAATTTCCAGAAATATCGTAGGGAAAGAGGTGATGTGCATTGTAACGTCACGGTGCTGGTCACATGGGGTAAAGCTTGTGTCAGGAGAGAGAGTGGGCGGATCTGCCTGGCCTCGGCGCTGTGCCCTCCGCTGCTGCCCATAGGCCACGCCCCCGCCGCTCGGGGCCCGGCCAGCGATTCTAACACGATTTCACGCCTGCAGGGACTGTGGGCCCAGTGCGGCCATGCGTGAGCAGCACCTCGCACCTGGCTGGGTTAAAAATAGTCTGCTGTAGAAACCTTCTCCTTTGGGGAGGTTGGGGGGGGGCTGGCCCAGGTTTCCCAGAAACATCCGTCCATCTCCCAATCCCCCCCACCCCTCATCGGCAGGTGCTTCCCTCATCTGGTGAGCTCGTCAGACCGCTATAATCAATTTAACCAAGATGTATTAGCAGCCGAATATTCAAACGACAACCGCTGTTGGTCTCGGGATAGTTAATCTCTTAATGCCACTGACCTCCATGTGTAATTCGGCCAAACAGGGTCTCCCAGCCCGCCCTTCCGGAAATACGTGCCGTTCTCCACTATCCCTGCTTCCAAGTCATCCGTGGAAGTGTGGCGGAACTCGACGCAAGGGGATATTAAGAGGAAGTGGCACGTTCCTTGTTTTAACCTGACTTGTGAGTGTGATTGGCATCAGATGCAAAGCAGATGTCTGTAATCCTCATGAATGTAAAAGTAGCTCATTGACTATGAACTGTTGTTGTTAGCAGTTTGGTTGCAGGAATATAAATACTGAATTTATCCGAGAAGGAGCTCGCTGCCTAGCGGCTCCCGCTAACGAACGCGGGGTGGGGGGCACAGGAGGGGTGGGGTGGACGGAAGCTTCCCGAGCCATTATCAAATGTTTTCTATAGTAAATCCAAAATGCCTTTTAATATTGAGCTTAAAAGAATGTGTTCGAGACTACCCTGTCTGCTGGCATTAGTCAAAAGACCATTTTTTTGTAATAAATTATGCATTGAAACAAAGAGATAGTCCTTTTTTTGTTCCTGCACATGGCTTCTCTAAATTCCTTTAAAATCTTTAAAATTATCCATTCACTCAAACTTACTGAGTGTGGCAAAAATGTCAAAGACATAAAGTCAGAGGAGATTGAATAGAATAATGTGGAGAGGCAGATTAGTCATGCAGTGTACCCGTAGTCTTTCAAGCGCGCACAATGCCAGCCACTATAAGCGCGCCATCTTCACAAAGGCTACGTTCAATATATCGAGGATGATACATGGTCAGCCATGTAATCTGACTTTGATTTCTCTGCTCATTTACCCAGAAGCCTTTCATGACTGACAGTGATGAGGCAGTTCGGCGTGCCCCTCTGGGGGGGGGCGGGCGCCGCGGGGGGCCGCGGCCCCGCCCCCGCCCCGCCCCGCGAGCGCCAGC
>JAODLD010000008.1:19125656-19162524 GCA_026781065.1 Mormyrops boulengeri
TCCGGCCCCAGATCAATGAAAAAAACATATTTTGAATCCTGGAAATGCCATTATTTTTCTAACCCTAACCCTAGCCTCAGCCTAATTCGGGGTCTAAGGCTGAAAAAAACGGGCTGTTGCAAAGATGGAAATTTGCTACTAAAGCAGATAAACTGTGATTTCCCATGATATATGGCCCCAGATCCATCAAAAAAACATATTTTTAATCCAGGAAATGCCATCATATTTCTAACCCTAACCCTAGCCTAACCCTAATTTGGGGCCATAGGCTGAAAAAAACGGTCTGTGGAGAAGATTGCCGGCTGGCCCCAGATTCATTATGGTGATTGAATCCTCTTCAATGGGAAGCGGTTTAAAGAGAGAGCGCCTCCCGCCTTCCAGGCCACGCGTTCGCGCCACTGAAGGCTGCACGGGTTAAAAGCTTGTCTGGGTGGTATAATTCACAGCTGTGGAGCCAAACAATCACATCTCATTGTGACCTTCATATAATACAAAACAGCAGCAGTAAAGAGCTCCCTCCATTTTTAACCCCCCCCCCCCTCCTGTTTCCAGTTCCCCTCCTACTCCCCTATTTATAGTCCCCTCTCTGTCATCAGAAGCTATTTAGAATATTTAATTTAATATCTAATTATTAACATTGTAAAGGAGAAGGTATTGAAAGCTCGGAAGTGTAGAATTATCGGGGAGATTTTAAGTGGGCCTTGTTTGCAATAGAAAACGATACACATATATAATTTCCCCTCCTTTCCCACAATCCCCTCTCTCTCTCTCTCTCGTTTTTTTTTTAAAACAAGCGTAGCACCTGGCCCTGCGCTATTCATCACGCGGGTGACTGAGAACATGAATTAGTTTTACTTTTTTTCCGTGAGATGAGGGGGCCAGATGGTATAAAATAAAAAAGGTAAAATGTGAGGACATGGCTTGTGCTGTATGGTATCACAGCGGCGTGTGGCGTGCTCACATACGACGGAGCGTTTTGTGGCAGCCCATTCCCAGTTTGAGCCCCCCGCTCCTGGCCTGCTCTCGCACCTTGCTCTCGCACGCATGTAATTGTCAGAATGCAATTAGTCGATGTAATTGTGGCGAACTGAAGCTCTGTGGCTCGGATTGTGGGGTGGAGGAAGATGGTTTCCCTGCCCTGAAATGAGAGGAAGCTTTGTCATTGGTACCTTTGTCCTGCGTCTTGTTACTCTGTGCTAAATTACCATTAAGTCTGCAGGAAAAACACAAGTAATCATCTCATTGTACTCAGTACAGTATTAGTACAAATTACAGTAGACCTTCTGAATCCTACAAGTAGAGAACGGGTACATTATATTGTGTTTTTCCATGTAACCTAGCATGCCCTCCTCTTTTATGGCATTTGCACACATAGAGAGGTGACAGTAAAACTTTTGCTCTGAATGCAGGGTCAGCTGTCCATCCAGCACCCCTGGAGAAGTTTTCAGGAGATCTTGCTCGAGGCGTAGAGGCCTAACCCGCTGGGTTTCCCTCGCTTAGCTGTCTTCCTCCTTTCTCCTTGGCACATCGCTGGAGCATCGCAGGTGCCTCATCACATGCCGCCCCTGTAGTTGAATCCTGGGGAGTCCTTGAGTAAAGCCCTCAAACCCCTGAAAACTACTCCTGGGGTGCCAGAAAAATGGATGAGCCTATAGGATTCAGTCTCACCTCTATATGTGTGTGTCTCTTATTGAAGAAGAGCATGATGGGATATATGATAATTAAAGAATTCCCGTGTTCTTGTACACATTCCAAATAAACCTTCATTCATTCTCTTGGTGATAGACAGCATCATGGAGGCTTGGCCATGCAGATAGATGTAAGTGCATCATGCTTGTTAAACGGGTTTCTTTCACGCTGTTTTACTTCCAGGTCAGCAGGTGGTCGCCTTGTGACTGACATGCTCAGTATGTCCCCTCTCAGGATCCATAGGCATAGTGATGTAATCCTTATAAATTCCAGGTGCATTTATACATCCTCCTAGATGTCCGATCTGCCAGTTTACGTGGATTCTGGCTACGCTTCGAAAGCAGAAGGCAGAAAAAAGTCCACATCGCTTCCCCAGATCTTGTAAAAATGAGGCTAAAGCGACAGCATGGTTAGCAAATGCATGGTTAGTGGACAGACTGCTTCCGAGGCTCGTACTAGAGTTGACACAAATATCTCAATCACAATCAACTAAAAATACGAAAAAAAGATAAGGATCATACCTGGAACTGACCTTATTACACTGAATATATAATCTTGTGCATAAAACTATCAATTATTTTTGCATTGCTATTGCTACAGCTTAATGCCGGTAACCCCTGATACATACCTGGTGGATTTCATATTTTTGTTTGACCATTGTTCTCTCTTATGAAAATCAGGAGTGTAGCAATTTACTCAAGAGCAAGTACATTTTTAGAGCTTTCAGATGATTAAAATGGATTTTCCTGAAAGTCAATGCATCTCCTTATTCCGACCACCTGATACATTTAGGGGTATATTCTAATGATTCTACTTTGCAATTAGGGTGAAAAAAAGGATTTTAATTACCTAAGAAGGTCACGTTGTTCTGCTGCCACACGTAACACCGGCATCTCGTTCCTTTTAGACATTTCTGAGAGTTGAGAAACAATGTTAATTGCTTATCCCAGATCCTGTTTTAACTTTGCATCTTATTCGTCAGGTTTCCAAATTTAGCCTACAGTGGGAGGTGTACCGTGCGTCTGCGCTATTCCCAACTCGAGTCGGAGGTTTATCTCGTCTTTTCCTTTTTTTAACTGGAGCTCAGAGTGTAAAGTCATCACAAAAGGCATTGTTTAAAATCTCCTACTTTTCCACAGAGAAAGTCTTGGACAACTGCGGCCCAAACGATTTCAGAGGAAATGGAATTTTTTTCTGCCATTGTGCCAGTGCCTGATCCTGCTTTTGACGGGTGATAAAGGGGCGATATTCAAATTATTTAAAGACAAAACCTTCAGAGCACTTCAGGGTTTCTAAGGACGTGAGCGGCTGTGTGCTGCCGCCCATGTGACCCAGGTGGTAACCATACACGTTAATGTGTGGAAGTCACACTTTCAAAACCAAATGGGATGCAAACCCAGTACTTGACAGCATAAGAGCAGCGCTGAGAGGGGGGTGCATGAGAGTCAGTGGGGGGTGATCCTTGGTGCTGGTGGGTGTGTGACATAAGATAATGGGTTTCATTTGACACCCCACCTTCCTGCTGGTCCCTTTTGGGGCCGGTGTGCGGCTCAGCAGAGTAGGACCCTGTGCTCCTGATCAGAAGGTTGCTAATTCCAATCCCAGGGCCAGTGATGACACCATTGTGCCGTTGAGCACGACCCTTAACCCCCATTTCTCCAGGGATGAAAGTGTCTGCTAAATAAATAAATATATGGTGACTTGCTCTTTCCCATGGCTAGCCTGCCCTTAGTCAAGCCCCCCTGAAGACACAAAGGATGACAATTACTGAAAAGAATTAAGCTGGTTAATCGGATAATATCGCTGTACGAGGCCTTCGGTTGGAACTGAAAGGTGTTTCGCCATTTCTAAAAAAATGCCCTTCAGATATAGGGTTACAATCGACAGCATTCCATCGGTAGTGTACAGTGAATAAAGCTGCTGTGTACTGTGGGAGTAGTCTGTGGCTCAGTGGGATAGGACTCTGCGACTGGAAGGTTGCTGGTTCAAATCTTAGGCTCAACTGAATGATTTCACCATTGAGTCCTTGAGCAAAGCCCTTAACCCCCAGCTGTTTCCTGGACAGGCTGATTGTGTATATGCAGCTTTGGATGAAGAAGTCTGCTAGAATGTAAATCTGTTTGAGTGGGACGTAGATTGGGTAACATTTGTATAAACCACTGGGTCAAGTCAGATATGACCGAAGTAAAACAATTCCATATCAGATGCCCCTCCCCCAGTCAGCCGGCTTTATTTACATTTAAACTCCCATTAATAATTTCATACACAAAGTGATTGGTTATTATGAGGTCGTTAAGACTTTTAGCGGCACGCAGAGGTGGCCGACTTGCGTTCTCCCCATCAAACGGGTGCAGCTTGTGTTTCCTGGGCGTATCGGAGGCCTGTTTATTCTGGGCCTTTCCACTGAGACGCCCCGCCACTCCGATCCCCCGCCCCCCCTGTCTGCTAATGTCACGATCCGCACGGCGGTGGCAACGCGATCTATTATTCATTAAGTGTAACCAATATAAAATTTAAAACAGTGTTTTTTTGTCAAATTATGTAAGGTCAGCATAATTTTCTGCCTATTACTAATATCTATATCATCTTTGCCTTAGTCAGCTCTATTTAAATATGCAATCATTTACAGCTTTTGAGTATATGTGCGAGCGCGCACCCAATTTCCAATACTCCACCAGTACACTTTTTTTATGCTGACATCAATGGCACGCTATTAAAGACAGTATTTCATTATTGCTTCTTCTCCCCCAGTGGTTATTTACAATGCTATATATACTAAGCACTGATATTAAAGGAGACCATTTTAATGAGGTACTATCCGCTTTGGCAATATGTCTTTCTCCGAATAAGATTGTGTTTAAAGATTTTTATCAAGGAATGGCTGTTCGCTGGGGTTATGTTTTGTCCATGAAATATGCATTTCATATCTCTTTCATTTCATTAACATAATTTAATTTGTGCTTTGCATTCTGTGCATAATACATATTTGATTTACAAAACAAATATTTCCATTAGAAAATGAATTTCATGAAGGCAAAAGGCAGAACTGAATGATGTATTGTAAGGAAATAAGGGAAAAAAAAAATTGTGTTATCACTAGCTTCCAAAAAAACCTTGGCAGGGATAGAAAAACACTTTCAACAGATTTTTAGAACATGTACTAATATATTTCTGCCCCTGCATGTAGGTTTGTGTAGGCAATATGCAAATGTCCATTAAAATATCCATGGGGACATAAGACACATTATTTAATATCAAAGGGATATTGTTTAGATAGATTTCCATCCTGATGAATATCCTCCACACATAAAACATTCAGTTTTTACTTTTCTAAAGACTTACTTTTAGATATCAGTTTATGGGCATGGAGAGGATGCTTCATACAAAAAGCGAACAATTGTTCGAATCAAAACATAAAGAGTGGTCACAACATGAAAAAACACAAAGATATTGTAAATGAAATGTTCAGTACTTAACGCTATAAAGTAATGGTTCTTGTGCATTAAAGACTTGCTCAAATATGCTGCTTCTTTGAGGAGTTAAGTGTTTCTGAGAGGCGCGCTTTTAAACAGAGCTGCTTTAAACTGATAAACGGGTCTCTTACTCATTTTTTCCCTCCTTTGTGAACGGTACTAGTTTTAATTAAGCCGATGCACCTTGGTAGTTTAAAGGCTATCAGTAGCTACTTGATAAGTTTGGTGAGCTCAGGGCCTCGGATAACAAGACGTGTTTAACCGGCCCCTGTGAGTTTCTATTCATTCGGTTTATCTGCTGTATGAAAATCCAGGTAGCACTGAGACAGATCCGCTGCTTTAATGAGCTCAAAATGTAAAGTCAATGTCAGTAGATTTAGTATTTTTTTTTTAATTCAAAGGGAGCAGGAAATAACTTGTCTAAGCTAAAAGCCAAACAGTAAGATCTATGTTCAGGGGTAACTAGTATTAAGAGGGATTTTAAGCTTGCTTGACAAACCGTGCTAGAAATTCGCTTAAAATAGAAGTAGAGGTGCACCATAGTGAGGCTTAGTGTGGGGTTTTCTCTCATGGTCGCTAAGGAGGAGTGTGGAGAGACTCTTATGTGTTTAAGATCCTTCCTCGCCTGCCTGCCATCCTGGTAACTGCCTGCCTGCCCCGACCGTGGTTCAGCGTGTCGTTGAATCAGTGACAGCTATTCACGGTTTCTCTTCCTCTGGGGAAGGGGGTCACAGGGGGTCACAGTCGAAAAGCGGTTTTGTACTTTCTCCCGGCGGACTCGCGGGGAGGCGATGATGGGTGACTTGTCAGACGGGCGCCCTCGCCCCCTCGTGGGGCCTGGCGTGCCCCGGCCGTGACGTCCCCACGCGCGCTGGAATAGTGGCACTTCGTCGCACTTAGCGAGGCATGTCAGGCATCTTCTGCCCAGCAGGGCCGACACGAGGGTGTCGACTGGAATGCGGGCGCCCGCCGAGACGTCGCATACCTCACCCCCCCGATATATCGTAAATACCCGGCCTCTGCGTGCTCTTGCTCGTTAGCTACTCGACTCCCGTTGGCTTGCCGTAAAGTCTGGGATTACATGACGAAAAGGCACGCATCAGAAATGTCAAAGCACAAGATCCAGATGATTTTAGTGTCACCAGTCACTACGATTTCGTTACGCCTCCCCTTAATTAATGAAATACACAGAGATATTCTATTAGTTTGACATATTGGGCAATGCGGCTTCACGTCAGTCCCCAAAATCTCTCGGCACGTCAAATCCTCTCGCTGCCACGCTCTATTTACACTGACATCGGTCTCCCTGCTGCCATGATGGACCCTGCAGCTTACAAAACCATAAAAAAAAGAATCAGAAGATGGTTTAGTGCTACAGCAGAGCGATTGGATCCTCACATGTAAATTCACAGGCCCATTATAAAACACCCAGCCCTGCTGGCGAACGCAACCTGTTCGTTAACATCGACATTGTGAAAAATCAATCCGGTGTTGCAGAACTATCAGATCATATAGAATTATGGATTCCTGGTCTGAGAGTTCGGTCTCTGCCTGCAAAGCTGTGCAAATCAATTCGGGCAGACACATAGAGTCAACACACAGCCTACGACAATAGAAAATTGAAACACGGCCCTGCCTTTTTAAAACGTGGTGCTGTGTATTTGTTTTGTGGATTACCATTCTGAAATTAAATTTGAACAGTTACTTAAAATAATATGCAAAAGATATTTCCTGTTTTTCCATTCCCTTGTTGTCTGAGATGCGGGTCGCTATGGCGTAGCCCAGAGTAAACACCAGCTCATGTGTTGCACTGATGATTATTTTTGAAAACATTTTTTTTGGGTCTTATCCTAATGCGGGGAACGCAGATGCTTTACAGAACTTTGTTTCTGTATTCGTTTCGATTTTTATGTTGTTCTTTTTATTGATGTTGCTTTGTTGTGTCACTTCAGCTAAACTAAAAAGCGACCGATAAACAGTCAGCGATGAATCCGTATTAGAATCCCTCGCTGAGCGCGCTGACCGCTTAATTTCTTTAGACGTAACAGTGATAATATGGTTGTTCGTACGACTTTCTGTAAAATGATTTCATGGTTAAAAAAGAGCAGATGCCTCCCACTGGCTAAAGCTGGGATATAAAGCGAAGTCAATTGTAGCGCACATACAACAAGCGGTAACACCCCACTCTCCAGCTAGCCTGGCCTGCTAGCTGTTGCTTCTCAAGCCCAGAAAAGACAGTATCGGGATCTAAACCAGAGTCACGGTCCGCTTATCCAGCTTAGGGGAACCGGGGTCCAGGCTTCATAGAATCAGCTCTCCAGCCCGACTCGGAGGTATGCTTCATTGAGATACGGCACGCCTTCCGAAGCAGACAGGAGCAGATTGCGCACCCCCCCCCGTCGCCACTCATCTGATTCACTCTGTCGTAAGCATCGCTCCTCACTGAGTGACAGTGATATGTCACCCCGCCAACCTTGCTAACCTTGCCAGGCCCCCACACACCCACACACCCTATCGCTGCCCCCCCCAACTGGAGTACCACTTGACAGTGCAGGTACTCGAGCTGTTCGCTCCTAGGGCCCCCGCCCATCGGGAAACTTCGGCATTCTGCCGGCTGACGCTGACGAAGACATCTGGAGGGTTGTCACGGACGTCACGGCTGATGATCACTGACGCGTCCCCGGGGATTGGCGGCAAAAATAAAAAAAAAATAATGAAGAATATATGAAGTAAGATGAAGTCACATTCAGTCATAGGTGTGATCACCGAGGCGGCTCCGGGTTTGGGCAGAGAGGCGTAGACCTCGGTGTGGGAGCAGTTAATGGCGGGCGGAGTGGTGCTTTGGCAGGAGCGTAGGTCTTCAGGAGAGCATCTTAGCGCTCACATGCTATCGGAGTCAGATCAGGGGCCCCTGCCTGGACCCAACAGCTTCTCTGAAGTAGTCGTCCATCTCCTTTCATGTTGAAACTTCTGTCTTCAGACTTGATTGGTCTTTTGATGGTTTGAAGAGGGCAAATTCTATAGCAAAACCAGAATGTTCTCGGATCCCAGTCGGATGTTTCTGGGATCATCACCCAGCTTGGATCGCAGAATGAAACCAGACCAACCTGATGGATAAAAACCAAATTCCAACCTCCCGCCCTCAATCAGGCGGCAAACCCAAGTGAGTACATTTTGCTCGCAAGAGAGAGGAGGTGAGGAGTCATTGCCTCTGACAGCTGGAAATAGGAAAAAAGGCAGAACAATAACAAACATGCAATAAAGAGTAGCGAGTCATATTTCAGGACGCCGTGACGTCAAGCTGGGGAGGCAATTCGGAGCGACGAGGCTCTGTGCTTTTCTGGTAAATAGGATTATTTGACTGCTATCTACAGCACGTTTATTTTCGTTATTAAAAAACGGGATGTGCTCTGAAACTCCAGCACTTGCCGAGGAAACAGAAATCAATCCCTATTACGAATTTTCACATCGAATTCTAGAATTGCCTTTACTTATTTATTATCGATGCCACAAACTAAAACAATGGGGAACGCAGGTGCGTTAATCTCCAGTAGCCGCTCATCCAATCAGGGTTCCAGAGAATTTCTTCCGGAACGGGATGGAGTGGGGTACACCACGGGCAGAAGACTCCACGGACAATAACACGCAGTTTGGCAGCAACCGTTTAGCAGAGCGGGGAAACATGGGCATGTCGGAAAAAGGCCCTGTCAGAAAACGACAAAACGTAAACTCGTAACTGGAGGCAGCCAAACGCGGTCAAAACCCTCAAGATAAGAGATGAAGTCGCTAACAGATCCTCCTATAAGAAAATTTGCCTCTTCTTGAAGAGAGAGGACGCTCCACTGGTGTTTACCATATTATTTAGAGTTTTTACACAGTCACGCCCCATGTATGAATGGGAATCATAAATGTTGCATACATATTTCATACATGCCTGATGAGGCAGTCTTCGCTGAGGCGGCTTGGTAACGTGGGATTACACGAGAAAAAACTCCTGGAAATAAACATAATTAATGAGAAAGACCCCAATATCAGTGAAATAATAGAAACGCTAGACTTACCTTTACAAGTATTATAGGAGAGCTCCTTCGGAACAGCAGATTAACACACTTCAGTATGAAATGTTTGCGCTGTATCACATCACACTTACAGTTCTGCCTGGATGTAATTTAGCATTTAGCATTCTTAGGCACGGTTTAGTCAAATATGGCTGTAAATTAGTCTGGATGCTGGCAGCTGCTCCAGCAATATTATGTACATTCTACACAAGCCTGCTAAATCAAATCTGCAATAGGTGTGTGTGTACTCATTTTTACAATTAATCTAATTTCGCCAATATCTGATAGATTATTATGGCTCAATAATCATTCAAAACTAAATAGCAAAAACACAGTGACATAATGGAATAGAATCATTACTGCAATAAGGAAATGCAAAAATATGCATAGCTCCTGCTGTAGTCAAACATGGAAATTTGAATTATTTAAAAGTAAAAACAACATGAATAAGTAAGACAAATACGCAGCAGAAGTGGGGTATGAATTGCAATTGTGGATTTATATATATATAAAAAACAGATATGCTGACTTAATATACACCCAGCTGAGATAACATCAGTTTAAATGAAAACATATAAAATCAAAACGTGAGCAGTTTCAAAGAGAAATCCAGTAAGTAAACAACCTTGGCATTTCTCCTTAATATTAGATATAAATAACCACTTTGTCCTTTTCTGCTTGTTTCAGAGCTGCTGCAGTGAAGTTCTCCGGGGCCTGTCGTTGAATGACCATTAGTTTAGTCTGCAAGCCAGATGCTGTAATAGAACTCACGAAGTTCAGGCAGAGAGGAACCCCAATACAGGTGAGTCAGGCACAGAGGGACCCCAAAAACAGGTGAGTCAGATAGAGAGGGACCCCAAAACGGGTGAGTCAGGCAGTGAGGGACCCCAAGACATGTGAGTTGGGTACAGAGGGACTCCAAAACAGGGGAGTCAGGCACAGAGGGACCTCAAGACAAGTGATTGGGCAAAGAGAGACCCCAATATGGGTGAGTCAGGCATAGAGGGACCCCAAGACAGGTGATTCAGCACAGAGGGACCCCAAGACAGGTGAGTCTGGCACAGAGGGACCCAAAAGAGGTGAGTCAGACAGAGAGGGACCCCAAAGTGGGTGACTCAGGTGGTGAGGGACCCCAAGACAGGTGTGTCAGGCAGAGAGGGACCCCAAAATGGGTGAGTCAGGCGGTGAGTGACCCCAAGACAGGTGTGTCAGGCACAGAGGGACCCCAAATGGGTGAGTCAGGCAGAGAGGCACTCCAAGACAGACAAGTCAGGCACAGAGGGACCCCAAGACAGGGGATTCGGCACAGAGGGACCCCAAGACAGGTGAGTCAGGCTCAGAGGGACCTCAAGACAAGTGATTGGGCAAAGAGAGACCCCAATATGGGTGAGTCAGGAAGAGAGGGACCCAAAAACAGGTGAGTCTGGTACAGAGGGACCCCAAAATGAGTGAGTCAGGCATAGAGGGACCCCAAGACAGGTGATTCAGCACAGAGGCACCCCAAGACAGGTGAGTCTGGCACAGAGGGACCCCAAAAGAGGTGAGTCAGACAGAGAGGGACCCCAAAATGGGTGACTCAGGTGGTGAGGGACCCCAAGACAGGTGTGTCAGGCAGAGAGGGACCCCAAAATGGGTGAGTCAGACAGAGAGGGATCCCAAAATGAGTGAGTCAGGTGGTGAGTGACCCCAAGACAGGTGAGTCAGGCAGAGAGGGACTCCAAGACAGACAAGTCAGGCACAGGGGGACCCCAAGACATGTGATTCGGCACAGAGGGACCCCAAGATAGGTGAGTCAGGCTCAGAGGGACTCCAAGACAGATGAGTCAGGCACAGAGGGACCCCAAAATGGGTGAGTCAGGCATAGAGGGACTCCAAGACAGACGAGTCAAGCACAGAGGGACCCTAAGACAGGTGAGTCTGGCACAGAGGGACCACAAAACAGGTGAGTCAGACAGAGAGGGACCCCAAGACAGGTGTGTCAGGCACAGAGGGACTCCAAGACAGGTGAGTCTGGCACAGAGGGACTCCAAGACAGATGAGTCAGGCACAGAGAGACTCCAAGACAGATGAGTCAGGCACAGAGGGACCCCAAAACAGGGGAGTCGGGCACAGAGGGACCTCAAGACAAGTGATTGGGCAAAGAGAGACCCCAATATGGGTGAGTCAGGAAGAGAGGGACCCAAAAACAGGTGAGTCTGGTACAGAGGGACCCCAAATGGGTGAGTCAGGCAGAGAGGGACTCCAAGACAGACAAGTCAGGCACAGAGGGACCCCAAGACTGGTGATTCGGCACAGAGGGACCCCAAGACAGATGAGTCAGGCTCAGAGGGACTCCAAGACAGATGAATCAGGCACAGAGAGACTCCAAGACAGATGAGTCAGGCACAGAGGGACCCCAAAACAGGGGAGTCAGGCACAGAGGGACCTGAAGACAAGTGATTGGGCAAAGAGAGACCCCGATATGGGTGAGTCAGGAAGAGAGGGACCCAAAAACAGGTGAGTCTGGTACAGAGGGACCCTAAAATGGGTGAGTCAGGCATAGAGGGACCCCAAGACAGGTGATTCAGCACAGAGGGACCCCAAGACAGGTGAGTCTGGCACAGAGGGACCACAAAACAGGTGAGTCAGACAGAGAGGGACCCCAAGACAGGTGAGTCAGGCTCAGAGGGACTCCAAGACAGGTGAGTTGGGCACAGAGGAAGAGGGATCCCAAGAGGTGTATCAGGCACAGAAGGATCCCAATACAGTTGTATCAGGCATGGAGGGACCCCAAGACAGGTGAGTTGGGCACAGAGGGACCCTAAGACAGGTGAGTCAGGCACAGAGGGATCCCAAGACAGGTGAGTTGGGCACAGAAAGACCCTAATACAGGTCTGTCAGGCACGGAGGGACCCCAAGACAGGTGAATCAGGCACAGAAGGACCCCTCTGTTTACAGTTAGTGGAGAATGGGCCTAAACTGTTCATGGAATGACTCATGTCGTTTGCATGTTTTAAATTAGCAGCGAGCAGAAGTACAAGCTGAATCATTTACGAGACAAGTTAAATGCGTTAGCTATTAGACTGCATATGACTGATTATTTTGATTTCAGGCAGTGATGAAATGTATTATCAGATTCTGGAGCATGACGTGCCATGTGCAGTTGCATGATCTGTTTGACTCCTAAAAGTGATAGGGCTGCAGATGGATCACATTGTGCTATTATTCGTCATTCCCAGCCCCGTTCCTGTGAGCACTTGTCAATTTAAATATCGCATTTTTAGCACTACTGCTGCTTGTGTATATTATTGTCACACAACACCGTGGAGAGATGAATATGTAATTAGGATTGTGCGGATTAAATCAAAACTGGCATCCTGTCCAGTTTGTCCCCTGCCTTCTGCCCTAGGCTTCCTGTGTCACGGCCCTCCCTGGTCCTGTCTTTGTGTGTTTCTCCTGCAGGATGGAGATCTCAAGCAGGTGTAGGCATTATCTCTTAATTGCCCGGCCATAGAGGGGTATTAAAGGCTCCTGGCCTACTCTTGTGGGGCTTCTCCCCTCCTGTCCAGTCGTAGGGGACCCCCAGACAGTCCACATTTTTGCTCGCTCCCACTTCTCAGCCAATCAAGAACACCGAATACCTGGTACCAGTGTGCTAGGAAGTGAGAGGAAGTAAAAATGTGGACTGTCTCGGAATCTCTAAGGACTCAGTTGAGAAACACTGGTTTAGCACATGCTAGTCTTCCAGCACTTTAACCTTCCACTTGCACTGATGTGAAATTTCACTTTATTTTTCACTAGACATTATTACATGTAAGACATATATCTGCATTTATGGACATATATATACATGTATGACTCACTACATGCATCCCCTGGGATAGGATTTGGTCTCACTCCACTTCTGTAATAGGTAAGTGGTATGGGAGT
The DNA here is from genome assembly GCA_026781065.1 of Mormyrops boulengeri. Taxonomy (NCBI): domain Eukaryota; kingdom Metazoa; phylum Chordata; class Actinopteri; order Osteoglossiformes; family Mormyridae; genus Mormyrops; species Mormyrops boulengeri. The sequence continues at coordinate 19,138,786 of JAODLD010000008.1, forward strand.
CAGACAAATGGACTGATGCATAAATCAATGGTAATGAAGAAATTGGGACACCAAGGCTGAGATACCAAGATGTCTATCCTTAAAAGTAACTCAACCAGGCCAGAGACAGATTGGTTAGCTACAAAAAGAGCACGTTTCCAAGAGGATGAGTGAAGAACCCACTGGGGGAACCAAAGAAGAACTTAGATGATTGACAAGGCAAAATGCCCGGGGGGGATCTCTCTTGGAGAATCCAGCTTTAGGTGGACACAGGGGGCCTACAGGTAGATCCTCTTATTCACTATCAGTGTTGGTATTACATTCAATATAACACTCCTTGAAATTTGGGTCAAAAGATTGAGTAAGTGGAGAAGTAGGATTGGTGATGGAGGGTGGGGGTGTGGGGGGGGGTCAGGATTACTCAGTGATCTGTAATTCCCCCGTGTTAAGAATTCTTTTAATACCTCTATCCCCAGTGACGTTTAGTGTAGATGATATACGACTTATGGTTTATACATGGTTAACTCTCTTACCGCGCGGTATCTGCCCGCTCCATTATTACATCGTATGTGATTGGGAAGAGCAATCAAGCGAGACTTATTCCGTCTTCAAAAAAGATCCCGCACAGTCCTCATTGCTCATGGCTAAATCACGTTCGCGTCAGCGTTAAGAACGTGAGATAACCGAGAGCGCATGGCGGCCCGATTCTCCCGGATCATGTGGGTGTTCGCCTCCGTGCTGATTGCTCACGTTACCAACGAGGGCACTAAACGGCCACGACCCGTTAGATCTCCGAACGAGAGAGAGATGATTGGGCCATTGAGATGGAAGGCCTTCGTTCCCAGCTTAGAGAATGCGGTAAACCTTTGTCCTTCCCCTCCTGAGGGCGATGTTACTGCTGTATCAGGCTTCGATAGCCATGGTGAGCCCTCATGCTGTTACTTTAACCCTTTCATAAAAGCGTATGATCCCCAGGATGTTAACAGAAAGCCTGAGGATACACTTCCACAACTGCTCCCACTAGGGGGCGATGTATGGCTCATTAGGTTAGGATGTGCCTGTGATCAGAAGGTTGCCAGGTCATATCCTAGGGTTGGATTTGTTGGAATGATTACACCATTGATCCCTTAAACAAGGCTCTTAACCCCCAATAGCTCCAGGGAATGTCTGACCCTGCTTTCTCAATTGTATGTCGCTTTGGTTAGAAGCGTCTGCTAAATAGCTGCATGTAATGCTCTGTACTGACCATTTCTGACTTGGCACTGGTTGTCCTGTGCTTTTTTCCATCTTGGTTCAGATTCAAAGCATCTCTTTTGGATGACACTTAAAACAGACCCCCAACCAGGTTTTAGTCCAAGGTTTTCCGGTCCCTATTACGAGACGCTTTATTTAAGACTAAAATGTTGAATGTCATAGTCGATTTCACTCGCCTCGTCGGGAGTGATGAAAGCTGTAAGAAATGCTGGTGGCTTTTTAATAAGTGTTGTTTACTGCCTGAGTCTGTTACCCATAAAAGTGGCATGGTTTGGGGGGAGGGGGGGCACTGTCCTTAGAGTATGTGATTTTGTGTTTGTTTTTCAATTTTCTTCCACATACATACATACAGGCACACTTTGTAGCCATTGTTGTTCAGGGTAATAACCTAGACTGGTAGTTTCCCAGACCTCCATGTGAAATGCGACACATATTAGCAAGTTTCCAAGATAGACTGGTTGTATATGAAATATTTCAGGGCAAAATAGCCACTGAAACTTGCGGTTTTAAGATGGCGGCAGAGAATTTGTACGCGCTATAATAACTTTGACCTGGGGCCAGAGGGTTACTATGTTTTGTAGAACATCCAGCAATACAAAACCGTGAAACTGAAAGCTATTTGGATAAATCAAACTAATAATAAAAAACTCCTCCCGACCGAATAAATAACGGCATGTGGTGTAATGTTCCGCTGAGAGTGGGATCTGGACAGCCCACGTCAAGCGGAGAGGGATCCGGGTCACAGGCACGCGCATAGCTGCCCGTAAACGACTGAACCCTGGGTCCTACTGCTGGCCTTACCCATGATGCCGCTTTGCTCCGATGTGCGGATAGCCCTGAACCCGGTGCCTGGTTTATTGTTGAAGGCTGATAGTGGGGCTTTAATGAAAAAGATACAACGCTGCCAAGGAATTTGAATCATTCCTGTGATAAAGTTATATGTTCAGCCTTGAAAAACTGGCAGATAATGTTTCAGGCCTCATTATAATTCTCAGTGTGTTTAAACAGACAGCCCAGAATGCAAACAAAAGCAGGTGAAATTTGAAAAGTATTATCAATATTGCAGATAGCGTGTGCCCTTTCCAATCAGAACAAGCATATCTCGCGCTGGAAATTTATGGTTGAGTAGTTCATTCATTTCTATTAGCCTGTTGTGTGTTTCTTTTGTCTCGGTATATATTTGTGCAGAATTTATGAAAAGGCCAAACAACCTCCATTAGGTGTGCCTTTAATTTGCCGCCAGCGCCTGTGAAAGGTAAGGGTACATTTAAAAGGCATTAGCCCCGCTAAGCGACGGTGCTGGCCCGGCCCACATGAGAGGGACGCCACCACCGCTGTCCGGCCTGCTCTCCAGGAGAGCCCACGCAGGCCCCGGTTCTGAAGGTGAGGCCGTCGGAGCTGAACTGTAACAACTCTGCAACCTGTGGCTTCAAAGTAGCCATGTGGGGAGGAAAAATGTTAAAAAGCGGAAAATAGAAGCTGACTTAATACATCTTATGGGGGAGATAAATTACTGGTAAGTCCCTGTAGCAATGGTTAAGGGCCTTGCTCAGGATCCCAGTAGTAAAATCCTTCTGCTGGTCCTGGGATTTGAGCCAACAACCTTCTGGTTAGAGGCATACCAGGTTAACCACAGAGCCACACCCCATAGTAACATAGAAATATGGGCTATATGTTTGTGTGTATTTGAACGTGGGCACGTATATTACATTGTGGGGACCAAATATTCCCAACAATTTGATAAAAACATTCTTTCCCGTCCCCACAAGGATAAACTCAATTTTATAAAAATCTGTAACTGCAATCAAAAAACTAAAAATGTCAAAACTCTTTATTTTGTTTGGTTACTTATGGCTAAGGTTAGGTTTGGGTAGGGGTTAAGGTTGTCTTTGTTGGCGTTATGGTTTTGCCATACAAATGAATGTAGAGTCCCCACAAAGATATAGACACCTAATCTGTGCGTGTTTGTGTGCATGAGTGTGTATATTGGGCCAAAATGCTACAAATAAATTAATAATCATGTCACATATTCAGTGGGTACAAGATGATAATTAATTTCTTTATTCTTTACCTGTGATCAATGACCCCATCATTGTCCAACATGGTGAAAAGGTCAAGGTCATTAAACTATATTGAATAGCTTTTCAAGTACAAAAAGAAATATGGCAAAAAGAAACTTTACACGCCAGCGACATGGAGCCCTTTGTTTCATTAACTAGATGGGATGGGGCGATAAGAACCTTCTGATTTATGATGTGGGCCATTCAAGTTGTTCCTGGCTATTACACACAGGCAAACACACATTACAGTACACTCATGTAGAGCAAGGGTACAGAGCACAGTGCCCCAGATCTGGCTCTCTGTTCAGTGTACAGGATGGTCTCTCCTTCACTCTCAATGTTCAGGGTACAAGCTGGTCTCTCCATCTCTCTCAATGTTCAGTGTACAGGCTGGTCTCTCTATCTCTTGTCCTGTTCAGTGTACTGGCTGGTCTCTCCATCTCTCTTGATGTTCATTGTACTGGCTGGTCTCTCTATCTCTCTCTCTGTTCAGTGTACAGGCTGGTCTCTCTATCTCTCGTCCTGTTCAGTGTACTGGCTGGTCTCTCCATCTCTCTCAATGTTCAGTGCACAGGCTGGTCTCTCTATCTCTTGTCCTGTTCAGTGTACTGACTGGTCTCTCCATCTCTCTCTCTGTTCAGTGTACAGGCTGGTCTCTCTGTCTCCCATCCTGTTCAGTGTACTGGCTGGTCTCTCCATTTCTCTCAAAGTCCAGTGTACAGGCTGGTCTCTCCATCTCTCCAAGAGGACAGGTGACCCAGTAATGCTTATATGTGGCACACAACCCCAGAGAGACACGCAAATACTTGAACATGGTGGTGTAACTATACCCACTCTCGGATGCAGCTAAATAAACACATGTCTGTGCTGCTTTGTGGAGATGGCACAGTACAGCATAGTACAGCAAGACTTGGCACAGTAAAGTGTACAGAAGCTGTGCTTTGTAACACAGGATACTCAAGTCCTCACATCACCTTTTGCAAGCAGCCAGACAAATTTCCCTATAAAACAGTTCATTATAATGAAACCATTGCAGCTATTTAAAGTTTATTATACATTATCCCTCCACAGAAAACGTCCAGAAGCTTCAAGCATGTTCACTGTGGTTGCCTGTATCCTTGGGGTTTAAATAGCCTTCTGATTGGCTCCACTCTCAAGGTCAGAGGTCATCCCTAAGCAGATGAAATCATGTTCACCTATCTTGGACTTCTTTTCTAGATTTCACATCACCCAGACGGCACAACACAAGCACTTATTTAGATTAAAGAGGTAGTAAGTGTGCATATTAAAGATCTCTCCAAGAAGTATTACTTCTCTTTTTAATTTTAGCTAGACGAGGAGCCCGGAATTTAAATGAAAGAATCGGTATCCATCCAGCTAATAGTAATCCATAATCCAGCCAACGTATCTTAACCACAATGTGGTTGGTCTGATTAACTTTAATTCTTTCGCTCTCAATTTATTGAAACGTTGGAACAAGCACATTTGGTGTGGAACCAAAGACCGCTTGGCTTTCAATGGAGAGAGAGAGAGAGAGAGAGAAAATGAGAAATAGAGAAAAAATAGAAGAGGGAGAACGAGAGGGGGATAAAAAAAAACAACTTGGTGTATTTCATTGAATGTTGTTCCAGGGTGGGGGTGGGGGGTCTTTAGGATAGGATGTTTGTTAAGGATTATGCGAGGTTTTAATACCAAGCTGCTTTTTAAAAAGTGACAGAGTAATATAAAAATAATTAAGTGAGAGATGGGATGCTGGTTTTGAAATGAATTCGCCCGACAATCCCAGATGTTGACGGCGAATCCAATCAGGCGGTATCCAGTGGGCCTCCTCTCTGCTGTGTGGGAATGACCCCTTTTGTCAACGGGTTAGACAGGACGGCTGCGGGTCGCAATATCCATACAAATGAAGGAGACAATTTACTCTAGTTAAAGCTATTATCAGACAAGTGTGTTCAGGGATACGCTGTGTCTGGCGCACTTTGGGGCTTCGATATGAGTCATTGTAAATGATGCCACCAAAGGTCAATTATGGAGTTCAAAATGGCCGCCAACAGTAACGGAGCCGCTGTATTTTTTCCATCACTGCCCGACGACATTGGAGGATAGATTCTGTCAAAGTGCAGCCCCGTATTGCTTAAATGCAGGCGCTAAGTAGCGGACTGTTCCCGCAGCACACTTTGGGAGAGCATTCCTGCTCATACCAGTGCCAGCAAGATCTCCCGGACTTGTCACTGTCGTGCCCACCAAAGCTCGGATGCTCATAGGAGTTTTACTTCCCAACAAAAATGTTCTGAGGGCACAATGAAAGATGATTGGTTTAGAGAGATAACCAATCAGATTGCAGAGGAGGTGGGTCCAAGCAATTAGAGGAGGTGGGACCAACCAATCAGATGTCTTTTTCATTCTGCCCTCAGAACATTTTTGTGTACATAAAACTCCCAGGATCAAAAAACCGCTACCCTTGTTTGGAGGGAATGGCGACAGGTCACAGTCAGGTGGTCCATGCCTTTTTTTGGAAGGGGGTGCCGGAACTCAAATGACAATAAAATGGTTGCCGGGTTTAACCCCAGGCAGGGATCTGCTGTTACACCCTTAGGTTCTTAAAGCTGGCTGCTTCAGTTGTTTGTGGATGTAAAGGCAGCTGCAGTCAGTGTACTTCACTATAAGGGCACCTCCCTATATAAACACACAGTTAATAAAAAGCATAATAAGCGACAAACAAAAGCGCCGACCCCAGGGTAAATATTTAGCGGCTTCGCCTCCTGGCCTTAGCCCGCATGTGTGAAAAGGCCTGTGGGGAGGCGCTCTTTCCGCGCGTCGCTAACATTAGTCTCACACCAGCACCGGCCCGGCGCACCCAACGCACGGGGGAGGTGCCAATGTGTCACCACTAAAACAAAGGCATTCCCTGGACATGGAATTCACTTCATAGTACTGCAGTAAAATATTATTGTTAGAGGGGAAAAAAATGTAACAAAAACACTGACATCTGGTTAGGGAGACGAGGCAAATGCGCAGCTTCACAGAAACGGGGATTAGGTGTTTGAGAGCAGACCGTCTGCCAAAGGGGTACACCCCCTCGTGTGAAAATGGTTTCTCCCATAATTAATGTGGCGCACCTGTGATGCTTGATAAAGACTGCTGCTCTGTGCACAGGTGTGGAACATTAATTCTGGGGGGGGGTGGCGGCGGGGGAGGGGGGGATTCTTAAAACATACCAACACCCCCTGCTTGGCATACACGCACCCAAAGAAAAAAAAAAGAATTAAAAAATATCATTGCTGTTTGTTCAGTGTGATCTGCGTGCAAAACTATGCAAATTATTCTTCTGCATACCAATCAATCCTGCGCAGAGCTGCAGTCAGAGAGGATGGAAAGGCGGCGGCTTTAATATGCAGGGCGATAGAAAGTGGGGCGGCAAGGGCGACTTGCTTTCCTTTCTGAATGTGCTGAGACGAGCTGAGAGGACACCCCTGGTCTAGGCTGACATTGGACCGCGGAGAGGGAACCGGAGCATCTACCCACAGTGAGGCGTGGTGTGTGCCGGTGGTATCACTGCGTGGCGATTTGAGGTCACATGACCAGTGGTCAGCTCCTTAGCCCCTTACCAAATCAGAGCCACATATATGCACACACACACACACACGGGCTGGCGTGTTTCCTCCTGCTCGCTTGTCCGCGTGCCATGACCCTCTTCTGCGCCGCCATGATTCGCTCGCTCTCCGGTGACACGTGACCAATGACGAGCTGCATTATGACTTCTTAAGCCCTCTTGGTGAACATCTGCAGTATTAGAAATGCTAATATAATGCTATACTGATTAATAATTAAACAATTACGGTCATGAATCAATAACTTCACCACATATTTTTCATTAGTTAATTGCGGTGAATAAACAAGGATGCCAAATTACCAAGTCTAATTCGAGGGGGAAAATTATTCATTCTTTATCTGTAAAATGTGAACGAAAAAAGGCATTACTAATGCTGTTCAGAGGGGAAAAAAATGTCTTCCTTTTATCATTTAAGGCATTTGGTTGCAATCTCTTCCCCACATAGGGAAAATAAGGCTGTCAGCCCAGTGCTGTCACAGGTTGTTTCCATATGGGACCTGCTTGCTCTCTCAGAAGGCCATTTTTAACACCTCTGTAACATCCTTTACTCACTTAACAGGCACGAAGATACAACTCTCTCTCCCTTTTTTTAGAACCTGCACTTTCCGGAACATTCCTCCCTACTTCCAGTATCCATGCTTCAGTGTGCACCGGCCCTTTCCTCAGCTGCTCTAGAAATTTCTATAAGTGCGGTGAGTGAGTGTCAGGATGAAAACATGAACAAATCCCAGATCAGAAATACGGCATCAATACTGGTATGCAAATAACCAGCAACCTGTGCACCGCCAGCGTCAGATTAGCGGTAAATTTCCAGGCGCCAGTGCTGTTTACGGCTCCATGCCTCCTTTTCTGGAGAAGGGCAAGATATCTCCTCCTTTGCCTGGCTACTTGGAGGTGAGCGCCTTCCCCCCCAGGCTCCCGTAACATCTTCCCGCCTGGCAGTGACCGCAGACGTGCAGTAAAGCACCACGGAACTAGCAGGCACATCACACGTGCATGGAAATTGATTCGAGGTGGCGGTGTCCCGACTGACGGGGGAGTCCATGTCGGAACACTCGACGGAGGCCGCAGGATGGAGGAACCTCGCGATGCACGGCCTGCGATATGCGACTGAGCAGCAATTAAATCCTTAATTTTAATATTAATTATGTTTAGCTCAACAACAAGAGTAATAATTTAGCAATCTCTCTGGCCTGGAGTGTTGTATTAAATGCAAAGTGATGCTAAAGGCTACAACAGTCAATATGGAGAGCTAAAGTCAGAGCCCCCATTGTATACCTCATTACAGCAATTGTGTATGTTAATTCTAGTGGGTTTATTAGTTCAAATGTGAAAAAAAGAGAAAGATACATTTTTATTATTCATTACTCGGATGGATGCCCATACCTGGGAACATACAGGCTCTTATCCATTGCGGAGTGAGTGTGAGTGGCCATTGTCTGATATATAATTATATTTTTATTATAACAAAGCGCAAGGCCTTCGGCTCCTACGAAGCAATTTCCAATAAAGAGTGCTACACGAGAAAGTGTTGACATGCAAAATTATAAAAATATACTAACAGCATTTGGTGCTAATAAGCTATAATCACTTACCTAATTTAATCTGGTTGCCATGGAAAACGAATGCCACTCGAGGCTCGAGTCAGGCTACTGGCAAATAAAATACATGTGCCCGAGCTAAAAAACAAAAAAAAATGAAAGAAAGAAAGAAAGAGAAGAAGCGGGACTTGGCAGGCCCCCATCCCCCAGTGACATTTAAATAGGCTCTTCCTGTGGCCTGCTTGCCGGAGCCAGGTGGAGTTTTCCGTACCCGGCGCTCCCCGGCACGGCTGGCGGCAGCTGTCTCTGTCGGAAGCACCGCGGAGTCCTGCCGAAAGCACCGATTCTGGCTGAAAATTGGTCTAATTGCACGGAATGATTGATGCGGGTGGAAGCTGCAAAAACGTGCGACTCACTTCCTGCTTAGCGCTCGCCATCCCCATGATGACCTAATTCCCCCAAGACAGGGCGGCCTGCCGGCTCGCCTGTCTACCCCACCAGCAGACGGGGGGCGCGCAATTCGTTGAGCTGCCGTTTGGGTTGTTTTGTTTATTTTTTTTGGGGGGTGAGATTCTCAGAGGAAAATATTGTCTGGCTAGTTAATAATTTTGGGGATCAGAGGACTCCGGTCATAGGTGGATCGTGTCATAGGTGGATGACGCTCCTCTGTCCGGTAGCGTGTAAAGTGTCTTTACAAACAGCTGCTTCATTCCCACGTGGAGGTGAGGGGGGTAACGAGAGTGTATTAGACAGCAGCCCCCCCACCCCCCATGCCAGCCCAGGGACCTGCAGGTGTCCAGCCCCGGCTGACCTTGCATAACCGGCAGGGCTGTAACCTGTTGTTTCTGGGGTACTACTCAAAAAGTCACTTCAGGTGTCCTATCTTTGACTTCCTTTTTTCATGGCACTTCTCGGATACGATCGCTACATAACATTATCTAGCGGGTAGTGTCAGATGACACTACCCGCTAGATAACCTACTGGCTAGCTGGTTAGTCGAACATGCTGCTTCAGCATCTCCTCAATAAGGAACAAGTGTATTATGTATTTAGTGTAGTGACTGTTTATGGCCAACAGGGGACCCCAAGACTAGGCCCCACAAAAATGCATGGTTTGAGTATTAGTAAAAATTACCACTGTTAACCTGCAGCATTACCAGCAGGTCTTGGGAAATACGTACCAGAAGCACCTTAACAAATTTCCCTCCTTTTTTAAGCCCCTCCCATATCTGTCGCCATTAAATAACCCCCCCCACAAGGCCCGTTACCAACTCAACTGCTTATCAGGCTCAGACCAAACTGAGAACCGCAGCATAATTGGGTACTTTGACCCAACGTCAATCATAGTCAGTTTTGAGACGCGCTGCCGCGGACTTCATTAGGACAAACTCCTGAGTTTTATTTCAAAACAATACCAGACGTGGCTCTCCCTTGCTTGGGCGAATAACTATGGCTGCTCTCCCCCATCGTCCACACAGCCGCTTGCCAGGATACGACCGTCCTATCGGCATGCAGATTGAAGGTTACCCGGAACACAGATGTTATCACATTTTCATAATTATTTCCCAGAGTTGTATTGAAGCCTTATGTATGGCAGTGTAATTCACAGGTATTTAAAATAGTTTTTAAACTGTGCGAGGTGGGACTTTAAAATTGTATTGAACTACTTCTCACCTTTGTCCATCAAAATGCATGCTTATTCATAAACTGTTGATCAGTCACCAGCTGGGGGGTGTTTTAATATATGGACCCTTGCTTTTTTCGACGGCTTCTTTAACAGGCAATAATTATGTGACTCCCCCCACTCCACCAGCAGGGATATTTTCAAACAAAATGGTTCTTCAGACATTTCCATGAACAAACATTCATTTATTTTGCAGGCACTTTTATTCAAAGTTACTTTTTTGGAGAAATGAGGATCAGACCAGTTCGTGGAGCAATTGGGGGTTAAGGGTCTTGCTCAGGGGCTCAATGGTGCCGACCCTGGGATTTAAACCAGCACCTTTTGGGTCATGCACACAGCATCCAAACCCAAGCCTCCTCTCCACTAGAGTGTGTCACAAGTTACCCACACACTCAAACACTTTGTTATCGTAAAAATAATGTTAAGTTCCATGATCATTCGATACACGAGAAAAACTCATGTATTATGTATTTACCTTCAAATTCCTGTAGTATCTTAATAGTTTCCTTGTGTATATATTTATTATTTGGCTATGGAATGCAAGGTTAACACGTTCTTCAATTAAACTTATTAACAGAACTAAGAAAAGGAGATCTATTCATTTTCTTTTTGATTAAAATTATAGCCACACTCCTGGAGCTTTGGGGTTTATATATTAAATAATTCATAATTTCATAATTATATAGAAAGTATAGATTTTTAAATAGGGTACCAGGCAAAATGGTGACTTTAATTAGATCAGTGTGTAAAATATCTCTGGGGTATGATAGTACAATGTTTAATATGTCGCAATGGATGTAAAAATACATTTAAAACGAATAATGTATTACAAACTGTGTGAATTTGTCAATGGATAATGGTGTTCAAGACGTTTCTTAGAGCTGTTGGAACATTCTACGGGAGAATATCTGGAAAACACATTCCACAGTCCTCTCATAAGGTATCTGAGTTCACGTCAGTAATGGTGGAGCACGAGTTGGTTTGATAAGACGAATCACAAGGAGGTGCCAGTAAGGTGCATTTTTGTTTCCCTAAATTTTTATCCTCCCCTCTTTTCCTGTTTATTTCCTGTGCCGCTGCTCCATTCTGCAAACCCTGCATATCTTTCTTTTAAAGACTTAACAAGGTTCATTAATAATGCAGAATGTGCCGTTCATTACGCTGCCTTACAGTATTTACATCCGAAGGCCCCCCCCCATCCGTAAGTCTGGATGCCTAATGGAAGTAATTCAGGTTAAATACATTTCTGTCTCTGAGGTCTCCTTACCTGAGGACTCACATCCCAGCACAGACCCCTTAAACCCATTCAAAAGAGCACAATAATCACCATCCAATGGTGATATTATGATAAGTGCATATTAATTTTTTTCTATGCCCTCTGGCCCTTGTTGCAAAACAATATATTAAATTTTTCTCACAACTGTAATAAATCCGTGGTGGGAAATGTTAATTGCACTCTGGATATGCAGGGTACAGGTACATCACAGTACCTAGCTAGTATCGGGCAGACAGGCCTTTGTGCACCTTTCAGGATGATGGTACTGAATCATGGTTTGGGATTTACTGTAGGGTCCCAGTAGTGCCAGAAATCCCAAATCACACCTGGGGTCCGTGACCTTTAAAGGGACGGCGACCCAGGAAGCATATCCTGGAATTATACCCCGGCAAAAAAAAAAATATAAAACTGCAGAAACACCACAGATACTGCAGGAGAGAAAAGTTGGAATGGAGATTACAGAGAGCCATCTGAAGAGAACTTGCCGGAAAGAGAATGTCTCTCCTATCAGGACAATAACCGAAGAATTAAAATTGCTCTAAAACACATGGCTTTTCCCAGCAAACAATGCCTGCAGTCTGCCTTTTTTAAATTACAGCAACTAATTTGAAATGAAACACAAACAGTTGCGTGTTTGTTTCGAACCTCAATTATAATTCGCAGCGTATGCCCCACTGCTATATATAGGGTATGCAAATGTTAGCTGTAGTCAAATACATCAATGGGACTTGACAGCTGAATTATAACCATAGAGGAATGCAACAGTCTTTTGTTTTAAGCTAAGAATGGAGCATTTTTAAAACTCACAATGGCTTTAATCAAATTCTCAAGGTTGTTCAGTTTAGCATTGTATTAGTTTAATAGTTTCTGGTCCGCCGTTGACGCTAATGACACTTCCCTATGTAAATATGATGGGCCCGTGAAAAGCCATCAGAACATTTTAAGGTCCAATGAATGCCGCTGCATTGATATTTCTCATAAACAAATCTCTCTTTATTCGGCAATCTCTGCTGCACTTACTAAAATAATGAAGCCGGGTGGATCCATTAATGGAAAGTTTAAGGTGGCGGGGTGCTCTCGCGAGCGGCCTTTTTGGGGGGGGGGCAGAAGGAAAAGGCAAAATGGGGTGTAGGGGGGTACAAAACATGGCTGCCTTTGACAATGAATATGCCTTCCTCCCCCCACTGTTGCACATATAGATTTAAGGGGCCTTTGGCAATGATTCATCACCCCGTATTGAGAGATAATAAAACAGCACATTTTCCAGGTCTCAGATACTGATGAAACCATTTAGGGTAATATACCAGAATACATTAAAGTCGCTGTCAATTTATTTTCATAATATGTTGCTATCTAAAAATGTACGTGGAAAGATCTTTGTTCATATATTTAGTATTGATACCGAGCCCCTTCGACTGACGTGAAGTACTTTCACCCTGAGCCTCTTGTCTGTTCAGGTTAGATTAAGTCCTTAAACGTAAGGCCTCACCACTACGATTCGGGGTGTATTTACGGCAGTGTGAACGATCGATCACATCCGTGTGGATTTTCGGCACAAGTTATGATTATTCCAGTTTTGCCTTAAAGAGAAAATGTGTGACCAGACAGTGGTGGAGAGATTCTGAGAGATTTCCTAATTCAACGTTCAATTCAGAGAGAGAGAGAGCGAGTGAGAGAGAGAGAGAGAGATGTGAAGAGAGAGAGAGAAAAAAATCATTTAACAGGTCACTGATGAGCTTCAGTCTATATCAGAAACAAAAGACAATTGTTTATCAGGACAATGACAGTCAATTCACAGTGTGGCTCACCTATGCAAAACAACAATTATGAATTATGGTTTTTAAACGGCGTGGCGTAGGCAGTGGTGTAATTTATACAATCGCTTAAAAAAAGCCTGAAACAATCAAGGTTCAGATGCGACGCCTGCAAGCTGCTGTCTGTGTTTCTTTGTGCCTGATCTATGACAAAACATGCCAGTGTCTCCATCTGGCATTAGCATAACTGCCGGACAGAGACGTCGAGAATCCTGCTGGATCTTGACCCGAATTCCAGAGCCGGATGCAAATCGAGATCGAGGCCTGAAATGGCTGAAAGGAGTGAGGAAGGGCTGGGGGAGTAGGGCAGGCTACAGAAATAAGTCAACAACTACATAACCGCGTCCTATAGGGAGAAGGACCAGCTGCAGATCATTTACATTTATCTGCAGCCTTTGTCCAAAGATGTACACATGAGCAAAGCTTGGGGTCAGAGAGCATCCATGGAGTTGGACCTAGCGCTGATATGACCATTCTGATGGTTGTATGATTTGAACCCATAACCATCTGTTTTAGGGCACACCTTCCCTGACCCACTGAGCCATGCATAACCCCAAGATCATGGGGCTACTGACCTTTGACCTAAATTCTTTCCCGTATCGCACTAAAACAGGGGGAATATGCAGGCGTCATAACGATTGGGATGAGAAGTAAATTAAGGCGATGTTTCAAGACACGACCTCCCTCAGCGGCGATGTCCTCCATGGTGTCAACTCTACAGAAGTTCTCTGGTAAAAAAAAAAAAAAAAAGGGAATGAAAACACCAGTAAAATAGTAAAATAAACGTTTCCCTATTTTACCTTTAACAGGGAAATGCTTTTATGAAGTCAAATTAAGATACATTCTGAGCCGCTTAACAGGAAGTAGGAGCTGTGAACACAACGGGGGAGGTACTTTCTGCTCTGTTTACGTCGCTGGCAGAGTTCGGGGGTGTCACACTTCACTCCGGAGATCTGATTTGCAACGGGTAAGGGGGAGGGGGTGGTTCATGGGTGAAAACGGAACCGCTTTAACTTCTAAAGTGAGGTATGAAAAGAGAGCAGTGAGGCCCCCGTTTACGCTGGTTTAGAAGCGTAACACCCGATCCTCCCCACCTCACGCTCCCCCTATTCCACGTTGAGCCGGTTATCCGAGCGGGAGGGGGGTTCCAGAGATCGGTGGGCCAGATCACAAGCCGTTTCATGGGGACGGTTCCCCTGGGGGGCCAACTCACACCAGCAGCTACGCAAGACAGAATCCTGCTCAAATAACCTGCGACTCCTCAGTGCTACACTGTGAAAAGAAAGAGAAAAACCTCATTTCAACGCTGCAAAAACAACAACAGTAATTATCACGCATGAAGCCTTATGTTTAAAAAGTTAGCAATAACAAATAAAATAAATTTAGCAAGGCACAGGTAGCGATTTTCCAGAAAGAATGAAGCATAATTCTTATAGAGATTGCCCTCTTCCTCCATACCAGAGCAGTGCCGCTCCCACCCACCTCGCCGATAAGGTTCTTCTTGCTATTGCAGGGCTCTGACATTCCCTCAACACGCCGAGAGGCATCCGTGAGCCGCCCATTTGCCTAGCCCTGGTCCTCGATGGCGAGGATTTAGACTGACATTTAAACTTAGACTTCTAGAAACTTTTCTGGATGCCGTGTTGTGTGGCCTTCCTAGATAAAACTTTCGCCGTTGTGGAAAGTGGATCTTTGCTTCTGTGCTGTGCACTTGCGCGATTGTCTTTAAAGTCCCATCCGGACAATCTTGGGTCTGACTTTTTTCACCATCAGCGTCCATGCTGGGGATCCGTTTGTCCGTGCCGTCGGACAGTAGAAACCCCTTATCTGACAGGCCAGCCTGGTAAGCTTGGATTAGCATCTGTATCTTGGAACTGGACTTCTGTGTGGGACAATGGCTAGAGACAGGACAGGAGAGGAGAATACGGGTGGTGGCATGGAGGGATAGGTCCAGAAACAGTTTAATTAGGATATTTAACCCCTGCTTAACTGTCTTGATTTTTTTTTTTCTGCGTTTCTGTTTGGCCCAACAGACAAAGTTGCAAGATCGCAACATGCTTCCTGGAAATGCGTCTCTGGTAGCGCGTCGTCTGAGCAGGACATCAAGCCCTCGCGACATCCTGCTCGTGGCGAGACCTAAATGACTGCGCTTTTGAAGTGCTTCTTTGAAATAAGTTCGCCAATCCCTTGGCCCGTGGATCATATTCTATTTACAGTCCCAGTGCCAGCGACAGAGGCGACGGCGGCCAAATTTACAAAAGAAGATCCGCGTCGGAAAATCCGGCTAATCCCTGATTGAAAGTTCATGCGTTGGCTTCCATGTATAAGCTCTGGCAGATTCTCCTCTGGAAAAACCGGGATCTTTCTGGTGAAACGCGCCACCCTTCAAGGCAAACAGGCTCAATGGGCGATGTCAATGGATGATCGCACGCCCGTTTCTGAGGGCTGCATTTCATGCTGAAGCTAGTTTTGTCTTTCCCGGCTAAAGGAAAGAAAGGGGGGTTAAAGCTAATTCCCTTTCATGGAGTCGGGGGAGCACGATGCTCTATTGTTAGTGGGACTTAAGGAGATCACCCCAACAGTGAGAAACGTGTCGTTCCCCAACACCCTACTGGTACCTGTAACCCAGTCCATGACTGGGTCACGCACCTCCTTCACTCCATTCCCGAAAGGTCTCAGAAGACATGGAGACATCTGGTGGGATGGGAGAAATAACAGAACCAAAGCATCATGGTCCAAAAGGAATGCTTTCATTCCCACAAACTTTATCCCAAAGTTTGGAATTGAGTTTCCCAACATTCTGGACAATGGGATATGGGATCATCCCTCAAATTCCCCATAAGAGTCCTTGATTTCCTTGAGACGACCGACAGTGTCTCTCCATGTTGATGTACATGCAACCCAGTTTCATAGAATGTTCCTCAAAAATTTAGTCGTACACGATGAGCTGGTGCTCTGCGGTTGGGGACAGGGTGAGGGAGTAGAGCATCTTTGATCCCAGTGGCCTCTTGTAGGTGGCAGTATGGAGGTGTTGGCTCTTACAGATGGATAGGTTCTCTTGCGAGCTGCTTATACTGATAGATGCATACTGGCTTGCCAAGCTCCAAATGCGTCGGCCGTGCGTCTCCAACGGCGACGTCTAATGATAGATGCCTTCTGTCTCGCCTCTGCGATTGTTCTGTGTTTGAAGGTTTCTCCAAGTGCATGCCATCTTCCCACCAAAAACCCTTATTCCAATGACCTCCTACAAATGTTGCCGAGTTCGAGATCAAAAGTAAAATCGGAATGGTGCTTTTCTTGCATTTTCCAGTCAGGAGTCATTATTGAGTAGGCATCCCTTAAAAGCAAAGATTTTTAAATCTCACCATCCCTTCCTAGCCCTCGTGTGGATGACCTGGCAATGAGGCGGTGTGAGCACCCTCTCCAAATTCCAGAACATTCCACCGTGAATAGCACTTGGAAACACTCTATTGTACTTAAAGCGATACACTGTATGGAAGACATTGTCAGCAGAGGTTTTCATTTTTATCGGACAATAAACTTGACCTCCGCAGAGGGAACACCTGATATTGATGTTTTGAGCTTTTATTCTCTCCATAGGCTGCAGATTTATGGCAAAGCGGTGAACAATTAGTCTCTCCTCTGTCCGCAGAGAAGTGGGGTGGAGACGATGATAAAAGTTTCTTCAAGGTCTGCAGAAGATCAGCTTGTGTGCGCAGTGTCGAATTGCCTCGCCGTGCAAATAAATCTGTCTCGGTTACGGCTAGGGGAAGATTTTTTCCTGACGTTACGATCTGAGTAAGATATCCACGACTTCACAGTGTGTTTTGAATAGAGACTCACTCATGGTTTAAAAAAAAAAAAAAAACTTTAAATTACCAGACAGTCGCAAGAGAAGTTCACCCTTGATAATAGTTTTTTTTTTTCTAGTGGGGAGAATTTCATTAACCTTTTTTTATAGATAAAGGGTGATTATTGGTGATTTTTTACTGTTGGGCCGTTGTTCTGCAGAACATTATATAGGAATATGGTTCACCTTCACCTTCCCTTAGAGTCTTCAATTACTTTTGATCTTCTAATTACAGAAGGCGATTATAACATTTAAAAAAAAAAAAAGATGATTATTTCGTTTAATACACCTTATCAAAGTGTGGTTTTATTGCATAATAATTAAGCTCGGAGGGCCCCCTTTTTCTGCGTATAATATTTATAGAGGTGGAAGCGATTCAGGCCGCATGATCCGGGTTGGCACTGAGTTGTGTGCTATTTTTTGACTTTGTCACAGGAATCGGTCGAGACCCCAATTGACATCAGCGGCAAATTGGATGTGAGGTGTGATAATCAGACCGTCCTTTCTAGGCTGCGCAGGGCAGGGCGGGGCAGAGCCCGGTGGCGCTGATCATCCTGCCGGTCTCACTCCGACCTCTGTCCGTGCCGGCGTGGTTGGAAAGCGGGGAATAGCCGGCCAGGCAGCTAAATGTCCGAGACGGGTGTACAGAGACAGGGAGGGGCTGGTACACGTGTTTGCATGTGCGGGAGTCCACCAGGCAGGCGAGGCCACGGGCAGAACCTAGTGTAATGGTAAGGTATCTCGCAGGTGCTTCAGCACGGACCCCTTCTGCAGAAGCGTGTCTTGGACCGGAAAGCGGGCAAAGAATAGTCCCAGTGAGCCAGCTGGATCCATGCATCTCCATGCCCGCCCCTCCCCCCCACCCCCACCCCACATTCTAAAAAAAAAAAAACCCGCTAAGACCTGGGCTTGCTGCCCCCCCACAGACAGAAAAGCGCCTTGGCTGCCGCCAGGCCGCAGCTGAATTTTGTGGCACGGTCCCCCTGTTCCCAAGCTGATTTTAGCGATTCAAAGGATGGCGCGTGCTGCCGTGCAGCTTCAGCTGCGCTGCTGACATGCTTTTGATGCAAGTTTGAATTGGCACGTATCTAACCCTCCAATGTTTCCCACTCGGTGGGGAATCTCGATAAAATCCAAAAGCACACGGATATGATAATGCGCGGCTCCCGGTGATGCTGCGGCACGTCTCTTCCCCTGTATAATGAGCCTGAATCGGTTGTCATTATTGTCAGCGAATCCTCTAATTAATTTTGCGTGATGTATGGAGCTGCAGACACGCATGAGCACGCTGGGCTCTGGATGATTTCTGCGTACATTCAGGTCATATAAGAGGATGTGCATCTTCCTGGGCTTGTAGGACACGCTCAGCTTGTAAGAGGACCTTACACTGAGTCTTAGAAGAGTCTCATCTATCTTAGGTTACTCTGCACTCAAATCAGCTGGGAACTTTATAACTCTTTACTTACGTTCATGGTTTATTTACTTATTTCACTCTTCTGACTGTAGATAGACTAAGAATTATGTGTAAAATTTCATGTGTACCTACTTGTATGTTATA
Organism: Mormyrops boulengeri; assembly: GCA_026781065.1. Taxonomy (NCBI): domain Eukaryota; kingdom Metazoa; phylum Chordata; class Actinopteri; order Osteoglossiformes; family Mormyridae; genus Mormyrops; species Mormyrops boulengeri. The sequence continues at coordinate 19,157,414 of JAODLD010000008.1, forward strand.
CCTCCAAGACAAATTCCTTGTATGTTTAATATACTTGGCCAATAAAGATCTTTCTGATTCCTATGTTAGAAACTCTGATGCCATTCATTCAATGCTCTGCAACCAAAAATGCCAGAGCTTGGGTATTAGTTTCAACCAAAACATACATTTTTTTTTGCCTACAAATGACTAATATACAAATAAAGTAAGTTGAATGATTGAAACAGTAGTGGTGAATTGAGGCCTTGCATTTATCATATTAAAGCCCTTATTTCTAAGAATAACCTCATAAAGGAGAGGTTTAAATCTCAGGGTATTATAGCAAAGTGTATGATTTGAGTTACTTGTGCATGTTGGTCTTAGGCCGTCTTTGAAGTTTCAAAGTAAGTTAGTGAATAGTGATAGCTAGGTGCCATCCGCTGTATAGTTTAACAGTGCCACGTTTAAAAGATCTGCATATAAAAATCTCCGGATCAGTTTTGCTGATGCTGTCTGGAGTTCGTCACGAGAAGTGGGACTTTGGTACCAGGCAGACGGTTAACAGAGAGGGGATCTCTTTGTTTGGGGGGTGTGGGCATTTCTCTTTATTAAATTCCCTGTTTTGAGGATTATCCTTTCATCGCATTAAACCCAGAGTGAGCGTCTCGATATCTTATTTCTAAGGAGGAGAGACACACAATGTCTTAAGTATCATGCTTAAAAGGTGCTCTGTTTTGCATGAACAATAGGCAGCCTTTGCCATGGCGAAATATACTGCGTTATATATTGCGAAATATAAATCGCATTATTATGTTGCAAAAAATTGAATTATATAAATCATCGGAACAACAAAACTGGCACAGGCTGAAGACAGAGTACAATCAATGGTGGAATTATTTTAAAGAGGAATTAAAAATTATGTAAATGAAGTTGTGATAATATTTCAAAAAATAACAGCAGGGAATATAATTTGAACATGAAAGAGAGGGAAGTTTCCGGAGTCTTACCTGTTTTTCGCTGCCACTTAAAACGCTCGTTTGCTGTCAGAAGCAGGACTGGAGGGGGCCGCCCATTGCGTGGCGCCCCCCCTCCCGTCTCTGCGCCGCTCAGCGCGCTGACAGCGTCGCACGCCGGAGGACGGGATGAATATTGATGCGCGGGAGCATTTGCCCCCGTCTGCTGCCGCATCAGTCACGCGAGCGGCGCGGCGGCGGCCCAAACTCGATTTCCGCAGGCCTTGCAACGGACAGGCCTCGTCACGTTACCCGGGCCGATGGCTCATCGTCTCGCGGGGACCCTGACGTCACGCCGTTCCCGGCTGGCGGCCTGCTGCTTTCATGATTGGCTGCCACACGGACGTCTTCTCCATGCCCATTATTGAGCTATGCGACAGCCGTCAAGGTGCATTATGGGTAGCGACAATATGTTTTCTTCATTTACCTGGTTTGTCTCATGTCGTCCTGTTCTAAACATCTCACCTGCACATCTCGTCAGTGGATCCTTCTGCTGTTCTGGTTCTCCTCAAAACACTGTTAGGAATAATCAAATTTATCTAGTAAATTTTCACAAAAATGTGATGGAAAACGTGCTCGCGGTTTTCTGAGCACAACACGCAGCGCTGTGCGTTTCCGCGGCCCTGGTAGCGAACATCTGAATGAGAATGATCTTATTTTTAGACGTGTGTTACATTAAGTCTTCCAAGTCGAGACAGGGATCCTTACGACCAGATGGCGGAACGCAGTTTACACTTACACTGTCATTTTCGTACTCTGTGACGGAAAAATGAGCTGTCATAAAGCCCTTTTATTTATTGCCCTGTGCAAATCATACACATATCTTTTATTTATTTGTTATTTAAAGCTTTTTACACTGTTTCTCTGTGTTAGTTATATTTTTTTCTAGGAAAAAAAATGGATAAAGACTGGCCCGAGATTGAGACGTTCCCATCTGGTTGCTAGGGGATGTGCTGTTGACACCCAGAGATGGCGTCTGCGCTGGGCGGCCATGGTGATACCATGGACGTGTGATTGCACAGCACAAGCCCAGAGATGAGAAGGCTGTCAGTTCAAATCCCAACATCACCCATGACCCACTTCACCTCTGAGCAAGTGAGATTATGGGTCTCGGATCCTAGCTTGGAGAAAAGGTAAGCCTTTTTCCTTCCCTTCCAGGGGAAGGCCTGTGCCTATGATCAGAAGATTGGTGGTTCAAATCCCAGGGTCAGAAATGTGATGTCACTGTTGGGCCCCTTGAACAAGCCCCTTAACCCCCAATTGCTCCATAGGCTATCTGACCCTGCCTTCTCAAAAATGTACGTCACTTTGGATAAAAGTGTCTGCTAAATAAATAAATGTAAAATAAAATATAAATGGCCCTTCTTAATGCATCCTACTGTGCGTGCATCCAGCTTGCACCGGTCTGGTTATGTAGAACACCAACCACAGAGCGGCGTGCTGCTCTCGACGGCTCTGAATCCCCCCCCCCCCCACTGCTGGGCCAGAGGGAGGGAAGTGAGAGAGGAATAAGAAAGATGGCCTGCCCGTGTTGTTGTTTAATTGTTTATAAAATGAAACTAATGAGATCTGGAGCTCACCGTTACCTGATATTAGGCTGCAACTCTGATGAGCAAGTCAAATTGCCCAGGTTAACAAATGTAAAGGTATCAGTTTTATTGATACCGGTTTGCATGTGCGTGCGTGCGTGTGCGCGCGCGTGTGTGTGTATGAAATTAATCAGAGCGTGGGAGATGATGAACAGTTTCTGTAGAATTCTGTCAAAGGTTAAGAGCTAGTTATTTTTAAGAATGACATGAATCTTGCAGAGACAGTGATTGCCTAAATGACCACTGTAATTACCAATTACTTCTTGAAGCAGAGAATATATTCACGGCATGTAGCCCACTAAATACAGACAGACATTAGCCCATTTATGTACTAATGCACATAATTTAGATCTTGAAAAGGGCAGATGGGCACACAATGGAAGGTATAATAGATACCATCTAATATCATTCCAAAAGAATATTGGATTCATTGAAGATGAATATTACTTTGCGTCAGATTGTTTTTCTACGAAACAGTCAAAATATATTTCATCTCTCTCTTTCTCCCATGCTCTTGCGAGCGTCTGTTTGAGGGGCCACTGGTGAAAACAGAGTCGAAGCTTCGAGGTAGGGGCTTACGGGCCCCTGGTCACGATGGAGGTAAAATTATTCATCCATCTTCTAACCGCTTATCCTGGTCGGGGTTGCGGGGAGGTGAAAACATATATGTATGAAATAAGATGAAAAACAGGGAAATTCTCGCACTCTTCCTCGGCAGGAAGCCCGCTGAGATTAAGGTCAGGGCTGGAGTTAGGGGCCTCTCCGGAGCTGTGATAAGGCGTGTAGACGGCAAATCACGAGGGGAGCCCCTCCCGTCCCCATCAGCCCCCCACGCGGCAAACTCTGCAAAGAAGAAAGGAGAGAAATGAGGAAAACGAAACAAAAAGGGAGAATGGAAGAAAACGAAAGTTGATGACAGGCCCGACTAGTGGGAGCGCCTTTCTGTAAATTAGACATAAAGTGCACAGGGCTGCAACTCTGCAGATGAGCGAGAGGCGTCCTATAAATAAATAACAGTAACAAAAAGGGAAAGCACAAAGCGAGAATTGGGGGGGGGGGTGCGTGAGGGAAGAGTGTTGGAGCTCAGGATAATGAGCCCCCCCCCCGTAACCGCTGGTGTCAGCCAAGTTAGGAAAATAAGGACGCGTACTTGTGCTCTGTGTCGCCCCCCGCGAGCCCAGGCGGGTAACTACATCGCATGCAGGCCGACTGCAAGCATCTGCACTCGGGGATGTGTCCTGTGACTGCCTTTGGAAGCGTCAGTCCGTCTGCACTCGGGGATGTGTCCTGTGACTGCCTTTGGAAGCGTCAGTCCGTCTGCACTCGGAGATGTATTTTCCCAGGTAGGTAAAAACACAGTATGAACATCCAAACTTACTGACTTCAAAAGCAGAGCAACAAAAGATTCCCATCGCTTTCTCCACCCAAACTACTCCTCCCCAGCCCAGTTTTGGATCATTTTAGACTAAAATCAAACAGAATAAAAAGTGGAAAAAGTTAAATTAAACTAAACTGCATATGTACTTAAAGTTTGCTTTCTTTCGAAATTCCCTGTCATCTTCTGCCAACAATGATAGCCGGGAGTATGGCCGTGTACCCTTCATGATAAAGCTTTGGTCTGTTATAACAGCACTGATCAGTGGTCATGACAGGAGGGGTATTTCTTCATTTTAATATCTCTAATTTGACAAAATGAGGCATTAAACAAGGGTGTGACCCACCCCAACGATGTAGCAGGCCGTCGACATGCGTGATGAACGTCCCGACTGCAGCGAACAGGGGCGACGGGCAATTCTCACAGACGGCCAAGAGGCACAAGTTGTCACTGACAAGGGGAGCGGTCACCGTGGCGTCTCCGTGGAGACACTGCCCGAGCATGTGCCTGGAATGTCGTGTGTCCAGAGGATCCAAACGGGCATCCCAGCCCGCCAAGAGCTTAGCGGGGGGTCGGCAGTATGTTCGGAGCCGACATTCTGCGATTTGGGAGCGGGTCCCCAGGATCAGCCGAGACTCCCCCGCTCTGTGTGCCGAATAGAGCGTCTCCGCTGGAAAGCTTACCAAATGCTTTCATTTATTATCATGCATTATAGTTTGCACTGGTATTTGTGAGAGTGCTGTGTGGCATTTGTGAGGCTGGTGTGGGTTAGGATGCTGTACTTGTGTTTGGAAGGTTGCTAGTTCAAATCCCAGGGTCAGTGGAATGATTGAGCAAGACTGTTAACCCACAAGATATCTATATGTCCACTGATCATCTTTAATTGTTTTCCATCATTAATTAACAGGGCAGTCTGTGTGTATGTGTGTTTTTGGATTAGGTTTATATTACATTGTGCGGACCAAATGTCCTCCACAATTTAATAAAAACCTGTTATTTTGACGTTGTGGGGACCATTGTACCGTTGTTCAGGTCCCCACAAATATCTGTGAATGCAATCAAAAAAGTAAAAATGCCTAAAGTCTTGTATTTTATTTGGTTATTTATGGTTAAGGTTAGGGCTGGGTAGGGGTTAAGGTCATCATGTTGGGATTAGAGTTTTCCCCATAGAAATGA
>JAODLD010000008.1:19176628-19187085 GCA_026781065.1 Mormyrops boulengeri
CCGCCCCGCCCCCCACCCGCCCCCCCCCCCGGGCCCCCCACCACCACCCCCAAAACCAAACCCACCGCCCCTGCCCCCGGGGGGGGGGGGGGCCACTACTTTTAAATGATTTAGCAGTGGAGTATATTTCATTGTCCAAGCAAGTCTAACGATGCCAAAACATTATGGAAATGCTGATAATCTGACCTCCAGTGGGATGCACAGTGTGGATTTGGGTGTGTGTGTGGAGGGGGTTCTTGAACTGGTCGTATATGTGAAAGCACCAAACAACGTTGGGGTCGGGGGGGGGCAGTGTGGTGGGTGTGACAGAACAACATCTTCATTCGCTTGAGCATAAAGAGTGCAGCGTCTGTCGGTAGACATGCCTCCCTGGAGTGGGAGCCAAGCCCGGAGCGGCTCCCCCGCTCAGACACAGGAGGGCCAGGGGAGCGCTCTCTCCGGCCCGCCCGCTCTGGCCAGCTCATTCCGCTTAATGCCTTATTCCAAAATGAGGGACATGTATGCGCATAGCATTAGAATATCTTAGAATCATATAACGGTAAAAAAGACAATTAAAACCTCAGACTGTCAAAGTCCCTTATCAACAGAAATGTTTTATTTAATTAGTAATGGTATGAGAAAAAATTATATGTATATAAGAAAATCTAGAATAGACATCAGAGAACTGCATTATATTGCTGTACACAAATTCATGTACATATCTGGCAAATATTACTAATTATAATGATAATAATTATTATCGTTATTATTAATATTATTATTGTGAAACTTCAATATTTATATATTCATATATATGTATATATTTTTGGAATTTGCATGCTTTATTTCAATGGGTTTATATGTACCTTGACAAATTAATTGGTTATTAAAATCTTGCCGTTAACGTATCATAATTAGTAGTATATGAAAATATTCGAAAAGTAATTTCAGGAATAAAAGTTTGTTAAAATTCTTCCGGAAGGTCTACATCATGGAAACACAAACTACAGAAGCAAATAAAAATGTATATTTCATTTTTTTGTAATTTTTATCAAAGCACGGAATAATTATCAACATTTTAATTCATTTTAAATATCACTAAGGACCTCTTAAAATACGGAACAAAGGGGAAAGAAGTAACCATAAAAATGAAAACTTCATAGGCTAAACATACACATTCACCTTTTAAAGGCTCCAATTATTTTTAAAATAACCACAAAAGAGCCGAGTGTTTTAATTCAACCAGTACCGGTCCGGTGAAATGGTCGCTTTCTATTCAAGTAAATAATGTCAGATTGTTCAAGTTCATCTTCCTGCTAGCACCTGTTGCCAATCGTATAAACTTGTGGGAGAGTTACACATGCAGAGGAGATATCTCTGAAATAAAGGGCTGCATCCCTTTTCAGCGTACATGAGGACATTTCCGAGAAGAATAATCATATTGACAGTCGTATAAATTCGGTTATATTTTTTAGAACACTGACCTAGATCCCCCCCCCCTTTTTATTCATACTATTGACATTATAACAAAACGGCCGATGGTGATAATTTATTTTAAAAGGAGCTCGCCTCTATTCCCTTTCTACTTATGAATGCGTTTGCGTATTTTACATCGGGGCACAAAGGCGGTGGAGTTGAAATTGGTTTCTGCAGGAAAAAAAAGAAATAGACTGATTTTAAATAATCGTCAGCGTCGTGTGACAACTATACATTTTCCCTTCTACATATCCAAAGAAACGTTAACCAGCATTGTGTCATCGTTCGCCTGCTGACAATATAGATGTTGGATATCTACCCTCTATATTGTTTAAATTTGCATGTTTAAGTCCATATGGCTACTTCCTTTTGACCTCCTTTCCCATCCCAGTCTCTTTGTCAAGCCTGTCACTGATAAAGAATCACTTGACTTGGTATAACAAGTTCAAAAGAAAACTCAAAATGCGCAGTTGATCCATGAAGAATGGGGAAGAAGGACACCCCTACTGCTTCAGTTATCATTCCCATAGAGATCGCGATATTATTGATGGGATGATTATGCTAATTTCTTTAGAGACAAACTTTTATTTTGGAATTTGTTCAAAAAAGAATTTCATACACATCAAGCGGGAAAATGCAGGCTGAATTCCTAAACGTTTGAGGGAAAGAATGGGAACATTATTTTCAAAGTGAATAATGGCGATGGACCACGTTTTTTTCTGAAGTATGTACTATGTGAAAGGAAAATAAACGACTTGTTAGTCTCCGTGTAGTTTTGGAAAATTTACATTTATTTTGATATAAGTATTTAAAACATCTTAATAAAACACAAATAAACTTGGAGGTTGCACACACCGATACTGACATAGAATGCTATATCTCTAAAAAGTTAAGCTTGGTATTCTTAAAGTTCATATTAATTCCTCTGTAACAAAAAATCTTCACGCCTCGCGTGTACTATGCCCAGAGAAATCTACGTTGTAATGAAATTTAAGCTGTCAAACTCAGATGGCTTTACTGTTAGGCGGCGCTTTTATAAGACGAAACTGATCTGAGACGGGAGAGCTTGACCCTCTGTTTTATGGCGATGTGCGGGATGAGATGATATAAATCACGCCGGGAAAAGGGGCAGAGTTGCAGCGTCTTCTGCTGTCTCCTCGGTTCAGTTTTGATTGCAGATCGTCCGGGCACAAGGGGGAGAAATCTGGCCGCTGTTGTAGATGAAGTCGGGCCGGTGTTTGTGTGCCTTTCCCCAGGGGAACTAATTTCACTCCTGGTGTATTGAAAATCTACTTTTACCTGAATCAATACGTAAAGAGTCCCCGTGGCTCGACATTTGGAATAATCAATCCGTCTGCATAGGCTCAAACCGTCCGCGTCACTCTTTCCTATTCAAATGATCTGTATTTCTTGTCTCCATCCTAACGTCCTGTACGCGTTACATTTTCTTTAAAGGAAATGGACATGTTGGTGTATTGTCATTCTTTTTTATTACTACCAAACCGTTTTTCCCCATTATTACACCATAATCATTATATAATCCCATAACAAAGACTCTATTGAAGCTGTAGCTTTACTCAACTCTGAGACACTGAATCTATAATTGCATTATTCAGCTTCGTTTTTTCTATAGAAGGATAACCCACATATCCATCCATATTGGAGCATTTTGTCACGTTTACAGTCGACATCCACTTCGCTCTGGGGAAAAACAAAAGAAAAACTCGAGTTATGTTTTTAAAAAATCCAAAAAGTTTTCACCTCACATTCAGATTCCTTTAAAATGCATTTTTAATTTTACGGTTAGAAAAAAAAAAAACTTTGAGCGAGTGCAATTCTCAGGGCAAATTTTACTACGCTTAAGTTTGGTGGCGCACGTTTATCTTGATGACCTGATACGTAGTTAATTAAAATCACATTTACAAACAGATTGGCTTTTTCCCCTATTGTTTCAAAACGGCGCTCTTTTGCTATGTGTTAGGATAGAGTCCGTCCGTCAGGGGACGTGAAAAATGCCCGTGTACGGACGCCTTGCGCTTGTATGCCGGCGATTGGCAACATAACCGGCGTATTTACATTAAATACGCCACAAGGTTACAGTGCACATCAGCGTCATTTTATCGCTGATTACTTCTCTTAAGCGCCGGAGCGCTGACTGATGCTTGGGACTCGCTGTCGGCACACGTTTACCCTGGACTTTTTTTTGCAGGAAAAGACACTTGAAATAGTTATCCGAAAAGGTAAGCATCATATTTTAACTGAATTTATATTTTCTCCCATAGGGGCGATTGTTTTTTTTTTTTTTTTTTGCGATGGCAGGTATCAGAGCTAATTATACGCGGCGTCTCTGAATAACAAGACTGACAATGTGAGAGGCTTGTAAGAGAATAGACAGATTTAAAAGAGTGTTTACGGGAGCTCAAGGTCAGGACCAAGCTCAGCCGCGATAAATATTTTTTCCCTCTTGTTACATGAGGAGGGGGGAATGGACGATTAGAGATTATTTTCCTTTCTAGTTTATTTTATCAAGGGCTGAGCTTTCTGGCTCATAAAAAAGCCGAATGCCGCAAGAGCTATCTAGTTGCTGAGAGGACGACAATGGAGTGCTTTTTTTAACGGTACAATGCATTTCACCTACCAGATAGGGGGAGTCCAAGCTGAAAGATGGAAATGCCTTGTGATGCTGGCCGATCAGTATCAATGAGCACGTTTATCCTGAAAAGAGACAGAATAAAATAAAACGTTCCTCTCCTCTCCTCGGGATGCGTGCGGAGCGGTGAGGAGGGGATTCAGGAGTGGACGATCGTAACAGGTCCGACTCGCACTTTTCCCCCTTCAGTGCAAGAAAATGATCAAGTCAATCATGTGGACATGCTTCATTATTCAATGAACACAATCTTTGCCGGCGCTCCGTTTTACGTGCGGGAGTTTGCTCAACGCCGCCTTTTACGTTTTTAAGGTAAGAAGTCCAGCGCTTTTAAGACTGTTTCGCATGGCTTTTTACTGCGCTTTTTAAAGTCATTTTGGACTATTTTTGTTTCTCTTACAGCATCGCAGCGGGGCCTTTCCCCCCCCCTCCGTGATTAAAAAATACAGTATAATTAAATATCCATAGCAGTGACGTTTGCATGCGGGGTTGTCAGGGGAAAAAGCAGCAAAGCGAGGAGCCATTGAACGTCGCCGCACAACTTATTCCCTTGGAAAAAGCCAGATCTTTATAAAATGTCTTTCAGAACAGTTACTTCTTAGGGACACATATTTAACAGCGCCGAAGACTCGGATTAAAGTTAAAAAAAATTGCGTGTTTAAAAGGGCGATGATCACCCAGATAGCTATAAAGGGGTGAACCGGGGGGATAAAAAAAACTTTCCCGATTATAATATTCCTTGCAAACTTTTTTTGCTACAAGCCCAAGGGGTTCCGGTCGGGCTTTCGGATAACCTGAATACAGATCGCCGGGAGAATTAGGATCAAAGTTATCTGCTGCATGCCATGTGTCAAAACTTGTGAGGTTGAAGGAGCTTTGCGAGACCTGCCATTTTGTGCTGTGATCGACCTCGTAAGAATAGACGGCCCGCATTATGCTTTGAGGAGCGTTATGATGGCATTCAAACAACTGAGGAGTAAATGTCATATCAGGCTTTTAAAAGCCCCTTTATCCAGAAACGACAAACATATCGCTACAGAAAGGGGGGGGGGTGCATTTGTGTAGTGGCCTGGGGGGGAAGATATATATTTTTTTCGTTAAAAGAAAGTTGCAGGAAATAGAAAATAAATAGAAAGAGGTGCTTTTAGAACTGCAGTTTTAATTGAATGTGAAACAATATGTCTAATAGAATCAAGGGTGAGTTTGAGATTTTGCGTTTCTTTTATCGATAATTATCTTCTAGCGTTATAGATATATAAAATATCGGCTTACATTGTTGATTTTATAGTCAATATACAGTATAAACACTAATCCACTATTTTAAGTTTTTTTTTTCAGTTTAACATAGGCCTATTTAGTTGATTTCTGGGTTTTTCGGATATTACCGAGGCACGAGCTGAACACAACTTATTCTAAGGGATGAAAAAGGGTTTCTTTTCTAGTTAAATAGGTTCAAATGTCAGCCAGTGTCATAATTCTGCACATATGTATTTAAGAAGTGTTAGCGTAAAAGTGGTGACGCCGGCAGCGGTGATAGGTGAGCAGGTGTCCGGCTTGGCAAGGGGGGCACGTCCTGTCCTCATATGGACACAAGCGCACTTTGTCGTGCCAGACACCTAAAGGCAACTTTAATACTTGCTTAAAGCACACGGCCGCTTAACAATGCACGTCAAATTGTTTTACTTTTCTTTGGCATTTTCCTACGAGTTGAAACGAGATAAGTGTTTTTCCAACCCCCCTTGGATTCATTATAAAAGGAAAAGAACGGATAGCGGCCGTGCAGATGTATATGTAAATGCAAGTCATTGTTTAACGGTATTTGTCAGGCGGATATTATGTCTGTAGTGGTGTCTGGGCGTAGACATTTTTGTCGGCTCGCATCATTTCTTATTTGAGGAGAAATTGCGATGGATGAAAGCCGTGGCTATTTCGCAGAGAAATATCCCACTCGTGGTGCGCGGAGAGAAACCCTCCGTGGCCTCTGTTAGCTTGTTGACGTGCAAGTCATATTATATTTACAAACCGTACCTGACTGAGACATAACACACAATAAGCAATTACTTTTCGAAGAGCACACCGTGTACAAAGGAGAAATAACACGGTGGAGACGGGATAAAGGCGTAAAGCTTAATTGCTTTATTGCCAGCCAGGATGCACATCTTTTGAGGTTACATGTTAAAGACGATTTTAATGATGTGATTAATAACTGTATTTACAGTTAAAGGAAAAATAAACGAATGAGATAAATATTGTTATAAATTTACAGTGTATTTAATTGTCTCTTGTTATTTATCATTCACCCTATGTTAATATGTTAGTGTGTTAATAATTGTTGATGTGACATTATATAATGTAAAACTCGGAGAGAAAAACTAGCTTTTTTACTTTAATTTGACTGGCAGAAATTGCTCATTTGAATTTATTGACAAGGTTACGGTTTCGGGGTCAGCCTGGGTCAGAGAATCACACTTTTGATTTCCCTCCCTACACATGGATACCCTGGCCCTGTTCTACAGTCTCATCCCCAGGCCTGAGATCCAACAGGGCCCAGGCCTGCGTATCTGCGGTTCCTGAACTCCAGCCTGCCTGGCACTGGCCACTCCGTACGGCACGCCGCCTCTGTTCGTGTCCTCTGACCAGAGCAGGAACAGGATGTCTGTGTCTCTTACATGGGGGGGAAGGAAGGGACGCATACCGCATCCTTTCTTCCCAATTTTTTCCCCCGCCTTGTTTTTGATTTCCATTGCTGTCAGTCTGCGGCCGCTGAAGTGTGTCCGGCGCAGAGGCTTGATCAAACAGCCGCTGCACACTTAGCTGATTCCACCCTCTTTAATTGGCTGAAATTGTCGACCAGATGAACATGCCACGTCTGCCTCGCACGGGGTGGGGGGCAGAGGGGGCTGCCATTTAGGTATTAATTGATACGTGCAGAGGAGGCCTGCGGGTCACAGGGCAGAGGCTTTTAATCCCCTCGATGTGGGGTCCATCACTTGGGGGGATCGAGCAGGGGCTACCCTAAGATGGGAGGGTGACTCGGAACTGGACTTGCGTCTTGTGAGTACGGCCATTGTGGACTCAATTTTTACTGTGATTTTGGCTGTTTACGGCACAGTTAACGAGGGGATTCTGGAAAACCCAGAGCAGGCTGCCTTGAACTCTTCCAAAATTTTTTCCTAATTTAGATATAATTGTTTCACAGAGGAAATATATTGCGTGTTTCTAATTTGAGAGCAGGGGCAGGAGTGAAACTCTGAGGATGAAGGAGTATTTCACATACTGCTCCTGCGAGAGACAGGAGATGTAAATGTTTTAGGATCTCTCCTCCCTGTCGCCTCTGTCTCCTATGCATTAAGGGTGACTGACCTTCGGGCTGTACCTCGTGCTTACTTAGTGACCAATCTTGCAACTTCACATTGCCGTAATGGCAGGAACGCTGTGTCCTAGCATAGTGAAGGGTGGAGCATTGTAATGATCAGAGGTACTGTGTGCAATCTGAGAAAAATTACATTAAGGTGATTTAAGTCGTCTCTCTTATTTCCGTCAGACTAGGCTAAGATGACGTGATGCTTTTAAAATAGGGGAATTTTCTACAAAGAAAATGGGTGTTCTTTTGACAGTGCTATTGTCACTCACAAAGGAAATAGCGTTTGTGAAAACAGGACATCTCCAGCATGAGCAAAAAGTAGGAGATGTTGAAGTTTTTTTGGTTAGAACCAGGAGACATTACCTCGTTTTAGGAGTAGCGATCCTTCAGACTTTTGGACCATAAACCTTCACTCTGACTGAATAATTCAGGGAAGTGATACTTTTCTCTTGCATGCTCAATGTTTACACAAATTTAATGAAATTCATTTTAGGCACAGTCAGCCCAGATCCAATGAAATGTATTTTTGCTTTTCAAAGCTGCACATAAATCAGGGGTTACACTTAACTGAGTCTTTGTTACATTAAATCAGAGTCCTTGGTTTATATGCCACTCAGATTTAGTGGTTTGCATGCGAGTGCCCGATTGGATTAAAAGTGCCAGTTTGATTAACTGACAGGTCCAGAATAAAGTGGATTTGCCGGCTGTTGTAATCACGTTGCCCCCCCAAAAAATCTGTGAAAACAATTTGCTAGAGACACAAGTACATGCAGGCAAAGACCTCAGCAAATAAATGGGACAGATGTTCACAGATGTTTTGGGTCCCTTCAAGTTTTCCTTAATTCACTTTCAAAGAGTAGGTCTGGGGATGATGAAGTTCTTGCTTTCTCTCTCTCCTTCCCTTTCTCCTCCTTACCTACAACTGCAGTTCTGTCCCCCCTTTTTTCCCAGCTCCAGCCGTACATAATCAAATCATTCTGAGTTCTAGGAAAGGTCAATGCCAAACCCCAGCATGGTGATTTGGGATGATTTTTACATTCAAAAATGAAGAAATCGGTCAAATTAAAAGTGTAGTACTTTTTGAAACAAAAAAGCAGTTTGTTTTTTGCACTTACGACATACCCGACCCTTTTACTCCCGGATGCAATTATACTTTGATTGATAGTGTTTAGTGTAAATAGTAGAATTTCCCTCACGGATTTTGATATTTCTCTCTGTTTGCCTTTTGAAACCGCTAGTCTTGCCGAAATAAAAAAAAAGGTCTTCAATTTGTGGATGACATTTTTTTTGTCTTTGTCAAACTTGCCAATTTGTATTTAATTGTGCCGTGCATTGTGTCCGCTTAACGTGCTTTGATCTTTTGAGGAACCCAAAATTACAGCCATGTCATTTTCTGACAAGAGATTTACGCAAAATAGGCAACCGTCCATCAATCACGAACACAGTGCGCAACCGTCGCCTTATTTTACGTTTATGCTCCTCGTGGTTTTTTCGTTGGTCACGTCAAAGGGAGCAGCGTATGGCCCATGGCTCTAGGGTCAGTTCCAGAAGGTATTTTTCTACTGTCCCAAGGGCCTCTTCCCAGCGGAGAGAAGAGACGAGCTCCTGGGGTTGCTGACTTGTTTCAGGGCTGCCTCCAAATGACCGGCTGTCATTACTGTGGACTGGCTCTTGGTTGGGAGGGCCAGTGCAAGCAAGATGGCTGTTGGGAGGGAGGGCTTTGCACCTTTAATTATGATGGAGAGTTTCTCAAAGGACGGAGGCGTAGCAGTACGCCAGCCTCGTAAATCTACCCCACGTCCGTGCATCGTATCGAACTATCACTATACGCCATTATGCTACACATTCAACTGCCTCTTGTGGTTCTGATTTGCATAATTGGATCTTTAATGAAAGTTGCCTCGTGGAACAAAAAGAAACATTACGAGAAGGAAAGGAAAACACTGTGAGCCAACCTGCATTTCTATTTTCCTTTTTTACATTTTTTTGGCACCTTTAAGGAGGGCTTTGAACTCCGTGAAGTTACTGACCCATGTGGGGGATGTCGGCCGCAAATAGGATGAGAAGTGTCTGGTGAAGTCTCCCCCCCCCCGTTTCCTGCCAGGTCTCAAGGGGTATTACTACAGCGACTGCCTTTTTTTTGCCTGAGGGATTTTAGGTTTTCTGTCGACTCTCGTTTCATACACTTCTTACACACGGAAGATGGGCCTTTTGTGGGATCAAGGCGCAATCATCGGCTGGAATCCTGCAGTCACAAATATTTTGACAATTCCCGCTCCCCGGCGAGCCAGATCGCAGGGCGTGCAGTTACAGTGGCTTTTTGTCTGCGGTTTTTGGGTACTGGATTTTTTTAAAGCAACCTCAGATGATTCAGAGAGTGCAGATGACTCTCCCCCACCCTAACCACGCTTGGGCTCGTTTAGGCCGTAGAGGATGTTTTGGTTTATTGGTTAATTAAACCACATTCGCGCTTTTCCCCCTGTTTCAAACAGGTGAAGGTTAAAAAGGCTGATAGTACCATTTTCAATTAAATGTGAGTGTCAGGGTAAATGAAATGTTATTTGTCCCACAGTTTGACTATGTTTGAAGGACGAATAATTTAGAAAAGGGAGGGGGGAGGAGGGAGAAGACCCTGGAATTTTTAAAGTGACACCACTGAACAGTAGCCATTTAGAACCACTATAGAATGAGAGCTTTACAACTGAGGGGAGGCAAGTGTTTGCTAATTAGGCTCCTGGGTTCAGTTTGGATATTAACGAATCTGTGGCAATTTCTAATCAAGTGACGGCCTTGTGCTGTCACTCAGAAAGGGTAGGAGTGGACTGAGGGTCAGAGCGAATCACAGGTGGGCATTAGTATAACATTAGAATGGGGGCAGGGGTAAATGGGCATAAGTGGTGTAGCTAGCATTGTATGTCTGCGAGGGGGGGGGGGGGGGGGCCGGGGGGGGGGGGGGGGGGGGGGGGGGGGGGGGGGGGGGCGCGGGGGGGG
>JAODLD010000008.1:19189168-19204416 GCA_026781065.1 Mormyrops boulengeri
CCGCCCTGCCCCGCCCCCCCCCGCCGGCCGGTCCGCGCCCCGCCGCGCGCCGCCCCCCCGCCGCCCCCGGCCCCCCCCCCCCACCAGTCCAAAACCCACTTTCAGCTTTTTCAGTTATGAAGGCCTCATCTGAAATCAGTCACATTTTGGCACCCAGCAGACTTACAGCGATTCCCTGGACATACAGAGCTCTGTGATTTCCTCAACTTCCATGTGAGCCTCCATCCAGTGAGGGCCCTGCATTTCGGGGGCCATTTCAGGGGACAGGCTTAGCGATTGGGGCCCCGGTATACTTAACACAGCCTGAGCTGCTTCAGCACAAGTGACAGACAAATTGCAGGGCGTGTTTGCAGAGATTATCATGGGCGACGGGGGGTTTGGGGCTGACGATGCGGGTTCGAGGGGTCCTGATTGAAGTAGCACTGCCGTGGGAGTTGCTAGTTTGAAATAAGCCTCCTTTGGGTAGGAATTTCAGCTACACGATGAAAAAACATAGCATAATCTAAGTGAATATTGTCAGTAGAAAATTCCTATGTAGATTAGTATTTTGTTCCCCATCAAAATGGCTGTGTTTTGCGTGAGCTGTGCTTGGCTTTGATTGGGGGAGACGCAGACATCGCCAGGCATCTGGCTACTCACTAACTTTTTTATTTTTGATACGAGTTCTGTGCAAACCTGGAAAACATCTGAGAAAATATCGTGTCTGATAGCTGTCAAGTTTCAGCTGCAGGGGGGTGGGACTCAAAGAGCATGGGAGAGGCAGACGAGACGGAGCCTAGAGCGGGAATGTTTACAAGGAGCTCTCTACAACGCCTTTCCCCATGCAGGTAACCCCGCTCCAGGCCTGCCGTGGCCTCAGCTCCCCACCCCAAAAAAGCATGTATCCATGTTGTCGATGCCTTTATGCTGTACCCTGTGAGGCAACTCTGACAGCAGCCCCTTAAACTGGGGGGGGGTGTATGTCTCTTGCTGGTGTTTAATAGGAGGTTGCTCGTGTTTGTGGGTGGGAGGGGTCGTCACGGTGACCCTCGTTTGCTTTTTCTTCCAATTTCCCTTTCTGGAGGCTGCGGCTGCCTCAGCTTTTGTTGTCTGCTCTAATCTGGAAAATGATCTTAATTATGGAGGTTCAGGCTCGTTTTTACACGGTTTTAATCAAACGGCATAGTTAGTAATTAGAATGACGAAAGAGCACTCCTGCTTACAGATGCTACGGGGCTTTGAAAGGCAAAGCAGGGAAGGGGGGTGGGATTATTGTCCTGTTAGGTGTCCATATATAGTCAGCCCAATATGCTGGAGCCGGCTCGGCGTGACTTCTGAACGAGGTGCAATTAATTGAGCCAAAATCCTCGTATCTGACATTAAATCTCAACGAATGAAATCGAATCAAAGTTTTTTTGGCAGCCCAAAATCTATCCGCAGAAGTTTTCAACTTTGTTTCTGGGCTTGCTCTTGAGCTTATGGCTTGGTGGGGTTAAGAGATGTGAAGGGAAGACCGATCCTTCCTGAGGGAAAGCCTGGATGGAGTCCTGATGGTTCGGAAAGACGAGTCATCAACGGATTTCCCTCTAGCATCCCCGAGGTCATAGAGTTCCTGCTAAGTTGCCTCGAGACAGGAGCATGATCAAACCTCCGGGTCAGCTGTAGACACACTAACGTTTTAAGCAACTATCAAAACTGAGGTTGCCAGCCTAAGCCAGGGAGGGCTTCCCTGGAATGCAGTAAAACAAGAAAAACAAAATTAAAAGCCAACAAGGATCACGCTTCCAGATGGGGTGTGATGTTTAAACGTAAATGAGGCACATATTCTATATGCCTAAAATGTAGAAACAGCCGAGTGAGGAAATAAAGTTCTACATGCTTACGTACCGTGTGTTCGCACTGAGCTGTAGTGCCTGGGGCTCGGGGGGGTGCTGAGGGGTCAGGGCTGCGGTCAAAGGCCCAGCGGGATTGTTGTGGCGGGACTAAGCTGAGTGACTGGGGTTAAATGGTGTGACACTGGAGGTCGGGACCGATTAGCCCCCACGTGACCCATCGTGAGTGTGCCGGCTGATCTCCGTGTGTGTGCATGTTTGACTTGAGTCCGCTCCCCGCCTTGCACCACGATTAATTCTTTTCCGGGGGGTTCTGCGAGGGGGGAGGGAGATCGGCATCAGGTGACTGTATCTCTCATTTTTAGGCTATGAGTAGGCATTGGTAAAATTGGTAAAATTTCTCCTTGTCTTGATATCTCCAGAAACAGAAAAAAAAGCGAATCAGTAACTTTGTCACTGGGCATCCATGATGTGTTTTACACACACACTGCCTGGACCATGGTACCAGCAGTCCGGTTCAGTAATCATGTTACATATATCTTATAAACTCCTTTGCACATAAAATAACTGCAATTAGAGTATATTCATTACCTCTGCTTTCCCTTCTTTTTTTTAGTGCTGGTCAAAACATTTCTGTACAGGGGTGGTAAATGTACAGCAGAGGGGCGATTTTGGCCCTGTGCTGCCCCCTTTGCTCAACCGCCATCGTCTCATGGGTTAGAGACGGCAGCTCGGATACCTACCATCCCTCCCCCGGCGCCCCAAATGCTCGCCTTTGAAGTTTTCATAATCCATCTGTCATCCTCGAGTGGGGAGGGCACGCGTTCCGCGGGGCGCTCCTATGCCAGGGCTCGTACGGGGCGGCCGAGCGGCCGGCATTCCTGGGATTCGCGCCCCCCTACCCCCTCGCTCTGAAAGAGAAGGCACAGCTCGTCTGCTATGGGAGGAATGCCTCAACTGCTTCCCACTGTCACAGCTATGAGGAGTTCAGGCGAAGGGTCATTGTTCCGCAGAAGTCAGTCGCATAAACCAGGAGCCCTGGCGTCTCGGGTAGCTAGTCTCGCTTTATTTGAAAGAAATATTTACTGTGATTCGTAAAACGGGGGAGAAATCTAATTTCCAAATGCTGGGATGTGCGTTTTAATTCAGCGCTCCCCCTTTTCACTTAGAGATGCGTACAGTCGGAGCATTTGGTGTTTGTTTGATGTGCATTCTAATGAAGTTTGTTGCCGGGCTCGGTGTTAAAATCGTCTTTAATTAGAATGCGCCTCGCTGTTTTTTTTTTTTTTTTAAAGCGACATGGTGACGGTTTATCTTTAAGGAGGGATGCAAACTTTGCACACTGCAACTTAAAAAAAAATACGAGATACGACAACAGTGAATTTTGATTTGTGGCATTTTTTTATTTACTGATAAAAAGCCTTTAACAATTCTTTTACATTCTAAACACTGCCGTTAGATCCATGTCTTGTATCTCAGCCGCAGGAAAAGAAATAAAAGCACCTTTATATGATAAAAGATTGTGCTTTGCAACAAAAAAGGAGATTTGACATTCTCTTTTGCCTTTGAAACTTCAATATTTTAAAGTAATTGTCTCATGCAAGTTATATATCTTCATTTATGGTGGAATAACACGCGGATCCTTTTTTTGTAAATAAAAGTAGCACCCATCTGCTTGTTCAGACGCCCCTGGTGCCTCTGTATTGCAAAAATAATACTCGTCCTAATGACTTCCACATATTTTGAAATCTCCCTTTTGAAATTGGTCTTGGCATGTTATTTGCAGGTACTTGAGTTGCATCTGTTTGCAATTTTGCAAATGTGGAAGACTTTAATGCAGAGCTCCGTGCGAGCGAAGGGGGCTACTCTAATCCTTGGGTAACACCGGCTGTCATCACAAAGGAGTGCTTATCTCCATCCTCCGAGGTGGGGGGTTGGGATGGGGGCGGGCGGGTGGGAAGGTGGCTGAGGAGGGTGGGCTGTTGGGTCCGTGCGTGATGTGAAAAGTGCCCTCATGGGGTCGAGGGTCAAATTCAAGGTCTAAAGTGAAACCACATCTGCCCACATCCCCCCACCCTTGGTAAATCCCCATGTCCCTGCCCCCCTCTCCTCCAATTGGAGGATGGCCCCCATTAAAGGCCCAATCAGGAGGTGAATTAAGCTGAAATAATTGTGGTTTGTTTCCCTTCATTTCTCCCATGTGGCAGGCAGCTGACCATGGTACGCCCTTCCCCTTTAAGCTGTAATAATGTGCTCCTTTACCCCTAGTGGCCCTTCTGGAGCTGCCTGGCCCGGCCCTAACTGTATAGGTGTTGCTGCGGCATTAATTAAGGAGTGCATTACCAGAGTTTGCTCGCTCTGACGATGATGGGAGAGAAGTTGTCTTCCGCTGTGGTTGTGTTGCCAGGATTTTGTTCAGTTTCGGCGGGTGTGTGTGTGTGTGGGGGGGGGGGTGCCGAGGCTCGTATCGGGGGAGGAATTATTTTGAAAGTGTATGCCTTGAAACTTTCTCTCTGTTGGAAATGTTTATTTGAACAGTAAGCTCATGATTTGAATATTTGTAATCCATGCTTAAATTTACAGGCCAGATGAACTTTTTGGCACAGGATCGCAGCCATAAGTAGGATTTTCTCAAAGCTTTACAAAATTTTAAGCCATTTGTGCAGCTTATCTAATTTAGAAAAAAATCCCTTTCACCTTTAAAATTTCTGTATAGATTGTCTATTTATCTGTAAATTTATATGTATATTTAAATTGTCACATTTATTTTTTTTCATGTATTTTAACATAATAAAGGGCAAAATAGGAAAATAATATACAAAAATAAAAAATTGCCTAATATGGATGCGATGGTGAATGTTTTCATCTGTACTTTCTTCAGATCACGTTACTTGACACGGACTGCTGATGTTGAAACGCCAGCCCTTCCTGGGGGGGGGGGTGGGCTACTTAAACACCAATAATCGGCCGAGGGAGGCCAGGCCGTGGTCACCACCGGCCGTGTGTGATTCAGTTGTGCTGAGAACTTCAGATTACATGTGTCAGAATGTGATGCCGGGTCGGGGGGCAAAGGGGAACCAAGAGACCCCTCAACAGAAGATGGAACAGAAGTCGGTATCACCCCCCCCCACCCCGGCATGGCCGTGAACACACGGCATTGTGTAACCGGCTGCGACCATGACCAGAGTCCGCTTTTACAGTTTGTTTTAGGGGTAGCATGTGTGTGAGAATGTGTATATATGGGTTTGGGGGTGGGCTTGGCAGGTGGGCTCTGTGCTGGCTTCTGGCTCGGCAGCTGAATCTCTGTTCTGAGGTCTTGCCAGTTTGCAGTGTGAAAAAGACAGTCCTTCCAGAGCATTATATAGATTAATTTACTGTGCCACGGGCTTCCAGTGACACCTCGCAGGGGAGCCTGTATCCCGTGTCTGTTAGCTGACGGGGGTGTGGAGGTGGGGATGGATGGGGGGGGTGGGGGGTTTGCTAAGAGGACCAGCGTGGGGCTCTGCTGAAGGCAAACAGCGACGTCTGGGCTGGATATGAGGGGATTGCCACGGGTGTTGTGTGTTTCAGGATGTGCATCATCTGGTGGGGGGCGTAGTCACCACCCCGCTCCCCGGCGGATGAGCTGGCCCATGTCCTGGCTGCTTCTCCCCCCGTCCACCTGAGGTCCGGGAAAAAAAAGCAGAACAAAGGAGGAAGCTTCACCTGCCTTGTCCTGCGTGCTCCGGGCACCCTCGGAGTCTGAGGGGCAGTACATTAAAAGCAATATCTGCCTGGCAATGTTTGGAGGTGTTGGGTCTCCGGTCTTTGGGCCCTGCGTTGCTCTCCAAGGGAAATCACGAGAATGAGTGCATCTCCCAGACGAGGCAAAATATAGGTGCCGCGTGACTCAAAAAGGAAAACAAGCTTTTGAAGGTACACGTGAAAAGAAACCCAAAAAAAGCGAATGTAAATCCGATGTGAACCTTCCCGCACAAACAAATTAGGAACGACAGCTTCTTTGTGGTCTCCGTTGTCGTTGTTTGTTGTCTTTCCCTCTCTGTTAGGGATTCACAGATCTGCATCCCCTAACTATGCCTGGTAGAATGAAAGAAGAGGGGGGAAAAAAGGATGGAGGGGAAATCTTTGTTTATCGGGATGTGTGATTGTAGCAAAATCCAGTTTGGCTCCAGTTGGCGTCTTTGTGTGTGTGCCCGTGCGTGTGTGCGTGCGGGTATTGTTATAACAGAAACTCTGCTTAAATAACCTACTTTTGTCTGACAGCGGCTTCGGTTGTAGAGGTGCATATATGCAGAAAGCTATTTGGAAAGGCCTCTTCGTAGTTGTCAGCTTTTATTATGCGGGAAGGTGTCATGTTTGTAACGAAGCTGAGTGCAGATGGCAGAGTGGAAGAAATGGATCACTAATTTTAACAATGATTAATGAACAGAGATGGAAAATGAATTACATCGGACTATTGGATGCAAGGAATATTTTCAGCGAAAAACGTTAACTCCGTCTGTCAGGTGAATGCTGGGGCTAAATTATTATTTTTTTTTTCCTTGAGATCCTCTGTAAAGTCGACACTTTGCTGTTTATTTCCACTATCCTCTGCCTCTCCTTCTATAAGTGCCTGGCAGATAATGGATGTTTGTGAGATCTTTTTACCCCTAGTATAAAACAACAAAGGTAAATAAAACCGGGGGGTAATATTTCAAAACGGGGTGATTAATCTGCGCTGTGCTTGCCTTTGTCTCTGCGCGCTGTGTTTGGATTCCGCAAGGTCGCAAAAATCGCATCCAAAGTGTTCAGGGGCAGCATGGGGGGAAAATCAATGTCCCTTTTTGAGGTGAGAGGGGTCCTGCAGTTGTACCTTTGAGTAAAGTGGAAATATGCTGCTGTATGAAGTGTTGTGCTTTTACATAGATCAGTATAGACAGCAAAGGGAATAATCTTCATCAGTTGGGTACCTTGGTCATTTAAGTAGATTTTGCAGTCTGTAAATGTCACTCCTCCGGAGAATGTTTTTGTGGTGGTGGTGGGTGGGTAGAGGGGGCCGGTGCAGAACAGTTGTCTTGAACCCACACTTAAACAGCATAAAGTGTGGGAACACACCGAGAGGGACGTGCCCTGGAGCGTCCAGTGTGATAACACGGCTGACGGCAGAAGGGTTCGCAATCTGTATCCAGCGCGTGGCCATGTGCCCCCCCTCGGCGCTACGGCGTGCAGCGGGAACCTGCCATCCGAAACAATAGATGTACGTGAACTATTTTGAATGTAATTAAACTCCTGATGGGAAATGCTTTGGGAAACAACTTCTGGAAAGGGGACAGGAATGCGTGCGAGCGTGTGCGTGTGTGCGTGTGTGCGTAAGGAGCAGCTTGGGTTACCCTGGCAGCGCGATGCTAGCGGTGAACAAGGTAGGGCGAAGGCTCCGGGGAGCCAATTTAGAACATGACTTAAGGCAAGTGTGACTCTCTCCGTCAGCTTGCTTTCTTCAGACGACGGCTCAGAGGGTGGCCTCTTCCGAGACGTGCATCTGCGCACCCGCCCCTGCCCTTTTGGACCGGGGGGGGCGCAGTCACTGGGTTACGCATCACTTTAAAGGCCGAGGATGTGTGGTTCTCATAGTTTTAGCGCCTGCTTATTTGTGTAGCGTTGAGCGGGAGCCTTTTCAAGCGAGATCGCGTTTCCCTTTGGCGTTCACTCTTCCTTTTCGTTTCTTCCTTTTTTTTTTTAGATGTGTAAAGTTTCTGAATAAGATGGGAGTCTGTTTAGATTATTAAAAACGATGCGTCGATGTGATCGTGCATGAGGCAGGGCTCTGTTTGTGTGTGTGTGTACGCGTGTGTGCGTACACGTGCGTGAGCGAGTGCGTCTAGCAGAGATGAAGGGCCCTGTTTGACGGGTGAAGGATTGGTGGGAGGAAGGATGGAATTGAAATGATGTTTGTTTTCAGAGAGGGGGAGGCAAGAACGGAAATGGTGAGGGCAATTAGGAGATTCTCAGTAACGCGCAGAGCCTGGGCCATTCAACACCTAGTGTATGGCCACGGCATGCTTCATGGAACCACATCTCACCCAGAACAAGTGCAGTGTTGTTCTGATATAAAAAAGTGTATATATTCTCACTTACCACTATGTGCAACCGGTATTCTTGTCATAGAGGTGTTTTTTGGATTCAGTTGGCAAGCTGTACATCTAAGTGGCTAAAATTTTGACTAGCACTGCTCTGGATACGATCGTGGCGCCGTGGATAAAGACAAGATGTATTCATGGGGGATGTACCCTGAGTGATTCAGGTGGGGACATGTAATCTTGTTTTAATTTATACAGGGGGACCCTGATTAGGTACTGTCAAGGGGAGAGTCACCGGATGGGTTGCGTGACAGAGCGTGGGGTGGCATACAGGCCCGTTAGAGGCGAGGAGTGGCGATGTGCCGGGTCACGTGACGGCAGACTTTAGAGGTCGCATGCCTGCCCGTGTACGTGACACTGCAAGCACGTCTGAATCTGCGGCTGCATCGTGGTATTGAGTACGGACTTTTAGGAGATAGGCATGTGCATATATATTTTCATATTGTATATACACACACGCACACACGCATATGTATAGCAGCAGAGGTGCCATGGATGTCTGGAAGTGCGATTGGTGGTGTCAGACTCATCAGTGTCAGGTTGTGCTAAACAGCCCCCGGTGGAGTCCTTACTGGCTTCGTCGCTGTATCAGTACTGAAGGTAATAGCTGGGCAGGCTGCCTCATGGGAACCAATCAGTCTTCTGACGGACACGCGCCGGCATAACAATGTTTCCTGGAGCCACGCCTACACACAGGCTGCCTGACCAAATGAAAACAGTTAGAGTGGCAGGTGTAAGCAAGACTCACGTATGAGGTAGAGCTGGAACGTTTGGGAGAGGACGTGAGGTTGCAAGGAATCACGACGCTGTCGAGCTAATCATGTTTCAATGCGGACGGTATTAGTGTAGCTGAAGCAGCCGGGATAACTGTATAAGGGGGCCTAATGTAAAAAGAAAAATGGTAACAACCACAATTCCAAAGGACTCTTGGTATCTGTGAAGCTCCTTGTGCATCTTAAGATGTGGATTCTTTTTTCCCCTGACGGTGTCATGTGTATTTCCTGGTTGGTCCGCCTCGTTCTTGAGGACTCACCTTCCCCCATCATAAAGCCGGCGGCCCGCTTGATTCTGGGGACTCACCCGGATGGCGATTGATCATTTAAACGGGAGGATATTAAAGTTGTCTGTCATCTGCACCTCTTTAGCCCCAAATAAACAAGTGGATGTGAACTTTTGGCGGCGCGCTGTCACCCGGCTAATCGGGACGAGGGATCTGCACCGCGACACTTCATTTAGTTTCAGCGAGAAAAAAGAACAATCGCGCTGGAGGTGAAGCGATTTCTAAATAAACGTCACCTGTCAGAGCTCTAGACGCATTTACTTTCCGACGTAGCTCAAGGAGACAATTAGCCAACAGAGGTGACACGGTAAACAGGTGCACCCATTATTCCCAGAGCTCATGGCAATATATTCCCATCTCTTAGACTGATGGGAGATCATGTGACGGTTTGGTGAATTATCTGTCTGCATCCAGTGCGACTGATGATGCCTGCCCGCGGTTCGAGCATCATCTCGAAACGGCTGCTTCAAATTATACGAGGAAAGGGGAAAACACTTGATACTTTGGGGGTAGAGCTAAATCTCTCTCTTGCTCTCTCTTGCTCTCACTCTCTCTTCCTCCCCCCCTCCCCCCCCGAATACTGATTCACGCAGTTTAGTCCGGACTGCTGATCTCCTTTAATTCATAACACACAAATGCGCTGCATGGAGGTCAGTGCGATCTGTGAGAATGGATCGCACTAAAGTGCTAATCGATGAGAACGTCTCCCTGTGAGCAGCGACAGCTCACCCAATTTATTTAAGAAATACTTCCAGTGTCGAAATCTCTGTTGTTCTACAGATGTCCCCCGTAGCCTACAGTGCTTGGAAATTAAAGTCAAATTACTGGTTGTCTCCAGTTTGAACATTTTGCTTTTATTGAGAGTCATGCCCAGGGTATTGCTGTTTCAGCTAGTAAGAATTATGTCTTTTCCTAGCGAATAAAGATTGGTTGCATTTTCCTAATACAAACCCTTTCGGTCTCATTAGGTATGAAGCTGTAGTGCAGCTGTATCATTTTTCAGAGCAGTGTCTGAATCACTGTATCCTCAAGTCTTTTTCATGAAGTGTGACTTTTGATTTCTTATTTTCTTATAGTCAATCTGTGGTACATCCTTTATTTGTATTTTTTAATACTCATTTACTTGTATTGTTTTCAGATTTTGTGTGAAGTTGATGGTCCTTATTTTTATTATTATTATTATTATTATTATTATTATTATTATTATTATTAATGACAAAACAACAGAAACAATATTATTAAAAAATTATTTTGATACATATACTATATTCTTTATGGTATGTTTTTATACATGACAATTCTAAAGATGAAAACAGTACTTTCTGTTAATTGCTATTTGTGATGCCATTAACGAAAGTGGCATTTTTCAGCCTAGATAATTAGTTAAGCGGCCCCTACAGCAGTGTCACAGGGATAATCAGCAAGGAGAGATTACTGCAAATCCGCAGGCCGTCCGGCGCTGTGAGGCTCACCTGAAGTGTGTATGCTTAACGGCAGCTATGTGGAGTGGATGGAAAGCACTGGACTCCACTATGATCGTCGTGCCAGCAGACCGGCCTTGCTTCATAAATAAGTTTAATAGATGGGTAAAAGACATGCTTTGAAAATATTGTAGCAATAAGTCAAATTGTATATAGCGAAGGCTACGTTTACCTGTAAACAATCACTGTTCACAATTTAAGAAAAATATGTGAAATTGCAGCTGTAGTATACTTTGCAAGCTGTCCCATACCCCCCTGTAGGGGAAGAAGCTCAAGTTCTAGGAGCAGTTACACTAAAGCGATGTATGACTATTTCAGTATGACCTGCATCACATGGCCGCGTGGTTTTACGGGGGGGACACGCCCAGGCGTCGCCATGCCGTCCCCTGGCTGGGGTCGAGCCGGCTGCAGCTCGGAAGAGGCTGTCCTACATTCCCCACTAATTGCCTAATTGGGAAGCTTCTAAACGAGCTGCCTCCTCCACCCCCCCCCCCCCAGCAAATCACAAAAGACCATTTTGGGAATAATAATAATTTTCCACAAAAAAAGGGCCGTCGCTAATCCTGGCTCCGTCGATGCTTCCCCCCCCTCCAATACCCCCCTCCCCCATCCCCCCAGCTGGAGCCACACATGGCCGCTGAGGACTGGGGGAGTGTGGTTCACCGGCGTGTTCCCCATGCTGCCTTGTGACGCTGTCAATTATTGATTAACGCGGTTGCACCACAGGCACCCAGAGGAGGGTGACCGAGCAGACGGCCGTCCCACTCCCACTACTTAGACCTGGACTATGGGGGACCCAGCCCCTTTCCGCAGAGAGAGAAATCTCCGGATTCAGCAGGCATTTCTGTACCCTGAACATCAGGGTCAGTCTGAGCCCAAATGTCATTTCCAAGCAGTGCACACCTCAATGCATTTGCACAAAATATTTTGCATATTTAAAAAGTTAATTTCTCGTATCTTTACTGAGAGAACCCCAAATACAAAAAGATGGATTGTTTAGACAGTCAAAAGCACATTTTATTATTTTAAGTTAAGCAAAATATTTACAAATTATACTGCAGTTCCTGTTTTGTGTTAATTTTATGTTAATATGGTAGACAACTGGTATAAGGAATGAAATGTCGAATTAGCTCAGTCTTAACTTTTTATCAACTAACTGACTGTGTGCCATGTGTTACCAGGTAGATTCCTGTACTCCGCTGGGGCACAGTTTACAGTTTTCATTTATAAACCAAGAACTGCATCATTACAGTCTCCTGGAGTGACGCCTGTGATTTTCCGTGTGCCCAGGACGTGGAGTACAGGTGAAAGACCGCGGGTAAGCAGGGGCACTGCATATGTACATGGCATGTCTGCGTCTGTCTAGCGGTGTTGCGCTTTGCGGATCTCCGCATTGGCAAGTAAGATCCGGCTCCATGGTGGGAGTGGTTTCTGCAAAAAGTCTCTCCGAACGGTTTCGGAATCACAAAAGGGTAATTGTTTTAGCCCAGATGTTACTTTTAGGCAACATGCAGGATACAGTGTTCCCCCTGAGCTGATGAGCCCAATCAGGGAAATGATTAAAAATTGATTTTGTCCCTGTAATTACAGTATGTAAACTACTTAGCCAGGATTGCAAAGGAAGTGATTTTCTAATTACGTATATACTCTGGTGTCTAATGATTGGTTTTTTGAAGTAATGAAGAGAGAGCCCTAACGACTCCTTGGCGTTGTGTTGTTTAAAAAAGACCATCGTGGGCGCGGCAGACAAAGAACTCAAACTGAATGCCCGCTGCTGTTAATGCACGGGCATCTATGTGTGTCTGGCGTGCCTATGCCAGCCCGCATGCACTGCTGTGGCCGCAGGGAATGCTTGAGGTCTTCATAGCACAATAGAGCATCCTAATCTCGATTTAATACGATCGAGTACCCCTTACAGCAACCTTTTAAACCTACTGATACAATGAAGAGTCTCTAAATAATGTTCTCATTGGGTTGTGGAGCATTTCCAACTGGTGTTACTGGGATTTTATGAAGAACAGAGTGTGTGACCTTCTGGATGAAAGCAGTGTGTCCCAACGGTAGGATGAAAGGCTGAGTTGTTCTTGTCTTTCAGGTTCTCTTTTTTGCAATTATTTGACCAAAATTTGCCGGTTATGAACGTAGGATGATTGACCGTTAAAAGTCACAATTGTACCTAGACAAACGGTGTTGAAGCTCACGGAAGCCTGTGGTTGTCTGCCTTTTTGGCCGCTTGCTTCTGCGTGGACCCTGTCACGGTCACCACATTGTCTGGCCATGGAAATACCCACCTTCAAGGGGAGGGCGCAATGATTCCCAAAAAATCTTTGTAGATACAACACAGGCCTTGTCATTCCTGCGACCATTATACTCTGAGCTGTCGTTTTCGCATAACCCGTTGTTGGTTTTATGTCCCCGGAGTTGGAGCTGGGCGTCCGAGTGGCGCGGAGCGTGGCCCCGTGGCTCCGGACGGGAAAAGGATGCGCGCCCAGATCCGCGGTGCCCTTCCAAAAGCAAACGTAACGCGGGAGATGCCCCCAGGCCGTCAGACTCCTCCCTGGATAGGCACTTAAGCGGGAAACAGTACGCCAGTGCGTGTTACTCTTTAATAATTCACCTAGTAAAGCTGTAATCTGTCATTCTGCATCTTTTGACATATGATATTGAAATTTAATATTGTGTTAGTGGAAATGATGTATTGCCAGTGAGAGATGGAAGCCTTTCAATTTGTGTTGTTAAAGCCACAAAAGAAAAACCCCTCAGCCTCTTTTAAACCTATACACTCTGTTTGTGCCCCTGTATGCTGGGTGTGCTGTATATGAAGCTCATTTGGGCAATATTTTTCTATTCAGGAATTAATATTTAATTGAAGCACTTAGCTGGCAAGGTAAAGCTTCACGTGTGATGTGAAAAGATTAAAAAAAAAGTGTCATATGGAAAAAAAACTGTTGCTTGGATGGCCTTTTGGTTAAGTGAGCCATTTTGGCAGACGGTGGAGCCAGAGAAGCGGGAAGGTACGGGGAGATGGCACCCGTCTGTTGGACTGTGTTTTCGGTGTGAAATCCGTGCGGTGACCTCCATGCTGCACCCCGTATGTGACTGGGAGCCACTTCTATCCGAAGCTGCTTGGACAGTGTAACATTTTACACAGGTCCCCCCCCTTTTTCTTATTTTGAAGCAGTTCTGGGAAATTGAGCTTGGGAGGACAAGAGCAAGTCCCCTCGCGGAAACGGATCCAGCAACCTTCTGGTCACAAGTCCAGTCTGCCACGCTACCAGCTGCCTTCACGGCTCCACTAGAACATTCTCCTTATGTTCCCCGCAAGCCGGAATGGCGTTGGATCCCGGCTCTTCTGCCGGAATGTTCCTAGCGATTTATATGTTACATTACCACCACGTTTAGAGAGGAAATGTATTCTGGCCCTGTTTGGAATGCGATCGCGGCTTGGATGCGAGTCGTAGCCCTTTTCTCAACTCAGTGTTTCTTGACACGTAAAGAATGCGTCGTGTTTTTAGCCTCTGCGCGGGTGCTAATGATTTGTTATTCCTGTGATTTCGCTGATGTTCCGCGTGGAGACGACAGACCTGCGAGGGTGTCATTAATGCAGCTTTCGTTCCTCTCTGTCTCCCTCTCTCTCTCCCTCCCTCCCTCTCTTCCCATCATTCAAGTCCCAAACGGGCTGTAGATGTATATTCTGCGTCTAATTCCAGCCGGGATGCGACGACGCGGAGCTCGAGGCTGTCGTAGCCAGCCCAAGGCCTGACACGCAGCCTGACATCGTTTTATTGACTCCTGGGTGCTTAGCTGGTGTCCTTCCAGAGAAAGACGTAGGTAGCCGTGTGTTTGCTCAAGTTGTTCAGCGGTACAACAACCAGGCCCTTCAGAAACAAAGGTGGGCGAGGCTTGTTCAGAAGCACCAGGCCCTATGGAAGCATGATATGCGAGTTTTTGACCATGTACCTGCTTTCTTAATCTGTACTTTAACTGCATGTCTATATGTGTGTGTGTGTGTGTGTGTGTGTGTGTGTGTGTGTGTTCGTGTGGGGGGCGGACCTCCATCTCCCCTGTGGCAGTGGGAGTTGTGACCTTGCCGAAGGGGCCTTCACAGGGGGCAGCTTATCCTGCTGCCCGCCCCGTCCTCCTGGGTCAGCGCTGCCATTGACCAGTGCAGGGAGCTTAACCAACATACATTCTGGAGGCAGTGTGGCCAACTGGGGCCCTGTCCTCTCTGAACAGCCACCCTCCTTTCAATGCATGTCCTTCTGCGTTAGACGTGATTTATATCTTTATCGTATATTTAGGATGGGGGCAGGGTTGGGAGGCTTTTTGCAGGCCAAGTTATATGATCTGTGTCCTCATCTCTGGATTCCTCATGCGTGTGTGACTCAAAAGAAAAAAAAAACTAAGGATGAGTACATTTAGTGTGATTATGAAGCTGGCAGTGGGGCACACAGTTTACACCTCGTGTTGGGAAATAGCCTCATGGCTTTGCCTAATGCAAAAGTGTATCTGACATACCGTGTTTGCTCAGGGGACCTGAAGTGGTGGTCTGTCTCCAGGCCAGGAGCTTGGTCCATTCTCTGTATCTGTGTATGCCTCCTGACCCATCCCCTATGTCCCTAAATGCGCCTGCACCTTCCCCCATCCCCTATGTCCCTATACGCCTCCCGATCTGTCCCCCATCCCCTGTGTCCCTACATGCCACCCGGCCCGTCCCCCATCCCCTATGTCCCTATACCCCGCCCGACCTGTCCCCATCCCCTGTGTCCCTATACCCCGC
>JAODLD010000008.1:19214015-19227141 GCA_026781065.1 Mormyrops boulengeri
CCCCCCCCCCCCCCCCCCCCCCCCCCCCCCCCCCGGGCCGCGCCCGCCCAGCGGGGCCGGCAGGCGTGTCATGCCACATAGAGGGCTGCTCAGAGTAAAGCTTTCGCTTTGGGCCCTGCTGTCCACCACGTCCCCGTCACTGGGGGGTATGAACTGTGCAGGCTGTGATCTACAGGATGCAAAGGGGCTTGGGCGCTCTCCACAGCTGCTTTTATAAAGGAAATGCGGTCATAAGGACTCCTGACCTGACTGGTTACTGCCCATATACTAATTTAGCAATGGGCTGTTTCATTGGTGTGTTTGTTTGCTGATGTATGTATGTACTGGTGTGTCCATGTCTGCTGGTGTGTCCGCGTGTCTGCCAGTGTATTCGCGTGTTTGCTGGTGTGACCACAGGTCTGCCAGTGTATTCGCGTGTTTGCCGGTGTGCCCAAATGTCTGCCGGTGTATTCCCGTGTCTGTTGGTGTGTCCACATGTCTGCCGGTGTATTCCCGTGTCTGCCGGTGTGTCCACATGTCTGCCGGTGTGTCCACATGTCTGCCGGTGTATTCCCATGTCTGCCGGTGTATTCGCGTGTTTGCCGGTGTGTCCACATGTCTGCCGGTGTATTCCCATGTCTGCCGGTGTATTCCCGTGTCTGCCGGTGTGTCCACATGTCTGCCGGTGTGCCCACATGTCTGCCGGTGTATTCGTATGTCTGCCGGTGTGTCCACATGTCTGCCGGTGTATTCCCGTGTCTGCCGGTGTGTCCACGTGTCTGCCGGTGTATTCCCGTGTCTGCCGGTGTGTCCACATGTCTGCCAGTGTATTTGCGTGTCTGCCGGTGTATCCACATGTCTGCTGGTGTATTCCTGTGTCTGCCGGTGTGTCCACATGTCTGCCGGTGTGTCTGCGTGTCTGCCGGTGCATTCGCATGTCTGCCGGTGTGTCTGTGTGTCTGCCGGTGTATCTGCATGTCTGCTGGTGTATTCGCATGTCTGCCGTGCTGGGGTGTCCATGTGTCTGCCGGTGTGTCCGCATGTCTGTTGGTGTGTCTGCGTCTGTACTGGGATGATATCCACGTGTCTGCTTGTGTGTCCGTGTGTCTGCCGATGTGTCCGCGTGTCTGCCGGTGTGTCCGCTTGTCTGCCGGTGTGTCCGCATCTGTGCTCGGGTGTATGCATGTTCTCATAGCGATGAATCACAGGGGTCCCTTGGATAAGTCGGGGTAATTGACAAGGGTAAGTCAGGGTTACTCCTACAGATAAGACACAGTGATTCCTACTGATAAGTCACACTAACTCCCATTCGCGTGTCTGCCGGTGTGTCCACATGTCTGCCAGTGTATTTGCATGTCTGCCGGTGTGTCCACACGTCTGCCGTTGTGTCCACGTGTATGCTGGTGTGTCCACATGTCTGTCGGTGTGTCCGCATGTCTTCCGGTGTGTCTCCGTGCCTGCCAGTGTGTCTGTGTGTCTGCCGGTGTGTCCACATGTCTGCCGGTGTGTCTGCATGTCTTCCGGTGTGTCTCCGTGCCTGCCAGTGTGTCTGTGTGTCTGCCGGCGTGTCCACATGTCTGCCGGTGAGTCTACGTCTGTGCTGGGGTGTCCACGTGTCTGCCGGTGTGGCCACGTGTCTGCCGGTGTGTCTGTGTCTGTGCTGGGGTGTCCACGTGTCTGCTGGTGTGTCTGCGTGTCTGCTTGTGTGTCCACATGTCTGCTTGTGTGTCCACGTGTCTGCCGGTGTGTCCTCGTCTCTGCTGGTGTGTCCACATCTGTGCTGGGGTGTATGCATGTTCTCATAGCGATGAATCACAGGGGTCCCTTGGATAAGTCAGGGTAACTGACAAGGGTAAGTTAGGGTTACTCCTACAGATAAGACACAGTGATTCCTACTGATAAGTAACAGTGACTCCTACTGATAAGTCACACTAACTCCCACGGTCACAGTGACTAAAGATAAAGTTAGGTTACAGTGACTCCGGTAGATGAGTCGCAGTGCCCTTGTTGGGTTAGTCACAGCAATTCCCCTTTCTGACACTCTCTCCCTGTCCCTCCGACCCCCGAAACGACTTGCTAACTCTGATGACCGTCAGCAGACGCGCCGCGGTATGGGGGGGGCTCTCTCGGGCAGAGCAGGCATTCCACCAGCGATGTTGGTAAATGGATCTTACTCTGCAGTGCGTCGACACGTGTAAGCGGCCCATGGCTCATTAGCTGGCCCCGATCTGGCTGCAGATAGGGTGATGGATGGTGATCCGGCCCTTCCCCCCGCCCCCGCTTGGGACTCGTTACAGCGGGGCCACACTGCCAGCGAACTGCGGTGGCGTTCAGCCGTCGTCGCTGCGCGGATCCCCGGTGTGACATCATGAAGTGTTAACCCCCCCGCGTGAGCCATCCGCTGTCATGATGACACTGCCTTCGTTTGCCCACCCCCCACACCCTCCCCCCTGGTCTCAGCCATACCGAGATGACATTTCCCCCATCCATGCAATAGTGGTTTTACCCTCCGAGTGGTTAATTGGTTACAGAACGCTCCATAACCCGGGGACGACTTTACTGCTCTTAGGTTATACGGGGGGGGGTACAGCATGCGGGGGGGAACCCGTGC
This sequence comes from Mormyrops boulengeri, assembly GCA_026781065.1. Taxonomy (NCBI): domain Eukaryota; kingdom Metazoa; phylum Chordata; class Actinopteri; order Osteoglossiformes; family Mormyridae; genus Mormyrops; species Mormyrops boulengeri. The sequence continues at coordinate 19,216,606 of JAODLD010000008.1, forward strand.
TGTGTGTGAGGCTGCCCCAGACCACACGGATCCGCCCGCGTTACCGGCCACACCAAAGCTCGCTGAAGGAGGACGAGTTGCTCCGAATGAAGGGGCATGTCTTCCAGCAATCTGTCACTCCCAGGCATCTGGTAGCCCCCCCCCATCCGTTTTCCGTACCTCCACCCCACCCCCTTGCAAGTGTCACGGCGACCATGCTTGATCGCCTTCACGGCAGATGATGGGATGTGGCTTCCGGAAGCCGCCATCACTCGCCATCCATCTGTGCGCCACTGGCATTTCCGATTCCGAATCCCCCCTCTCCCCGCATCACGTTGAGGCCATTTGGCAGACCCTGAAATATGCCTCGCCCTCCTTACCATGACGGGGGTTGGACCCCGCATGGGACCTAAGTGAAACGTCCCGTAAAAAAAAATATGACAAATAAGTAGCAGCAAGGTGCAGCTGAGATCCATATGAAAGGGGGCGGTTTGCTGTCAAAATCAATAAATTAGTAACAGCTCCACATCCTGAAGAGTTGGAAGGATTCATTAAGCGCACTAATCCAGGACACCTCTACTGTACCTTTTAGTGCAGGGTGGGGGGGGGGTCATCAAACAAAAAGCAGTGATAAAGAACCTCAGAAATTGATTTGTGTTTTTAAATGACCGTTTTCCACTGATTTGTCATTAGTAGGTGTTTTACTTCAGCACCGAACTTCGGATTAAAAGGCTTTGTTGGCCTCTGACTGCCCCCCCACAAAATTCCCATGAGACTGGAATATGTGAGGGCCGTATCGTGTTTGGGTGTGTGGATGTCTTTTCTTCCCCTCGTCAAAGGTAGGAATTAAACATCTGAAAATAAGGAGTGTGCTGCGTTAATTTCTCCCGTCACCTTGGCTAAGCGCATCGCTTGGCTCATTTGCAGCGTATTTGTGTAGTTTTAAGGGGCTTAGAGCGCGTTCAGGATAGCACAAATGCTGCCGTTTAAGTTCCGTGGCACACCTGTCCCCGATACGGTGTCAGAAAGCTGGCCGTAGACAGGAGTGGGAGCCCGTTTCGGAGGTGTCCCATTTTATTTTTAATCCGCCAAATGCGTCTCGCAAGATCACTAACTTTTTTCTGAAGTGCCTTGTTTATGCTGTGGGGGAGTTTGCTTTCCCATTCCAGCACTCCATAGAGAGTGCAGAAGACCCATGATCCTAATCCAAGGCCTCTGCTCCGGGTCAGATCCGTCCGGGAGCTCGGGAACGCAGCAGTACGGTGTGAATTACTGTGGCAATGGCGTCTACTAGTTGAAATAAAAAAAAGTCTTTGAGCTCAAATCAAGCCTGATGCAGGAGGACGCCTTGGATCCCAGAACCTGTTCTGCTTGACTTCTGAAATGACCTCATCTTCGTATACGTGTTGGGGGGGCAGTTTGGGAGCTATCGTGTTGGCTTGGTTCGGATTGTATTTCAATGCCGCTTTGTGAAGTCACCCTATACCATCCAGCTCTCTCACCATCATTTACCTGATAAATGCAAACTAAATCTGGCCGAAGCTGACCGCAACCCTTCAGAAGATGTATTTAGCATTAATGTTAGCGCTTGGATCCCCCCCGCCCCCGTGCCTCCCGCCCACCACTAGGTCTTCGCCGTCTCGCCTTTGGAGAGGAAGCTTCCGATTGGCTTTGTTCCGTCCTGCCAGCCGTCAACTGAATCTGACAAGTGCTCCCGCCCGGCCGCCCCGGCTAATCGCGATCACAGAGCCCGGGGCCCCGCAGCGGTGCTGGCGACTTTGGTGGCTGGGGAATTTTGGGGTGCGCTGGTAAAAAGCCGGGGTGTCTCCCTGCCAGACAGATGGAAAGATCGATCCTGGTGTAGGTAGACATCTTTAACAAGGCTGGCTGGCGACCCACTTACCTGCCTTCAAAGGGGAGCCCGTCCTGCCATATTCCTGATATTTTTATTCATTATGTATCTCCTGGAAAAAAAACAGCAGCCCAGCCGCTGGCAGGATATATGATACCTCAGACGTGAGGAATCTGAAGAGGGGGCGATATCCAGTAAATGGATGGACAAAAGAATCCCTTTCACTTTTATTTGATTCGGTAAATAAGAGTTTGAATTTACCACTTATGTATAAAAAGCACAGGGTTTCGGGAAGAGCGAGGCCTTCCTCGGGAGCCTGTTTTGAATTAAATGCAGAAGTGACTTGTCCAGATTTCTTGCCCCGACTTTCAGATTAATTCTTTGCAGACTCTGGCTGTTTGTTTTTTATTTTATTTATTTTTTTCCCTCTTGGTCTGAGATCTTTTCTCCACAGCAGGTGCTCACCATACTCAGGGTCTAATAAAGAGCAGGGGGAGACGTGTATAAGGGCGGACCACCCACAGGCAGTTTGGGGGGGCACCTCTGCGTAGGGGGGGGTGTTGAGAAGGAAAAGCTGTGCGTGTGTGGAGCGCAGTTTATGCCACTCCTGGGGGGGGGGGCGAGGTGCCTCGCCGGCAGATAGAGGGGCCATGCTGACCCAGATGTGTGATCCCCTGGCTGGTGGGGGCAGCTCCTGCAATGGTAAGCTTGCCCTATCCTGGGGGCCCGGCCTTTTAGGAAGCTATGTCCCTCCTCTGATTGCGACGTCCGCTGTCTAAACTCCGATCAAAGCAGGTTTCTCAGCCACCAGAGTTTCCTGTTCAATCTGCCCCCCTCCCCCTCCTGTGGGGAGTATTTGGACCGCTCCGGTCAGGGCTGACCCCAAAGGTAAGTAAGGGAGCGAGTGCTTTGGCCTGGCTGGGTGAGCTGTGATGGATCTTTCACCCCGGATGACCACGGAGAAGCCGGGCTCACAGGCCAACACAATGGGTTTGAGAAACGGTCTGTCATCGCCATGGGAGCATATCCCATTACGGCCTTGGCCCCGGCACGCAAGTAAAGACACTTAGAGGACAGGTAATTGATGTGATTCAGGCTGATTCATCTGGCGCGTCAGAAGACGCCATCTGTGGCCTCTTTCCTATTTTTTTTCCTTTTTTTACTACGCCGATGACCTTTGGTTCTGGGGTGGCCGAACGTGGCCTCAGCGATCTGGGAGGGGCTCTGCTGCTGTACCATAGAAACTGTTGCTTGCACCTGCGGAGATGTTAATCACCACTTAAACTCCACATTTGCATGGGGCCCTTGAGGTTTAGGGGCCCCTGCTGTTAGGGCCCCCTCCTCATTGCACTAAATTGGCATGGTGACTTTTTGAATGTGGCCCCAGAAATGACAAATGGGCCTGCTTGCACCTGAACTGCCTCCATGAAGCAGGCGTGACTGTGAATGAGGACTGCGTGACACCCTGGCAAAGTTCAGTTATTAACGTCCACACCCATTGGCTGGCTTGGGCTTCACCGCCGGTTAATGGACTGCATCTCAGTGACAGGGCTTCTGGGCCTCGTCATGAAGGAGAGACAGGGAGCGTTTTTAGAGCGTATTTTCGAGCCACACTCGTGTTTCCTGCTTTTTAGAAGAGTTTTTAAAAAACGTGACTTGAAATAGGTATTGTCCAGTCTTGTGTCAATCCGCTTTCCACAGGGACTTCTGTGACTCTGGACCATGGTACCGTGGCCATTGCTCTGTAAAAGAATTGACAGATCATAGTCCTGTGTAGAAAAAGTGTGAAGAAAGCAAAAAACAGACTGTGAGTGAGGTCCCTCCCACCATACCTCCCCCCGCCCATAGTGACTGGGGATGAGAAACACACACTCATCCTTAAAGAAGACTGCTGTGCTCTTTTTCGTCCTGCTGAAAAAAACGACACGTTACGAATCAGCCAGGCTAGGAAGTGATTAGAATATATCAGGACACGCCTCCTCAGCAAGGTGGCTGCTGGGAAACGCCAGTTTCCTCACAAAATATCTCGACACATGGTTTTTTTTTTTAACTTTTTTTTCATCCCTGGTGAATTTAATAGTGTACACACATTCACAACTGAGTGACAGATGCGTCTGTCATTGCATTTCGGAAGCTCTGCCCCCTTCCCTTTTTGGCCACTCTGGGCTCCCGTCATTCTCTTTTGCCTTGCTGGGTCCCCTTCATAATGAACATGAGCCCTGTGTCCTGGAAACCCAAAGGTGCAGGGCCGTGAAGCTGACAGCTCTGACCTCACTGGAGAGCCCCCTCGATTTCCCTCTCCCAAAGCCATACAGCATTGGGCGAATTGGGGTCTAATCTAATCTAAGTGTGAGCGCCCCCCTCAGGAGGACCTTCTGATGATGCCCTGCTGGCGAGACAGCTGAGGGGGGGGCTTTCTGCGTCTGTAAGACAAGGCCTCTGAGCCCCCCCCCCCCCCAGTAAATTGCATTGCTTTTCTCCTTTTGATTTCCATTTTACGCATAATGCTCTTTCCCTGCATGTTTGAGCCAGTATTATTAGCATGCGAGTGTCTCTCAGGAGGATCCCGTCAGTGGGATCCTTCACTCCACATGCATTAGTGTCTCGTAATCGCCCAGCGAACTTGGGCAGAGGATGTGAACTTAGATACAAGCCGGGGTCCCTCTCCCCCTCCAGCACAGACACTCGCTGATGATTAATGGAGCGCGCCGGCTTTATGGAAATAGAGAAGCCCGGTTTCAGGAGCGGCCGGACGGTCCACGGTTGGCGTGCGAAGTGCTTAGATCTTGGCATTTCCCAGCGCGTGAATTTTTAAAATAGCAAATATCTAATGCGATGCACCATGAGTGCTACCCGCAATTATCCCGGCGCGAGGAAGGCGCTGGCGCATCCCGCAGGGGGGCTGAGATTTCGGGATCGCAATTCCTGGGAAAAGCGGCGTTCGGGCCGGACGGCAATCTGTTTTCCAGGGAGGGACTGATGAAACCCTTTTTGCAGGATTAGTCTCATGTGGCAATATGGTATCAACGAGGGGGATGGGGATGGGGGGTGATAGAATCAGCTAATAGGCTAAAATCTTACACTTATGGAGAGCGAACGATTTGCGCACCAGAAGCTCACTATATTTACATGCCGCATGATGATATTCATGTCTCCATTACCTTTGGAGAGTTTGGGCTCTATGATTTTATATGGGAAACCCATATAAAGAGCAGTTATTTCCTCTCCTTTTTGGTTAAATAACCTCCCCCCCCACCACACTAAGACCAGTTACATTTGACAGGTGGCATTCTATTCCTTCTCTGAAGGGCAGCAGAAGATATTGTTGTTTGATAAAGCCTCCTCATAAATGATGAAAAGTTAATGAAGAGGTAACCTAATGATGTAATGAATATTGTTTCACAAGGTCAAGGGGAGGGGGGTGGGCCAGATCGGGGGATGGGGGGCATCTTTATATAAAAGGAGAAGCTGTATTTTTGGCTGGGGGGTTGATGTTAAGATCTGACTCAGAGCAAAGCAGGTGATTAAAAATTGAGAGGGTTTGAGTGACACCAGGGAGGTAGAACTGGAGCCGGGTGGAATCGATGGGACTTCAGGGGGATCCACCCGGTGGGGGTGGGGGGTGCACTGCATCCAGGCCTCAGAAACAGAGATTGAACGTCTGTGTTCGTCCAATGTGAGGTGTGACCCTCACATCCCCCGCCCACTCTGTCTATACGGTGACTACGCTGACGGAGATTCATGGGATCCGTCCCCGGGCACATTGATTAGTGTACGGGGTTACACTAGCGAGGATGCATGGGGAGTCTGCGGCCCCAGCTCTGCCCACGACAGGGGTAATTCTGAGGTCTGTCTGCACGCGGGCTATTCCTTCCCATTGCTGAGCCCTAAGCGGGTCCTCGACAGTGGATATGCTTTCAGAGTCACTGCTGATGGAAACCCAACTCGTTTGAATGCGGGGCAGTTTGTTTTCCCTGGGGCAGACCGTAGGGGCGAGAGCATGGGATCGAAGCAGCCAGAGGAAGAGCCCGCAGACGCTTCCTCTTTCAGCCTCTCCAAGCCTCCAGAGGGGAGCTGCTCACTCGTGAAGCCGTCAGGTGCTCCCTTCGATCTGTTGTATCTTTCCTGTGGTCCCTGCGTGCCTCGCCACTGTGCTAACATTGTTCCGGAAGTGTACCCAGGGCCGGTGGGCTGTACAAAGTTAAAGTGTAGGGGCGGGAGTTGGCCCAGCTCCCTCCAGGGTTCTGATTCTATGCTAATGTCTGCTAGACCAGCGTGAGGCGCTGTCCTGAGGATCAGACAGAGAGGCAGGGGATGCTTGCGGGTTCATGGATCCACAGCATGGACATGTGTCAGATTCTGAAAGTACCAAGGGTGGGGCAACAGGGGTACTGAAAGCAGTTTGACCCTCGCTGTACCCCATCCCCAGTCAATCACTGATTGAAAACACATCATTGGATATTGCTAAGGTTGGCCCCGCTGTATGAATTATGCCCCACCTACCTTTAAAAAATCCTAGAATCCCTAGAAAGAATACTGTGCTCTCATTCAAGCGCTGCCTGATAGCCTTAGGACGGGTATAAGCTGGGGAAGGCTTGTCTTCGGCTGGCTTTGAGGGAGCTGGTCCAAATGGGTCCCCAAAATCCCCTGTCAGACACGCATGCCACATGATGGAGAGCCGCCTGTTTGGCAATTTAACTGCCCACGCCGACAGAGGCTTAGCCATTCCTGTTTAACTTCTAGCTGGATTTTTCGTCCTTCTGCAAAAAAAAAAAAAAAATGTTTAAAATAATGGGGGTACATCTATCTTGTTTACTCTGGGTGCCTCAGCGCGGGCTGTTTACGCGCCGGACGACGTTGGAGGTATTACACTCTGGTGATATTTAGATATCCGCAATAGAAAGGGCCAGTTTGTTGAGATTATGGCCAGGGGCTTATGGTGAAACGCGAAGCAGGACTTAATAAATATATCCAGCGACACAGCGGCGGATGGGGTGGGGGGGGGCTTTACAAGGACACAGCAACACAGGAGGGGGTCGGGGCAGAGGGGGGATACCGATTGAGTGAAATCATTTCCTTTTCTTAATGGAAAGATGACAGACTTGTCTGAAAGCCCCCATCTGTGCAGCACAGATCCGGGGTCAGCTGCTACGGCAGTGAGCTGGCAGGGTGGTCAGAGCTCGGGTTCGAGAAGGGCTGAGAGATGTCGGTTCAAGTTGAAGGATGGCTAACGCACATTTATGCCTAGCAAAGGGGAAGCGCTGAAGGAGCCCCGTGATTTTTAAATGACTCGTCTGTGTAGGATATTGGACACTAGGTAATGAAGGCACTTGGATTTGCCTCCTGTATTTCAAGTTAAAATGTGCAGGGGGGCGAGGCAGCACAGTGGGCGGTCCCTTGGAGGTGGAGCCATCTCCTGTCAAAAATGTAGGCAGTTCCGCACACTCCTGCCGAAGTTTCATTAGGAGGGAGACAGTCCATCATCCACTTAGGAGCACCAGTAAAAAAAGGGGAAAAAAACAAACATCTGCTCAGCAGGCCTATCTCCCGCTCTCTCTCCCTCCCCAGCCGTAAATCACCTCCCGGCGCACATGCACCCAGAAGCCACGGGATGCGCACGTAAATGTCACCCTCCCCCCCCCCCCCCCACCACCCCGCCCCCCGCCCGCAGGGGGGGGGGGGGCCCGGCCGTGGCCCCCGGAAACCAGGGGGGGGGCCCAAAGGGGCCGCGGTTAAATGGGGCGGTTAAACGCTAATGTCCTTTATGAGGCGGCCATGTTTACGGGTTGGGGGGATGGGGGGACTGCAGATAGCTCCCTCCTCTGCCTCTTTAGCCGACATGGGATGATGTAAACATGTTGTGAGGAAGCCTCGAATTCTCTTTCCTGAAATGTGGGCACGGTTCAGCAACTTCAGGCCCCGCTCGGTTTACGTAGGCCGACCCATTTAAGCCACAACTAACACTAAATCTTAAAGCGATCATTCTGCCACGCTCATGCCTAAACATATGCACACGCGATCTTGGTAACGTGTTTACACGTATGTAGCGATGATGCCCAGCTAATAACATGCACGTTTAACAGACACGTGGCACATCGTGTGCAGATTGCGCGCAGAACCGTATTCTGGACTGTAAACACACTTCAGCCAATCTGACAGCGTGATTTGTCCCAGAAAACAATCGCTCCGTACGTAAACTTTGGGGAATGTCCTAAAAAGAAGTATGAAACAATAATCTGTGTGTGGGCCGCAGACACCAGGAAGGCAAACATTTCACAATAAGCTGTTTAAATAAAGTCCTCGGCCACGATGGTCGCAGATACGACATGCTGTGTTAATTATGCGGGCCCCGGAAAAATAATGGGGTAAGAGAAACGTGGCTTTCCGGACAGACCGGGGGAGAGGGGGGCGCATAACCTGTAAAAGAGTGAGGCGCTCGCGGCGGACGTACAAGAAGATGTGTTGTTTTAACACAAAACAAAATAGGCCAGGGCAAAAAGAGAGAGGGACTGGGAGAGAGAAAAGCTTTACAATCAACAAAGGCCTCACTGTTTACTCTGAATTTAAAGACTTTCCAGTTCTGGCCCTCTATTGTACCATGTTACAGAAAGAAAACAGCTCTCCTAACTACCTAGTTTATTATTCTTAGGCAATGTGAAAAGTAATATGCATAAAAGTCCCGCTAATGCTCACGGTGATGTGAGTCCACGGTAACACCGATATGCCGTAACAGAAGTGGGGGGGTGGGGGAGCAGGGAGGGTGGATTATTTTCCGCGGAACGCCAACTCGAGGTCGCGCTGTCGGGGTGGGCCGCCCCGTTTAGGCCGGTTAACATAAGAATAGGGGTTAGCTGGTTTAAATTATTCCGCTCCTCTATGACCGCGTAGCAGGGGCTGCTGTTATCCACTTAAGACTTCAGAGGCAGCCCCCCCCGCTCCCCCGCCCCCATTCCCCGTCTCTGCGGAGGACTTGGGGCAGCGTATGCGGTCGCACAGGTCGAATCCCGGCGAGTGAGTGTGCGTGGGGGGCCGGGGGCCGGGGGGGGACGGAGTGTGCGTATCTAACACCGAGGCACCGTCTCCAGCTAATCGCATTACACCCACGGATCTAACCTTTGTTTCTGATTAACATTAACTCACCTTAAAATTGACTCGCGTAGGATGCGTGAAATACTTCTGTTCTGCGATTTTAAGGTCCGCTGAGGAATTGGGTTACAAATGCGTGGTTGGAGACCTTTTTTGTGTGCTTATTTTTATTTATTTAGTTTAAGTCATTTCTTGGACTGGGCTGATAGAGAGGATGGGTATCGGGTGAGTTCTGCTTAAATACATCTGGATGAGATGAAGTGGCACATGCTTAAACAGAAAGCGGAAATCCCACAAGCCACCCAGGCGTGCTTTTTGGGTTTTTACCACTTGTACAACGTTTTTTAAAGAGTAGCACAATGAGAGACATTTCATCGAGGCCAAGCAGCAGACTCTGAAGACCTGGTTGCAGGATGCCAGTGTTTTCCTTCAACTTCTGCATAGACTGTAATAGTTCTGACGCCATCGTCTAGTACCACTCTTACAGAACAATCCAGTAGATGTGTTTACTGAACGTAGATATTTATTCGGTGGGGGCCTGTAGCTTTCATAGCCTTCATGCCGGAGATGTTGTTTATGAGATTACTTGACCCAATGTGAACAACGATACGATTTTAACGCACATAATTAAATTCAGCATTGATTCCCCCCTCCCTTAATCATGGAAGACCTTGGGACGATCGCAGACGCAGCACGAAAGTGCTGACTGGCGTTTTTTAACAATTATTTTGCTGTTCAGATGACTCCTTGACACGCTTTGGCAGAAAGATGTGTATTAGCTTACTGCTTCGGGGCGCCTTGGAATTTCGGGAAAAGGCTAGGAGGGGCAGGTGTGACTGACACTCCCCTAGGGTTTATTTAACAGTTCTGACCGAACACCAGCCAGGATGCCTATCAGACGTTCCGGCTGCTTTCCTGGTTATTGGTCCCTCGCCCCCGACCCCATACAGTAACACCCAGCACCCAAGCACAGGAGAGACAATTGCAAACGTAGCGACGGGCCAAATAAATATGTAAATAATATATCTAAATGCAAAACACTACAAGTTTCCTTCTTGTATGTTAATTTAGGTTTGTAATCAATCGCCGGCTTTACAGTGCGGGTGAGACTCGGGCAAAGGGCGGGGGCCAGGGGCCGGGTGGGGGGAGAGAGCGAGGGAGAAACACCTATAGATTTATCCCCTTCTTAATTCTATTTAAACAAATGGCGGTGAAGCTGGAGAGTGCCGTGCAGAGGCATGCCTGGAATTATAAGCATCATGAAATCTAATCAGATTTATAAGAGGAATTGATTGTTGTGTGGCAGCATGACAAGGAGAGGGGTTGACAATAAGATGAAATTTTAAGTGTTAATTTTTATGCTAATCTGCCCGCATCTCCGTGTGATGCAATTTGGGCTTGGTGCGGCGAACAAAAAAATATATATGAAATTGTGCCATGTGGACGTTGGGGGGGGGGGATTGTGGGCAGCATGCAATGCATGCCTGTTCCCGAAAGCTTATAATTCATTAGGCATGTTTCTATTAGTATGTGTCACATTTGTTGGGGGGGGGGGCCCGTCCAGGCACACGCACACACCCATGAACATGCGCTGCCCCCCCGGGGACCCCCCCCCCCAG
>JAODLD010000008.1:19243439-19256394 GCA_026781065.1 Mormyrops boulengeri
CCCCCCCCCCCCCCCGCGCATGGTGACCGCCGGTGTGACCGTAACCATTGTAGTCGGCCGTGAGGAGGTGCCCCCGTCATGTAGCCTGACACCGGTTGAAGCAGCCCATTGTCGGCCTGGCTGAGTCGGTGTGTTAATGTATGTGTATGCACATGCACGTGTGTACGCCGAATGCGGTATTCTTTTAATGCAATAAACTTCCTCCCACAGGTGGCGACCTCGTTGTGGGTGCTGTTTGAAAAGCAAATGTTTCTCTGATCTTTGTTTGGAACACAGTGATGTGTCACGGAGCAGGAAGCGTCATTATATAGGAGACAGCATACTGGTCTGTCCTGTCCCGTACTGTACTACACCCTAAGGCTGGCCCGTATCATGCTGAACTCTTCTGTAGTATATGTCTCCATCCCATTCCATCCTCTACATACATTCCATACTGAACTGTACTCTTTTATATGGTGTCATCCTGCAGTGTCCTGTACTGAATGTCCATTCTATATCATACGGTACCGTAAAATGATCTTATACCAACCATACATTCTGTACTGTCCTGTACCATACAGCCACCCCGTATCCCTTGTACTGTCCTGTACCATATAGCCACCCTATACCCCCTGTACTGTCCTGTACCATATAGCCACCCTATACCCCCTGTACTGTCCTGTACCATACAGCCACCCTGTATCCCTTGTACTGTCCTGTACCATATAGCCACCCTGTACCCCCTGTACTGTCCTGTATCATATAGCCACCCTGTACCCCCTGTACTGTCCTGTACCATACAGTCACCCTGTATCCTCTGTACTGTTCTGTACCACACAACCACCCTATATGTACTGTCCTGTACCATACAACCACCCTGTACCCACTGTACTGTCCTGTACCATACAGCCACCCTGTACCCCCTGTACTATCTTGTGCCGTGCACTGTGGGAATGCGGTCTGCTTGTTCCTGGCAGCGGCGTCGGGGTTGAAAAGACGCATCTTTTCAGGGCCTGCGGATGAGCTGAAAGCTGAACTGGCTGATGACAGTCCTGTAAGGCCGCTCAAAGACGGATTGTATGACGTTTTTTTTGGGGGGGGGGGCACGGGGCCGCAGACCGATTCGCGTGGGGGGGTGGGCTTTCATGCATGAGCCGGGGGCCTGTCGTCCAGGTATTTTGGGTGAATTTTGAAGTAACCTGACTATCTGGCAGTAAATGAGTGATCCCTGCACTTTGGGGCCTTTGTGTTTCTCGATGGGCTCATCCTGCTTTGATTCTCCTGATGGGCCGATATGGTTTCCCCTTTCCGGGTCCGTGTCCGTGTCTGCTCAGAGCCTCTGCCTTCGCCTCCTCTACCTCGGACCTCACAAACTCATAATCCATATTGTTAGAGAACAGTGACCTTCTGTCTTTCTGTTCCTAATGTTGCTGTTATTCCTATTATTCCTATAATAATAGTAAGAATAAGAATAACAGAGTCATTAATAATTACTATGATTGTGTTGTAGCTGTTAATAGTTTTATTATTAGTAGTATGTTAGCATCTTTTTGCATTGATGAGCACGGTCATTGCTTTAGTGTAGGTTTTGTGAACAATTTAAAGTTGATAAGGTTTAATATTGCACACTTGGTGAATAAAGATTGATTTATTTATAATGATGACTTTCTACGTAGCAACTAATGAGCTATTGCATTGTAATTAGTCAATAATTTCTGGTCAATAAGTGCCCAAGATGACAGAGTGAGCCGTAATTAATGTTCCTCCATCGTCTTCGCGTCAATTTTGGGGGGTCAGGGCCGATTCCCAGCCACCACCTCACCCCTCTGTGCCCTCTATGGTTTCAACGTCGCATGCGAGTCACGCATCCGTGTTAGTACGAGCGCAAACAGCTTTGCACATGGCGATTACCTGCTCCTGCAAGCCGGCCGGGTAGCAGGGGCCGGCATGCGACTTGCAGAGCAGGGCGCGTGCTCGTCGCAGCGCTCGAGGCAGAGAGTATTAACCGCGAACTGTAAAGCAGCTGCTTCACTGGCGTGTCACTGGCGGTGTCATAGGAAGTCCTGGGTGCTCTGAGAGCTGCGACTTCAGTACCGTGGTATTTATAAAAGTGCATATGCCAGCAGCAGGTAAATGTTACGTGTGGCGATTTGACGGAGACCCAGGAATGAGACATGCGACCTCCCTCGAAGCGGTGAGTTTGGGGGAGGTGGGGTGGGGGGGCGTGGTGTGATGCCATAGAGAATCCGCCTGCACAGCCAGAGGTACAAGCAGGTGCTGGGGCACTGTGCTGTCGGGAGCAGGGAGGGCACTAGCTAACTTGCTAACAGAGAGAGTAGGAAGCAGCGCCCTGACTGTAATACGTCTGCCTGCCTGCCCCCTCCCTGTCGCTGAGGCTGCTGGATCAGACACGTTGGTCTGATAAACAGATGAAAAGAAGCAGGGGGAGGTGTGTTAACAGAGTATGAAAATGCTGTTGGTTAGTTTAACTGCTTTGTTTGAAACTTTCCCCTCTTGTGTTGAAACAACTTAAACAGAAACTCACTTTCGCAATTAATCTGTTTTTTTTTTCTTTTTTTTTTTAATTCCTCCATAAGGGATGAAATGTTGGCATACTAATAACAGAGTGAGCCCCTAAGGTTTCGGGCATCTGTGCCCCAGGCCAGGGCGGGCTCACGCGGACCGGCGTCAGGGTGCCGGGATTTCTGTTTCATGGGCCTTTTGCTCAGATTTGCGGGGCAGAATCTGCAGAAACGCTCACTGGGAGTGGCGCCACTGAATGATCCTGATGAAAGTACGTATGTGTCGCTTTGGCTTGCTTGTCTGATGAGCTTTGGGGGGGCGCAGGGCAGCCGGGGGACCGTCGGGTTAAATGAGTGCCGTTATCGTACCGAGCAAACAGTGCTTTTCTTAAAGAATAATCACCGGCTGTAAAGAAGCAGCATTACAGGTGGGCGCGGAAGCTGAATAATCGTGGACAGTGAGAGCTTCACCGGGCGTGTGTATGCACAGTGCAGGAATGGGAGAATATACGGCATGTTTTATAAATGCTCTTTTCTCCCTGCTGGGGGACAGAGTGCGCACCCTATACGCAGCGATCTCCCAGAGCAGGCAGTGAGAGCCCCCATTAAATTGACTGGTGCCCGCAGCTCCACTTGGAATAATTTTGCCATTTTTTATGACTGAGAGGAGGCTGAGGAAGCAGGCGCGCAGACAGGCACCCCCCGACAGCTCACTCGAGTCACAGATTTGTATCTCAGATAGCGGCCGCCGTGCAAGATATTTGCAATTGTTCCTGCATTAATTGTGCTAGACATGTTGGATGGCCAAGCCTTGCGAGGCATTATGGGTAACACGTGTAGGCAGCTGCCGTCGGCTCTCCTGGCCCGGGGCTAACAGGCATTTCCATACAAATTCCAGTGGAAATGTCACTGAGGCTCCGTCCATTTCAGTTCTTTCGACTCCCAGGTCACGGCTGTGGGTTCGAGGAAACGCAAAACAGACAAACAGGCAAGATCGGCCTGATCTGTGTTTAAATTTGACTCTTTTTAAATAGCTGATTGTTGATGTGCTCTGGCACGGGGGCAGACGGAGAGTGCGGGCAGAGTCGTACATATCACCTGCTCAGCCTAAAACCTCGCTAAAAGAATAACTATGATACCAGCCGTGTTTGCAGCCAGGGTCGGAATCAGACACTCGCAGTCATCATGCCAAGTAATTTTTATCCATTTTCAGTGATGCATTCTGCATAAACGTGCCCATTTCGGTTATTCCCTGATTTATGGGGCCTGAACGTGTGATAAGTCTGCAGTCAGAGGTGCTTATTTTTCATAAAAATTGGAACAATATGAACCATTTTTCGGGCAGCATCTGGACAGCCACATTAATTGGAATTTACAGCTGCAGTGACGTGGACTTGAAAGCTGCCCCCCCGACACACACACACACACACACATACTCTTAATAAAACCCACAGAAGAACATTAGTGTTGCGTGTTTGTTTGCTTAGCACAGTAATGTAATTAGCATGTGAATTTACAGCTATCCATGCATAAATCCATGCGACCAACCAGGCAGGTAGCCGTGATTTGTGGGCGGAGCTCGGGGGGGGCACCCCCTCTCTTTGGGACGTGGCCCTGCTCTGCAGGGTTTTCTTCATCCAGCAAGATGCCACGCATTCGCTGTACGTGATTCATACTGACTCACCACGTCAGCGCGCAGATGTGGAGGTGGGGAGCGCGCGTGGGGGTGTGTTTGGGAAGTGCGGAGCATAATTAACTTACACACCAGCAGCGTAGTGCTTTAAATGCGCTTTTTTTCCCCTGGCCACTTATTTTGGAACGTGCAGCTTTAAGAGGAGGGACTGACCGTGGAGGTTTAATTTACACAGAGATGAGAGTTTCCTCGGAGGCCTGTGAGGAGGGGAACGGGGGCGGTGACACCAGGAGCAGCACGTGTGTGTGCATGCCCATGTGTGTGTGTTCCATCTGGCACGAGGGCCAGCGCTCCTGTGGTGTCTATTTCCGGGGTACCCCGTTAATCTATATGGGGGGGCGGAGGGGTTGGGGCAGCCCAACCATTAGCATCAGCACATAGCTATGAACTGCGCTCAGCAGTGTGGCTGCCCTCTCCCTCATTCCTCACCAGGTGGGCCCATTTAATTGGGCTGCTTTCTGATTGGCCAAACACTTCCATGCCACAGGGGAAGGTGACTAGAGGCCTGCGTCCAGCTGCGGAAAAAAAAAAATATATATATATATTAAAATACACTCTTTGGCAAAACTACAAAACATTAAGCTTTTAGTGGTCTCAGCAGCAAATAATTGGTCAGAATATAAAGAAAAATTAAGCAAGCAGATGAAGTAACTTACCTTTTCCCTTTCATATCCTTAAATTTCTAAGTATTGTGGGTAAACTTGCAGATAGCTTTTTACAGGAAGAAGAGTCGGTGTTGTTCCACTCGATGTTAATGGCTTTGAGCAGCTGATGAGTAGTTGAAAAATGTTTCCTGGTTAGTTTGTGTTTAATATGAGACCAAATATTCCCTGTAGGGTTCAAATCTGGACTCTGATGGGGCAATTTTGGTTTTGGCCTGTTCAGGTGTATATACACCTGAAGAATAAGTTACAGTGAAAAAAAACTTGCCCTTCACCCAGACGCGAGGAACTTGGAGCGATTGTTGTCATTCTAACTCAAAAAAAACAACATCAAAGCCGAGGGCCTGCTGTTAAAGCCAACGTGCGTGAATCACGTGCCGTTAATGGCCGGCACCTAAGCAAGGGTCAGCTGGCCATTAATATTCAGTACTCCCCTTAATACTTAGCAGCAAGCACGCAAGATTATAGCTGCGCTGTGGCACCCGGCCGTGTCACCGGGCAGCACGCTAATCGGCTTAATCGGATATTATAGCTGTTTCTGTCGACTGGGGCAAAAACCTCGCTTTATTGTTTCCCAAGGCTTGACCCATCAGTGGCAGAGGCAGAGAGGCATAAACTCCCTCTCGAGGAAACCTCAGATATGACAAGTCTGGATGAGTGGTCGTGCCTCGTCAAGGTAGAGTTTTGCCTCTCCCGCTGTCCTGGGATATGCCCGGGATACTCCAAGCAG
Source organism: Mormyrops boulengeri (assembly GCA_026781065.1). Lineage (NCBI taxonomy): Eukaryota > Metazoa > Chordata > Actinopteri > Osteoglossiformes > Mormyridae > Mormyrops > Mormyrops boulengeri. Next base: position 19,249,026 of record JAODLD010000008.1, read on the forward strand.
TCGTCCGGACTCTCTTCTTATGAGTTGCCTACCTGCTGTTTTCATCTTATCGAGAGAGTGGGTGGGGCGCGGGGGCTATTGAAAAAAAAAAAGGCCAAAAACAATACTTAGCGAAAGCGTGCGGCTTCCAGTGGGTATTAAGCCTCGACGAGTGTCCCTGTGCCGGGATAAGAGGGTGTGTGCGCTCGAGTAAAGCCTGGCTTTTAAGTGCTGTTGTTAATATCGTAATAGTGATGTAGCAGTAGCTCCATGACAGGGCTGCCGCTCTGTTTCATTAGGCCATGTAATTGAAGGCATTCTGATAGGTTGGGCCGAAGTTGTTTAATTATGCGGCGCTATGCCTGTTTACAGTGCAATTACTGCATTCGCAATTGTATTACGGCCTTGAGATGGCTCTCCCGGTGACAGGCTCCCCCGGCGTGAGGCTGTGCCGTGTACTTTGTAAATTCGAAAAACGCTTCCCAGTTGTCACTTAAGTGCTATTCTTGTCTGCGGTTGCTTCTCCAAGCCGCTCTCAGGCGCGTACACGAGCACCGGGCTCCGCTCGCCTCTATGAAGCTCAAGTGCGTCGCACGGCGGTGCGGGATGAGGGAGATCGTTCCAGAGCTATATTTGATCCTGTGAAAACATGTGATGTGACTGTTAGGCTCCTTTCCTTCTTTTTTCTTTTGCTCCGGCAAGAAAATAGATTAAAGTTGAACGCTAAAAAGTTATATTCGGGTAAAACCAACACACTGGGAGACGTTGGACTGCCAGATTTCAGTGTGTTTAGCAGTGGCATTATTTGCTTGTCATGTTTTTTTGGGAAGTTGGTTTTCTTCTCGGGCTGTACGCCGCTAACCATGGTATGTGCTCTTTTTCTGCCCCCCCCCCCGCCCCCAGGATGGAGGAATCTAGTCTGTGCCTTGGCGTCTCTTCAGCGGTACCTGAGGCCGATGCCCACCTCAGCAACTCCGTCCTCAATGGCCGCTATCCCATCAGCCAGAAGCTACACCAGCTTACCGCACAGCTGGGTCATGCCTTCCCCGACCTCCAGAGCCGGCAGCCCATCCCTGAGGAAAAGGCCGCCGCCCCATTGGATGAGAAGAGCCATGCCCCCCTGGCCAGCCAGCCAATCAGCAGCCAGATGGCTCTGCTGGCTAACCAGCTGAACCGTGATATCGATGCCACGGCGGGCCTCGGCATGAATGGCCGGGTGGACCTGCAGCAGTTCCTGAATGGCCAGAACTTGGGCATTATGTCTCAGATGAACGACATTGAGGACGACGCACGTAAGAACAGGAAGTACCCGTGCCCACTGTGCGGGAAGCGCTTCCGCTTCAACAGCATCCTGTCGCTGCACATGCGCACGCACACCGGAGAGAAGCCCTTCAAGTGCCCCTACTGTGACCACCGGGCGGCACAGAAGGGCAACCTGAAGATCCACCTACGCACCCACAAGCTGGGCAACCTGGGCAAGGGTCGTGGGCGTGTCCGCGAGGAGAACCGTTTGCTGCACGAGCTGGAGGAGCGAGCCATCCTGAGGGACAAGCAGATGCGCAGCAGCCTCCTGCAGCCACGTCTGGACCTCAAGCAGCACCCTCAGGCTGTCCAGCACCAACACCCAGCCCCACAGAGCCACCAGCAGCAGCCGCAGCCCACCTCGGCCTGCGGGCTCCTCACACCAGCTGGCCAAGGCCCCGCCGCTGCCGTTGCTGCCGCTGACAACCCGGTACAGCCGTCAGCCTCTCCCAAGCCGGCAGGCCCCCAGGACGAGCAGGCAGCCGCGCCCAGTGGCTTCCGCTGCACCTTCTGCAAGGGCAAGTTTAAGAAGCGCGAGGAGCTGGAGCGCCACATCCGTATCCTGCACAAGCCCTACAAGTGCACACTGTGTGAATTTGCCGCCTCGCATGAGGAGGATCTCATCGGGCATGTGGAGAAGGCGCACATCACTGCTGAGTCGGCGCCGGGCCAGGGCAGCGGCTTTGGTGGCGAGAAGCCGGCTAACGAGTTCCGCTGCGAGGTGTGTGGCCAGATTTTCAGCCAGGCCTGGTTCCTCAAGGGCCACATGCGCAAGCACAAGGACTCATTCGAGCATTGCTGCCAGATCTGTGGCCGGCGCTTTAAGGAGCCCTGGTTCCTGAAGAACCACATGAAGGTACACCTCAACAAGCTGGCCATGAAGAGCAAGCCGCCCGATGCTGACGTCCCCCTCGGCATGAACAGCATGGCCCAGGAGGCCCAAGCCAACCTCTACTCTCGCTACATCTCCTGCCTGCAGAGCGGACTCCTCTCTCCTGACAAGTCAAGCCTCTCTGACCAGCACCAGATGCTCGCCAAGGCTGGCATCGCCATGAAGGAGAAGGAGATGCTGGGGAAGCTGCTGTCACCCATGGGTGGCATGAGCCACGGGCTGGCCGATGGCGAGAAGCGCCCCCTTCTGGGTTGCCTGAACCTGGTGCCCCCGCTGAAGTCCAGCTGCATGGAGCGGCTACAGGCGGCAGCCAAGGTGGCGGAGATGGACCCGCTGAACAGTTACCAGAGCTGGCAGATCATGGGCCGTGGCATGGCCATGGAGCGCTCCTTCATGCCCAAGGAGCCGCAGCGTGGCACGCGGGGCCCCGACGAAGACCTGCTGAGCGCTAGCATGGTCTTCGCCAAGGACAAGCACAACTTCCCACTGCTGGGCGGCTCTGATGTCCACAAGCAGAAGCTGCACATGGAGACGGCGCAAGGGGCCAAGGGTGGCAATGGGGCCCCTTCCTGCAAAGACGACGGGGCCTTCGAAAGCCACCGTGACTTTGCGGGCCACTGTGTGCGGGGTCCGGGCTTCGACTGCGGCCCTGCTGGCGCCAAGGAGAAGCCTGCTGAATGCCCCGACTGCGGCCGTGTTTTTAGGACTTACCACCAGATGGTGGTGCACTCCCGTGTGCACGGCAAAGAGCCCCGACTGCCCGAGGAGGGCCCCCAGCACAGTGGTGGCCTGGACGAACGCCGTGGTTCTGCTAGTGACCCTGAGTCTCAGTCCATCAGCCGCTCCACCACACCGGGCTCCTCCAATGTGACTGAGGAGAGTGGGGCTGGTGGGGGCCACTCCCAGACAGGCAGCGCCCAGGAGGACAGCCCACACCCATCCTCGCCGTCCTCAGGTAACCACCCTCACTCTTACTAACACGTTAGTCTACATGTTCCTGGTCTGCTATGCACTGGAGTCTTGTCCAAGGCATTTCCCTATGAAGATCAATCAGAAGGAAGTGCTGGTCATAAATTTCTCAGCGGGAGGCGACTTGTTCTCAAGGCAGATTACATGCCAAGTGGTAACCGCTGACGGACGTTGGTAGAATCTTCAGAATCCGTGGCAAAGTGGCAGATTAAAAAGGAAAATGAGGAATGTACTGGAAATACCTGCTATGGACGAATCGCTTAAACTGAAGGTTTCTGCCAGCCTCGTCCAATGATGAACAATATTTCACTTCTGTAACACAGCTGTGACTCCAATCACTTCATCTCATTTTTTAATATAAAGTTTTTAGTCTTGCTTAAATGGTGCCAAGAAATCAAAATTTTGCAATTTAGCTACCTCTATATTTAAAATCTGGCCTTTTAATGTTGAAAAACAAGCCTACAGACTTATGCGCTCATCTAAACATTTCCGTAGGATATATTGGAATTTTCCATGTGTTTTTTGTTTTTTAGTTAAACCTGTTTTATTATACACATTCCACAGAGTAACACAAGACTGGAAATACAGGAGAAACTGAACTGAACTTTTTTTTTTTTTCTGTTACGGTGAAAAGTGATTGTTGTATACATTTGTGTAAGATTCAAAAACGCTGTAGGCAAGTGAAGCTTTTCTGCCATCTTACAGAGCTGCTGCAGAGTTGGGGGTATGTTATCTGAGCCTCTGCTGAGAGGCCAGCCTGGACAGCACAGTGCCAGCAGAGTCCTGCTTCATTCACTGTTTTTCCACTGAACAGCTAGGCTCCTGGCCTCCAGCCCCAGATTGCAGGCCTCCAGGTCGCAACGAGGTCAAGCTACACCAACAAATAACTGCCCATACGTGCTTTTTTTTTCTGCACCTGAGGAGAGCCTTAAAAACAAAGAAACCAAAAAAAAAAACATTTGCTGTGGAATGCATTTAACAGAAAATACTGAACTGCCAAATACCACCCATCTAACACACTTTATTAGCTTGCAAGGGCCCAGGAGATAAATTCTAGCCCTCCACTGCCACATCTGAAGTAACAGAAAAGTGTTACTGTTAAGGAAAGGCAACAACTAAACAGGGAGACCTAAGAGTTCATGTCATTGTTAAAGACAGTTTTACTTACAGTATTACCACTAGATCTGCCATAACAAGCTATAAGACAATTTATTGTATTAGCCATTGTGCAAAAGGTGAACTGCTCTGTGTGTGCAGCTTATTGTGAGCACGGATCGATTCACTCTATTAGATGCTAAGATAGGCACAAGCAATAGGGGGAAATACTGGTAGTTTCAATGTGTGATAGTATATCATTGAGGATGTCTCTGAAATACTTAAAAGACCGGAACCATCAAGACTTTTCAGATGAAAATTCCCTTTCAAACATGAAGTGACAGTTAATGACACAGTAGGTTTTTGGGGAAGTAGCTATTTTGAATGGCAGAAGTTCAGAGTGCAAACCAGCCCTTTGCTTTAAAAAAAAAAAAAAAAACAAAACAAATGGGAATGTATGGTGCTTTAGGCAATCTTGCTTGAAAAATTGGGTTATTGTATAGGTGACACTAGCAGCCACTTTTGACTCCCTTTTGAATCTGAAAGTTATCACCAGAAGATAACAAGGTGATAGAAGTCCACTTATCACCTGCAGCAGATGAGCATGAAGAAGAGGAATCTGATGTTTTTTGTACTTGGAACAACCTGGATCACCGACTGCGATTCTTTTGGGGAGCGGGAGCTAGTTTGGGAACTTTCGCTGGAATTAAAGAAAATGACAATTAAGTGTATATCTACTGCAATGAAGCAGATGTCAGATGTCTAGGGACTTTTTCAGCCTGTTATCCCAGTTCTCATCTCTACCTACCAACAGTCCCGGGCGAAAAGCATGTTTACGATGTAGAATGCACCAGATTCACTAGCTATCGATCGTGGCCGGGACAAGTAGTTACGAAGAGTGATTTCATGCACTGCTGTTTAGCTGAAATTGCAGGGCTAGGATAACTCACCATTTCCCTAGAGTAAGGTATTGAGCTCACCACTGAAATATACAGGGCTTGTGTGATACTTGTGACCAGCGTTATCTGTTCCCTGTCAGAGACTTTGCAGTAAATGTGCTGTCATTGTTAGACATGTTACAGTATAGGCTCCTCAGATTAACCCTTTAGACCGAAGGCTATATTCCCTGTACACTATTTATTTAAAAACACAATAGGAAGGCAGTCAGACCTTTTCATTGTGCCACCTGTCATTTTATTAACCTTAAATAAATAGTAATTTAGTATTTTTCTTGACTGTTACGGGGAGATAATGGTGCTGTTCCTATTGCTGTATTTAGTCATTTGCATTTCATGCAGACATTTAAGTAATGCAATTTAGATTTGGGATTTATTATAATTCCTATATAAAGCCCATTTTAGACAACTGAAGAGCACATCTATCCTTTTCAATTATGTATGTAATGCCCCTCAAACCTAAAGTATTTCTTTTGGTTTGCCATCTTATGTTGCATTTTTGACTTTGACTTCCACCCCACAGCATTAATCCAGAAACTGCGTGATTTTTATTAATCAGCAGCGAGCCTGGGAACACATATGCACGAATGTATGAAGGACCGCTTCTTTACAGGAAGCCTCACCTTTACTCTGTTCAAACTGGAGAAAAGAGAAATCAATGCTGAAATGCAACCGTGCTGCCCCTTTCCAGACCAGAAGGGTCAATCAGACACAGGATCCCCACACTGCTCTGCTCCTGCGTGTGCGTGCATGCACACTCACCATTTTTATAGATTTCACCATATAAATCTGCACATTGATCCCTAGGCAGGGACACACAGATACTTTCATGCTAAGAAAAAGAGCAGCAGTCAAGGCTGCAGGGACATGCTCATACACACAACTCTTTGAAGTTTGTGAAACGATAAACTGATCCCACATAAGCCTCACTCCCATGCTTCTGTTGTGTTCTGAAAGTTTGCCTTGCTCCATTTGGACTAAGTTTAGCCTGCTACCTTCCTGGCTAGGTTCCCCCAACTCAGACTTTTTTAATCTCAACAGGACTTTCCCAGTTACATAAATGTTCTTTTCATACATTCACCCATGAAACTCTTCCCCTACTGCTGCATTACCAAAGTAACGCCGGACAGCCACGAAGGTTGTGTTGGATTTGTTGTTTGCAGTAGCTTTCTTTCACCGCTGTTGAGATGTTACTGAATAGTCTGAATTCTAAAAATACCAATAAAACGTTTTAGAAAATATATATATTTTTGCATTTTTACTGTTCCTCAGACTTGTGACCACGTTGTAGAAGTATAATCCCCATTCTGGCATCACACAGAGTGAGGAAAATAGGCCTGTGTCCTACCGACAGTACAGCATCCTAATCCACTGCCCCATAATCAGCTTAGCCCAGCAGCCATCATGGCCCCGGAGAGCACCCCTCTATCCGTACCGCTCCGTTCTTTTACTGCTTTCGCCTGGATTTCTACATGTTTGTTTCCGCGCGCTCCCTGCCGACATACACTGCAGCCTTTGCAAATTCACCGATGGCTCCCTAGGGGGCAACATTGCACGTTGTATTTTTAGTTTTCCAGCTTGGCAAGGAGTTGAAACCACAGACATGTAGTACAAAATAGTTGCATTTGACCAGTTCTGCTAAACCTGCAGTCTTTGTGCAACTTATGTCCCAAGTGTACAAAGTGTGAATCAGAGGTATGAATTCAAAAAGCGCTCCATCTACTTGAGCTGCTCTTTTAAGAAATACTTTTTGAAACAATTTTGCTCATAACTACTAACGTCCCAAAAAACAGAAAGGGACTCAGGCACACTTCTAAGGATAAACTGCAGTGAAAACTGGTTCCTTTCTTGCTGAATCCTTCCAAACTCGCCCTTCAAACTTCATTCTAGTAAGCAGTCAGACCCATACAAAGAAAATGGTTTGCTGTAAATGTCAAAAATGGCAACTTGAGAGGTCATGCAATATTCAGATCAATAACTATTTTATACTTGTGCACATGTATTATGCATGTGAATATGTATGTCTTAGATATTCGATAGGTATAAACAGCAACTTAAGTCATTAATATAAATACAGCACCCCCCCGCCCCCAACACACACACAGATTTTGTTGTGTTTATTAATACCCAAATAAATTGAGCGGTGTGGTTTGATGTTCAAATGTAGGCAGAGTGC
>JAODLD010000008.1:19328733-19347806 GCA_026781065.1 Mormyrops boulengeri
GCTGCGGCCGTGACCGGGGTCTAACGCCCTCCACACCCACTCCGGCGGGCGGCCCATTCGCCGGGGGGGGGGGGGGGGGGGGTGTTTGTCATGTGCTGATGAGTCCTTATAATAATATACGAGCGAATCACTAGCGTTCGGCAAATTAATCAACTGCCTCCCCCGCAACGGCGGCCTCTGTCTCCCTTCCAGCACCCCCCCGACACACACACACGTCCCCCCTCGCCCCCACCCTGTCCCAGCCGTGCTCCCACCGGCCGGGTTAGGTGAGGCTCTCTTGCTCGCAGATGGCCGAGCTGGCATCGGTGGGGGCGTTTATATAAGCATGTTGCTGATGGTCTGCCAAGGTGGAGGGTCTGTGTGTGTCTGTGTGTGTGTCTGTGTATGTCTGTGTGTCTGTGTGTGAGTATCTGTGTGTGTGTGTCTGTGTATGTCTGTCTGTGTGTCTTCTGTCTGTGTCTATGTGTTTGTGTGTCTGTCTGTGTCTGTGTGTGTTTCTGTATGCGTGCGTCTGTCTGTCCCCTCGCAACTGACAGGGAATACATGGCCCGCCTTTGGGCGCACGGGGCTGCTTGTATGGGTGTGTGTGTATAGTCTGCACGGCGTTCCTCTATGTGCGACCATATGCGTGTCTGCCTGTCTCAGTTCAGACCACCAGGGGGGGCAGTGTGGGGCTGCTGGGGCTGGGACCTTCGAGCCAGCCAATCATGCGCCCCTCCCACTGTGGTCCCGCCTCTTCAACTATCTGCATCTCTCGCAGCAGATGTGCGGTGTGACGGGGCTTCACAGCTGCTGCATCCCTTGGCAGGGGCGACACAGACCTGTTGACCCCTCTCACCCCCCCAAAAACTGGTGTCCTCAAACAAAAAAAACTTCCCCCACATACAAACACACACACTCAAGCCTCTGAGCTCTTGCCTGGGGCCTGCAGGGGTTAATTAGGAGGCTGTGATAATGCCTGGCAAATGAACACGGAACACAAATGGGATTTTCCCCCCCACACTTCTTCCTTGGGAATGCTTTTTGTTTGGTTTCAAATAGCCAGTGCTCCTGGGGAAACAAAAAAAGGAAGAACAGATAAAAAGAGGGAGGAAAGCAGGCAGACTGGAGTTGGGATGCAGGAGAGGGGCACCGGGGCCCTGGTGTGTGTAGGGCCGCAACAAAGGGCCTGGCAGCATGCAGAGGCGAGTGCAGCCCTACTGGGATGTGCCAAGGGGGAAATGTGAGCTGGGGGACTAAAACTGGTGCCTGTTTGGGGATGGGGGGCCGGGCAGGGGTGATCCGCACATATGGGAACATCTACTCAAGGACGTAAGAGAAAGTTTGTATATTGCAGCTGCACAACTTTATTTTATTTAAATCCAAAGGTCTATTTCCGGGGGGCATTAATGAAGCCAAGTTAAAAATTGGGGGGTACACATCTCCGGTGCCACCCCTGTCTCCTGCGCCCCCATGTATACTGCCTGCTGAGAGAAGACGACGACCTTGAATGCTGAGAGGTGTGGATCTCGAGAGCTGTGTCTCTGAAACATCACACTCATTTGTTACTTTTTTACCACTAATAAAATCAGACAGTTTACTAAAAAAAAAAAAACATTTTTAGGTGCCTGTTGTTATAAGTGCACAGCCTCCATTGCAGGGCCGTGACAAATAACTTGGCAGGTGTAATCAAGGGCCTGGACTCCAGCGCAGGCCGCCTTCCTACCGGCAGAGAGTGACTCAAGCCGGATACAATGCTGTGGATAAATTTAATCCGCTCCGCAAATCTCTGCCTCCCCGGCTTTCGCATCGTTATTACCATGCGGCTTCTAAGGTGCACCACTGAATTCCTCAGAATATGAGTGTCGTATTTGTAAGGCCGTGAGTGTGATGCTATTGTCTTTCACTGCGTCGGGTGAACGTGTTTTCAATGGTCCTCTTTGAGTATCGAAGGTCCAGCCGCTCATAACCAGATCTGCTCTTTGGCCAGCTTTGGCTGATCCTCACTTTCTCACTATTGACTGTTGCCCGAAATCATTCGCGTGTGTTTGTGTGTGATTGTGTTTCAGAATAATGCATCCCGGATTAGAGTCGAATGCGTTTCTTATCTGGACTGTAGCTGCCGATGACTATAGTGGTTGGGGGACTCTGGTTAAACTGTGCAAGAAAATTGGGAGAAGTCGTACTGGAAAACTGATGAGAAGACCAGCCTTACAGGCCCAGCAGAACTGCTCCCAAACGAAAGAGCACAGCCATCTTTCTGCGGTTCAGGCTTCCTTCCGCCCAGGGATGTGTCTGGCTGCGGCATCCAAAAGTTGAGGTAGTCCCTGTCGCACGATGCGAGGCCCACATTCTGGAACACGGGCAGGGTATCGATTTCAGTGCCCCGTATGGATGCCTTTGTATGCGTGACGCCCTTCTCACCTTTTTTAATGAAAGCCGATTGTATGGTATTTAGGCTATTTCTTGAATGCGAGGAGGAACACGGTTTGCAGTATTTAGTGTCCACTGTAGCATAGAGCGCAGGTTCCGCGTGTTGGGGCTGAGCCGACCGATGCTGACACGCATCTCTCCGTTGCGCTTATATTACGATTCACAGAACGTAGCGGCACTTTGGTACAGAGCGTGCTCCCCAAAAACTTCCCCTTTTCAAATGTTGCCCCCCCCTCAAGTATCTGACCGCTGGTGTGTCTGTTGCCCCCCCCCCCTCCAGGCCAGAAGCCGTTCCAGTGCAGATACTGCCCATACGGCGCCACCCAGAAAGGCAACCTGAAGACCCATGTTCTGTGTGTCCACCGCATGCCGTTCGACAACAGCCAGTACCCCGACCGGCGCTTCAAGCGCCCCCGTGTGGACGCAGACGCCCCATGCGACTTGGAGGACTGCCCCCCTGGGGTCTCTCACCTGAGCGCGGGAGACCCGCCAGCCCTGGAAGGCCCCCATTCCGGGGAACTGCAGCAGCCAGGAGACAGTGAAGGGCTCCACAGCTCCCGGCACTTCGAGGCACCTCCTGTGTGGGAATTCACGTTGCCGCGGCAACCGCAACCGCAACAGGAGTAAACTCCTCAGGGGGGTCACAGGGCGGGGGGGATTGTGATGAAGTGGGGTGTGCCCCTAAGGATATAAAACATGAATTAGAGTTATATCTTAAAGGTGTTTAATAACGCAGGTAGTGAGAAGGAGATGTTTGAGCTTAATCAGCGAGCAGGAAGCTGGGTGGAACCAAAGGCACCTGCCAGTATCACTGTAATGAGACACACTGCCACACTCCCAGATGAATGATTATGGGAATTTTTTTTCTTGTGAAAAGAAAAATAGCAGGAAAAAAGACATTAAATATTTAAAGTGATTTTTTTGGTCCCAAAAATAATGCTTTTACCAGAAAAATGATCCACGCGAACGATTTAGCGTTGACTGGAACACGTAGCGGACCGGGCCACGGCCTAGAGAACCCGACACCGGCCGCTGCTGCTCGGCCAGCGGGGCGCATAGCATCATGGGGGGGCGCCGCGGTGCCAGCCTGACTGGTGCTGTCCTCACAGACGAAATCAATCGCGGCACTGTGGCGGAGGCGCTGCGGGAGAAATCGTAGATAGGCAGGCCGGCCGGGTCCCCGCCTGGCCGCTCTCGGGTGTCACATTAGGGAGCCCCCCCGCACGCTGAGCTAAAGATAGCACGTCGCCTCTAGGCGAGTCAAACATGAATAGGAGCTGTTAATCCACAGAGATCCGTGACGTGTGGTCTCGGTATTCCTGTCCATCTTACTCCTGCTCCGGGAGGGAATGCGGAGCGGCAGTCCTGACCGCGTGTGTGCGGCATCCCACTGAGTGTCATGGGGAAATGGGGGCCGGTGTGGCTGAAGTAACGCGGCCTCCCGGACACAGCATGGGGATCCCCTCATGTCCCACTTAAGACACCCCCACCCCTCAAGAAAACATTGGACCATCTGCTAAATAAAACGATAATCACTCCCTGCTCTGGCTCTCTAGCTCTAACCTTTGTAGTTTTCATAAAATTCAGTTTTGCAGTCTCTCTTTTCAGATTCCTGCCCGTTTCTCTATCTACACAAGGCCCGTTTCACTAGCTTCCCTTATCCATCCACCATGACCCATAGCTGCTACCCTCAGTGAAGGCCATGCATTGGATCCTTCCAGAACAAAGGGACAAACCACCGATACACTCTTTCAAGGCGAAAGAAAAGTGAGTGAAATAAAAAAAAACAGACTGAAAAAACAGCACGTTTATGGAAAACATTTCCTAGAAAATAAAACGACAGTGAAGAGAGTCCCAGGCTTCCAGACACTGGTTGGTCCCCGGTGCGGTCAGTTAGCGGATGTGTGCGTACGACTACAAGCGCCACCCTGAGACCAGAACAGAAGCATAATCTCAGGACAAAACACGAAGATAAAAAAGGATCAACTGTGTTTCCTAGTGTATAAAGAAGGACAATGAGTACAGTAACTGTTTTAATGGGGTTGCTTTACAATTTGCTTTTTGGCATCAAACAAGCTGCTTAGAGATTTTTTTAAATAATTTCTTTCCTAGTATAGTTTTCTCCGCCTTACTTAAATGAAGTTGATCAAATTAATGCAGCTGTTTGTACAAGCCCTTACAAGGGGCCGTGGTGTTATACATAAGCGTATTTTATGACTATAGTCAGCTTTAGGGATTAATCTGCACTACTGTGTCTTGGTGATTGTGTCAGCTGCTTGTTTTCATGTGTGTGTGTATATTTGTGTATGCGTGTGTATTTGGGCTCATGCACTGCCCTCAGTATATTAGATAAAAGAAGTTTTAACAGTTAAAATCATAAAGAAAACAGAAACATTCCGTTTTCTGACTCTGTTCCTGCTTCCCGACGTCTCCCTGGTGTCCTTTCAGATATAAGCTTCAATAATTCCCTTCATGACACTGGATGTTCTGTTCCCCCTCTGTACCCCGGCAGTGAGTGTTTCAATGCCACAGGGTCCACTGCTACTGTTTTGACCTTTCCAGTCCCTAAAATCCCCCCATTGCCCCCCCCCCAGTAACCATAAACTCCACCCCCGAGAGTCGGAAGACCAGGCATCTCAATCTCGCCCAGACTCTCGGAAAGTAACCGCTTTGACTCTGTAGAAACCTATAATCTGTGGTACTGGTCACGATACTGTCTACATTCCTACGCAAAAGACATCCCCATCATGGAGGAGGAGTGGAGAGGATTTTGTCGCTATGCCCATAACATTGACATTGATGACTGTGTATTTAAGGGTTATTCTTGGTCATTATTTATTATTGTTCATCTGTTGAAATAATTTGATTCCGCTGTAGAGGTATTAAACGTTTTTAATTCTGGCATTGACTGATTTCTTTTTGCTGTGAGAAGTTGACATGTCTTTTGAAGCAGTGCTGTCTTACGCAGTGTTTTACGCAATAAACCTCTACCTCTGGAGAAAAACAAAAAAAAGATGGCTGACCCCGTTGTTTCATTTTCAGTCTCCGCATTTCCTTTCAGGCTTATTCAAGGGTTCACTGATGGTCTAAAGCATCACTGACTGCAGTCCGTGGTGAGGGCGAGGTCCCCACCCTATTTCACCAGAACAAAGGGGTACGTGAGTGAGAGATGACAACATTTTGCTAATCTTGAAAGTCAACATGCTCGCACCAGCAATGAAAAGTGTCACACTGACGAATATTAGCTATTCACTCAACAGCCCGACTTGCTGTTTTTTCCTGAGTCGTAAAGTTTTAACGTAACGGAATTAAAACTGAATCTGAAAATTCCACAACTCGCAGTAAATGGCGTGGCCTGCCGCCGCTTAAATCAGCGACGTCTGCCATCAAATTAGCAGGTGTCATGTTCCCCGCACAAAGCAGACAAACAAGTCCCATAAAAAATAAATAAATTCTACATCATCCTTCATAAATGGTTACGAGCTCCACCTGTAACAGGGCGCCGGCTAAGAATTGCCAACGAAGGCCTCTGCTAAAGACGGAAGCTGTAATTTTTACACCACCAGAGGACTCGGCCTTCCCTCCGTCCACCAACGACATGCAATCGACGTTGGAATCTGCAACGGTCGGACCTGAAATGCAGGAGACGAGCTCGACGACAGTCATAAAAAGGAGGGAAAAATTAGAAATGTTGTACCCGCCATGAGTACTTTTTACTGTTAATGGAGAAATACGGTATGGGTCGTGTTTAATGGGTTTTATTTTTATTATACTATGCTGAATAATTAACTGTGAGGCGGGATGTCATACAGATTTATCTTTTAATTAAAACGGCATGGTTCATGCGTATTTGAGCAGTAGCCCAAATAAATGCAATATAGGAATTTATGTTTTGTTTATCATGCTCTTAATTATCAAGAGATTGTTCTCCTTCCATATATATTTTTTTCTTATAAAGTTTTTTTTTTTTATTATAAAGGTCTGTATCACCAATAAAGCCTCATGCTCGAGTTTGATGTGGTTATGGGTAATTACTGAAGCACAGAAGGATGCAGTTCATAACAGGGTGTCCCCACGCTGCCCCCGCACACCCTCCTGCCCCCGCCCACCCTCCAGCCTGCCCGCAGTCAGTAGCAGTGGCGACGGGCAGCTAGCCTTTTGAAGCTCACTGATGCAGCACTATGGCGTTCCTTGGATTAAAGCAGGATCCTGTATCTCTGCTTTTCTCACCTCGGTGGTAGATGCTTCTCCACAAGAACGTTCCAAATCAAAAGGAAATGGAAAGGCAGAGGTTTGCCGGTGTCTTTCCGGAAGCTTCTGCCAACCTGCTTCCGTAACCGTGCTTCGAGTTCCACTCCACCAGACTGCAAAGATTTTGGTTTAGCCTCATTTTTTTTTTATTGAACCGCCACCATTTCAATATCATTTTGTCTCCAGCTAGCTAATCTGTATGAAAGTACATTTTGTACATTTTCACACTGAAGTATCAGCTTGCTTGTACGTTACATTTCTTTGCATATCTATTTAGTGTCCTGCAATTTGTATGGTCATTTCAGCTCCACACACATTCAACAATTCATATTCGATTTGCACGTCCTTGATGGAACCATCAAAGAATGAATGATCTGGCAAATGAAATTTCACAATCCTGAATGGGCATGACGTCGATCTCATTTGGAGCTGCCAGGCTCTCAGTAAACGTGCTGCCCATGTCACCACTTTGTTTTGGTACAGCTGATGGGCTAAACTGTAATGAGGGTGAGGTCTCTATTGATGCCCCCCCCCACCCCAACAAACCACGCTTCAGAATGTGGGTAACACATGTGTGCTGATGGACTCCCACTATGGAAAGGGAACTTTTCACACCACCCTCACTGACATCACCCACTGGACCCCCTCACAAGACCTGCTTGATTTACATGTACATAATTAAATACAGATCAATCAAAAATCACAATTTAAATAACAGATTAAAAGCTAATTAAAAGGGAAATTAAGGAACTTTCAGGGCATTTAAAACTAGTGCAAATAAGAAAATAAAGTTAAAAATAAACCAATAAATAAACAGATGAATAAACAAATAAATAGACAAACAAACAAACAAATAAATAAAATACAGAATGGGAAATTTGGTAGTGATTCCTGAACAGTTGGCTTAAGATCTGTTTCTAGTAACACTTGGTTCCTTTGTGGTCCCTGTAAACCCCCTGAGGGGGTTTCAGTTTCGGGGGGGCACCCTGGCACCCTCTCAGACAGGGTGGGCCCCAGCTAACACCCATTACCCACAAAGCCAATTAGGCTGTAGATCAATCACCTCCAAAGCCCAGCCACTCTGAGGGCACCCCCCCCACCCCCACCACCGCTGCCTCTGCAGGGCCGCCTTTAATGGGACCCCACTAATCGTCCTTCTGTTTCCCATGTTACTTCCTGTGCGTCTGGGTAGCAGTCGGAGCAGTAACAGGAGGTCCAGCTTCAGATGGGGGGGGTCGGTCTCCTTTTTTTCACTGAACCCATTCTTCAAAATGTCTGTGAACGCCACCAGAAATGACCCATCTCCTGAAATCAGCCATGAACCACTTTTCTTTCTAGGGAAAAACCCGCTCTCACCATTTTCACATTCCTGGGGATCCACTCATACAGCGGAGGCCCGTTATTTAGATGAAAACACTCAGCGAGAGGGCCAATGGAGAGCAGAGAGGACTCTAAAGAAGCACAGAATCCTGTTCTCCGTCTCCAAAGTCCACATTAAGGCTTTACCTGAGATTTACCGGTTGTTGCTCGTCATGTGGAGGGCTCTGGTGTTTCCCCGGCGCCTGACACAGACAGTCACTCGCTCCAGATATTCCTCCAGGTCCTGGGAAGCTGCAGTCTTCTCTGAGTCATTATTGCAATTAATTACAGTCCCTTTCCAGCGTGGATTAATTAGGCAGCCTTGGGCTCCTTTTAAGGGCCATCATCGGGTCTTTGGTGGCTCAATTATAATCTTTAAAATCGGCTGGACGCTGACGATTCCTTTGCCACGTTCCTGAATGTGTCTGCGAGCGTGTCTGTCTGGAAGCATGTTTGTGAATGTGTCTGCAAGAATGTCTGTGAGCATCTTTGTGCACGTGTCTGCAAGTGTGTCTGTCTGCGAGCATGTGTGTCTGTGAGCGTGTCTGTGAGCATGTCTGTCTGCGAGCATGTCTGAGTGTGTCTGTGAGCATGTCTGTCTGTGATCATGTTTGTCTGTGAGCGTGTGTGTCTGTGAGCGTGTGTGTCTGTGAGCATGTCTGTCTGTGAGCGTGTGTGTCTGTGAGCGCGTGTGTCTGTGAGCGTGTGTGTCTGTGAGCGTGTCTGCAGGTGCGTCTGTCTGCGATCATGTTTGTCTGTGATCATGTTTGTCTGTGAGCGCGTGTGTCTGTGAGCGTGTCTGTCTGTGATCATGTTTGTCTGTGAGCGTGTGTGTCTGTGAGCGTGTCTGCAGGTGCGTCTGTCTGCGATCATGTCGGTCTGCCAGCGTGTCTGTAAGCCAGCTTCCGTATCACACATGTGATATTCTGCGTGTTTCTCATGCATATGTGTGGTTGCGAGACACAAATCTGCCGCCCCTGCCCCCGCCCAACAGCAGGGTCACCGCCCCCCTGTGCCCGTTTGCCATGGAAACATTAGTGCCTCTTTTAAAAATGAAGATCAGTGCCAGTCAAAGAAATCCTGCCTGGTCATGGTGACATGATGGGAAACGCGGCAAAGACAAAGAGGGGGCTGGAAAAGCAGGCAGCAGCCACAGATATTCCAATTCCTGTTTCGCTGTAGCCTGCTCTAAACTCTGTGTTAACAGGCAGCCCTCTGAATCAGACATCAGACCTAACACGTACCACCCTCATATAACACAACCTTTACGTATGCCAAATTAAACCAAATAACAGGATGAAATACAGATCTAGATACACCAGATCACCCTCTGAAAACTACTTTTAAATGGCCCAGATTACACCAGATTACCTATATAGCTCAGCCTTTATGTGTGATGGATTACCTTCATAAAACATGTATTTAAATATATGCTATATTGTCCGCCCTTAAAAATCAGTTTTATTCACACCAGATTAAGTCAGATTAGCCTCATAAAACTGAAAGTTCAGATATACCACATTAAGTCAGATTAACGTCACAGAAGACAGCCTTTACGTTTAGTGGATTATGTTTGCAGAGCCTGTATTTAAACTCGCTGGGCTGAGTCTGTGTTTTATCCCGCATCACTGCCATCTGTATCACCAGCCTAAAAAGTGAACAGCTACATCCATATAAATTAAAACACTGTTTGTGCGCTGGTTGCTGAGCGACGCTTTGCAGGATGGAGCCTATAGTGTCCTGTGGCAGAAGGCCTGAAGGAACACCACGCTTTCTTCATTCAGGGCGTGTCAGGGGCCGGCCTGGGGACAGAGGAAATCCCAGGCTTAGCCCAGATACTGTCACGCATCGCAACACAGTGATGGTGACTGTAAAAGTGACTGAAGACAAAAAGCCTCCACTTTGCTAACAGCATTTGGGCCTCTAGGCCTGTCAGCCCAACGCTGCTGCCCCCACCAGGCGATTGTGGTCAGCACATGCCGAGGGACTGACCGAATAGCAACATAGGGTATATACTACTTATTTGCAACTATGCACTAATCACAAGTTAAACATATACTGAAGATTTAAAAAAAAAAAAAACTTTTTTTTTTCCTTTGCAGAGATAGTTCTGGGTCACACTGCCGTTACACATCCAACATCATCCTCCTCCTGTAAAACTTAAATGTAGGAACAGTAAAACGTAATGGCCTGATTAAAATTAATTGGAAGCAGAACGCCTTGTTTTTTAAGTACAAATGACTGCGCCAGGCTTCAAAGAGTTAACCGTGGGATATAAAATATGAGCCGTGCCTGGCCGTGCCTCCAGATAGCCATTAAAGCCTGCCGCGCTGTTTTCCATCACCGATTATGAGCCAGATGTTCTGGCCATAGCCAGTCATTGCAGATGTAATGGACTAGAATGTCGCAGTTTGTGACTTTACTGGCGTCCATTTTCTGTGCCGCACAGGGGAAAGCACTTTAAAATATATAATTATGTCCCATTAATACTTAGCTTCTGCTTCCTTGCGGGGGGAAGCGCATTTAATAAAAGCTGATTGTTTTCTCTGTGTCGTCGCCGCCACGACCCGGGTTGGTCTGGCTGTGGCACTGCTGCTGCCCGGGAGAAGGGTGTGGCTTACAAACAGGCGTGTGGTGCATTATACGGGAAGAGGCGCTTCTCTTAGGTGCTGGCGAAGGGCGTGAGTGCATTTCCCGCGGGCAGGCCAGGTACGGTGACAAACAGACATCAGCTCTGGAAGACAGGGGCCCACCTAAGATTATCAAGCATCTTGTCACTACGCCATCAAACTCCCTGACTGCCCTATTGCCTTCCTGTGATCTAGTTGTCCATCAGTGCGTCAGCTAAATGGAATTTGCGGCCTGACGGGGGTCAGGAGCGTGACAAGACCGAACGGTCGGCGAGCCGCTTATCACCCCACCGGAATATTGAGCCGTGATGTCGGAGGGATACCACCAGGGAGGTGTCACACTGCAACACGCGGCGAGAGCCGCTCTGTTCCTCCTGCCTCCCGATCGCCATAACTGGCCTGGATACCTGGGCACCTAACCGGGACAGTATTGTTTGTTACTACACAAAACCGCACACAAATGTTTTTAGATCATAATTACAAATATGGAGGAGCGAAATAAATAGATTTATATTCTGTGGGTGACTAGCACATTTTTTAAAGTGCTTTACCTGTAAAGGAAGCAGATTTATTAATATTTTTATGTGCAAAACTGATTAATGTCCCTTTGCGTTTAAGGTGAAAGACCTAGCATGGTCAAATATGCGATCGCTGCTAAGAATTTCAAATGCAATGCAATCCATCCTGTGTTTATTGACGTTTAGGTGCGAATCGGTCTTTTTTATTCGTGTCATTTTAGGTGCATCTTTATGGGGGTGTTAGCATCCGTTTTCTCTGTCATCCATCCAGAAGCGGGGAAACGGTAATGATTTTTTTTTTTAACTTAGCATTGATGATACGGTGGCAGACCACCCAAGCCCCCAAGATTGATCAAAGCCCCGAAAAAGATGTGCTATGGATTGCTTTCAACCTGTGCCACCCCCCCCCCCCTCACCCCCTCACAGTTGATTTATGGTCCAAAATACGTGAATAAGAATATCAAGGTGATTGTTCAAATTGAGATCACAAGCGATGTAAAGGGCTTTGGGATATGAGAAATGAATAATGATTTTGTTCATTTTCGCAGGGTTTGCTTTCATATTTTTTCCGCTATATGAAATGGATTCAAGATTCAAGAGTTTATTGCACAGAAAACAGTCAGTTACACTTTACAATGAAAATCTCACTCTGCATGTCCTTCTGACCACAAACACAAAACACAAATTAAGGTGCTAAAAGCACAGTAGAATTAAACAGTAATTCAATAAGACAATAAATGTAGTGTAATTATGGAAATGAATACGTAGACTTGATGCAACAGAGATTGATCATTAAACACTCAAATAGAAATTCTGGCCCTTTGAGGATGTCAAGATGCTTTAGTCCAAAGCTGAGGCTTCAGGCCAGAGGTGACGACCCGGGTTCGAGGGGTCAGCCACGACTCGATCAGCGGTGCCCCGTGCTCGCCCCCGTGACCCTGCGGTCTTTGCAGCGTCACCTGACACCTCTGTGACTGGTTGTGGGCCACTGTTAAAAATGAGCCCGATGGACCAACGGAGGCAGCAGGCTTTACAGTGTAAGTGCTTTGATCTGGCTCAGGGACACTCATGAGACAGAGGTGCATGATGGGTAAAAGGGGATATATTTTCACACTGGTGGCTAATAATAGAGAATAATTTATATTGCTTTTAAAGGACAAATAAAAGGAATTATGAAGTCACAATGTGTGTGGCTGTGCTGGAGCATATTCATGTTTGGACTTACATCTCTGCAGTGCTTGGGTGTCCTTGCCTGTGAGTGACCTGCACACGCGCTTCTGTGTGTGTGTGTGTGTGTGTGTGCATGTGTGTGAGCGGGTATACCTTACCTTATGGAGACACAATGTCCCTACAAGGGACACAAAACTCAATTTAATAAAAATCTGTGACTGCAATGAAAAAATTAAAAATCAAAAGCAAAAAATCAAAAACTCTTGGCTGGGTGGGGGTTAAGGTTATGGTTAGCGCTGGGTGGGGGTTAAGGTTACGGTTAGGGCTGGGTGGGGGTTAAGGTTGTCATAGTTAGCGTCAGCATTTTTCCTGTAGAAATGAATGAGCGGTTCCCAATAATGATATGTTTACCCGACATGTATGTGTGAGTGTGTGTGTGCATGTATATGTGTGTGTGTGTATGTGTGTGCATGTCTATGTGTGTGAGTGTGTGCATGTTTGTGTGTGTGTGCATGTGTGTGTTTCTCTGCATGTGTGTGTCTGTGTGTCTGTGTGTGTGTGTGCCCCCGCTGGCATGTGTCTGCTGGTTATAAGTAGCCTCTTAAGACAACGGTGAAGACCCCGCAGAGCCTGCTTGCTGTCGTCGCCCTATCAGCCCCTCCCCCCCAGGACAGGCAAGGGCACTAATTGACATTTTCATTAACGGCAAATTTATGTTCCTATTTCTGCCTGCGATAATGGCCTTTCCTTTGGAGAGCGCTGGGGCCCTGCTAATGGACACGAAATAAAGGGAAAAACTTGTTTAATTAGCACTGAGGAGAGGGTCTCCACCCGTGTGCGCCTTTCTCAACAGCATGCCACCTCGCTGCCGATCCCGCTAGCTGTCCCTAGACGCACAGCGCTTGCTGCTGACCTCTGCTGTCGTGGCCTGACCCTCACAAGTGTCTCGCGTAGGCCAGACGTGAACTGGCTGCGTTTTCTTGTTTGTTCTTAATGAACTTTAGCCGAAACACCACATTTTTCAACCAATATATTTATTATATATCGTTTTTTTACTTTGGAAAACAAACATGTGCATGGTCATATTTTAAGCACGTTTTAAAATGGAAATAAATTTGTTATATTACAGCAATTAAGGAGATTTGCAGCGCAGAATGTCCCGTCCTGTGTTTATGGCCCTGTAACGAAGGTCAGGGAATGCCATGTTTTTGGACACGTCCAGCACTCCGTAAATCGTCTGACAGGAGACGTCAGCTAGACTAAGCTTCCAGGTTCTTTTAATTCAGAAAGATCCTCCATCATGTGGGAGACGAGACCCCAGAGCAGTGTGACAGGACGGGGCCAATGGGGCCCTCAGAGCCATGTGACAGGACGGGGCCAATGAGGCCCCCAGAGCAGTGTGAGAGGATGGGACCAATGGGGCCCCCAGAGCAGTGTGACAGGATGAGATTACGTCACTATGGGAGAAAGGGCCCCTGGAGGAATGTGACAGGATCAGACTGTGTCGCTATGGGAGACGGGGACCAAGAGCAGCGTGAGAGGATGGGACTGTGTCGCTATGGGAGACGGGGACCAAGAGCAGCCTGAGAGGATGGGACCGTGTCGCTATGGGAGACGGGGACCAAGAACAGCCTGAGAGGATGGGACTGTGTCGCTATGGGAGACGGGGCCCAAGAGCAGCGTGACAGGATGGGACTGTGGCGTTTTGGGAGATGCGGACCAAGAGTAGCGTGACAGGATCAGACTGTGGCACTATGGAAGAAGAGGCCCAAGAGCAGCCTGACAGGATGGGACTGTGTCGCTATGGGAGATGGGGATCAAGAGCAGCGTGACAGGATGGGACTGTGTCGCATGGGAGACGGGGAGCAAGAGAAAAGTGACTGGATGGAACTGTGTCGCTATGGGAGACGGGGACCAAGAGCAGCCTGAGAGGATGGGACTGTGTCACTATGGGAGACGGGGACGAAGATCAGACTGACAGGATGAGACTGTGGCGTTTTGGGAGATGCGGACCAAGAGTAGCATGACAGGATCAGACTGTGGCACTATGGGAGATGGCGACCAAGAGCAGCCTGACAGGATGGGACTGTGTCGCTATGGGAGACGGGGACCAAGAGCAGCTTGACAGGATGGGACTGTGGCGCTTCTGGAGACGGGGACCAAGAGCAGCGTGACAGGATGGGACTGTGTCGCTATGGGAGATGGGGACCAAGAGTAGCCTGACAGGATGGGACTGTGGCACTTCTGGAGACGGGGACCAAGAGCAGCGTGACAGGATGGGACTGTGTCGCTATGGGAGATGGGGACCAAGAGAAGCATGACAGGATGGGACTGTGTCGCTATAGGTGATGGGGACCAAGAGCAGACTGACAGGATGGGACCATGTGACTGTGGCCGCACATTAAAACCACACTCGAAGTACATCAAAGAGATCACATTTTCTCTGGATGAAAACAAGATTCCTGGTGTTTTTTGCAACAAAGGCCAAAACATTAAACAGCCACTTACTATGATGCCGCTCTGCCCATTTGATAAATGAAAATTAGCCCAGTTTAATGTATCACACTTACTCCAATACGCCATTACTGCTCCTTCTCATCCATTTATTCTGCACATCTACAAAGTCTCTGGGATTCTCTTTTTCTCTTATTTTCCAATACTATCTTGTTTATAATTTATTTCTCCTTTTTATTCAGCAACACAACCATAATATTCCTCTGAGGATTGGGACTGGCTGTCGTTTCGGGAGGTGGGGCAGTGTGTGAGATATTACGCTGTGAGTCCCTTTAAAGAGCCAGTTACTGGTTACAGCCAGGGTCAGGCTAGCAGGCACGAAATGCTCAGCAGGTTAAGCCTCTCTGTCTGTGATCAGAAGATCACTGGGTTGAATCCGAGGGTCAGCAGGGTAGCCACATCTCCACTGAACCCTTGAGCAAATGCCTCACCCCCGCCCCCCCCCAACATGCTCCCAGAGTCCTGGATAAGTAGCTTGACTCTGCGTTTGGTCCCAAAGCTTCAATCTCAGCTGTAAAAATGTGTGTCTCTCAGAGACGAGCATGATGGGATATATGAAAAGAAGCATCCAATGTCCCTGTAGATATGACAAATAAAGCATCATCTCACTTCACAGAAGAAGCCTCCTGAGCCCCTGCCTTGTCACGCTCTGCACAGGAGTCGGGTCTGGATGTGAACTGCTTGGCCCATTTTTGTCCCACTCATCCTCTGGAATGAAAAGCGACCCCCCCACCCCCCACTAACAATCTATAATCATCCCTGGAAATCAATTAATTTTAAAGACATGATCTGCGACTCTATGCAAATAAGCGCACTCTCCGTGTGGACATTAAGCCTGGCCCGGATCCCCCGCCATCTCATCACATTTGCATTATTTTGTATGCACTGCATTGTTTTATTCTCTCCATGATTTGTTATTTTAAAGAATAGTGAATAATTACAAAGGGGTCACTGTGCCTTACAGGTCCGACAGGGACCCGAGTTCAAGTTCACTCAGAGGGAGCCCGGAAAGACAGCTGTTAGCGAGACTCGCCGCTAAATCACAAACCTCACATTCTATGTACTTAAGGGAACCATATATATATGTGTGTGTGTGTGTGTGTGTGTGTGTGTGTGTGTGTGTGTGTGTGTATATATATATATATATATTGTTCTATATATCTGTGACCACTACTACAGTGAGTTATTCTCTGAGAGCTAAACCAAATTTCTGGTTTCTTTTATTTTATTTTATTTTTAGTTTCTTTTCAGTTTATTCTAAAACTGACTAATTGTAGACATGTCTCCTGATTGGTGCAAACATGGCCAATAAGAAGTGCCCTCTCAAATAAACATCATTGTCATAAACCTACAATCCAAACTGTCTGCACCAAGAGTTGTGGTGTACATCCGCCTCCCAGTAGGAATATGTACTTATAAACCTTGCAGGTTCTTTCCAGTGCTACTGTTTAATACTGCTTGAACCACGAATTTGTGCGGGGCCCCTGAGTTTTGGAGCCCCTGTTGGCCACAAACAGTCACTACCCTAGGAATGTCACTTAAGTGACTTTTTGAGTGGGGAGACAGAAACAACAGACCTGTCCCTAGTTGGTTCAGTGTTCGCAGGACGACGCCCTACCCCGATGGGAGGTGCCTACTGTAGGTTCCAACACAGTCCCTCCCCCAGCTCTGAGGTCATCATCACGGACATGCCGCTGTTCCCATCCTGCCTCATTAGATGCTATGACAGCGACCTCGCGCTCAGCACACACCTCCAAACGGTTCAGAACACGCAGGAATTTGCATACAGAGCCGGGCAGTGCACCCTATCATTTCATTACGCGCTGTAATTAAAACAGATGTAACTCTAACACTTTCTTAAGTACCGATAATTAATACGTAATTATGCACTCATTACAAAACTAGTTAACGCATCTAATGCAGGCAGACACTAGATTCCAGTTTGCAGCCCCAATTACTGTCATTATAAAAAGAGTCTGTTTCCTATCCGTTTATAAAAACATCAATTTACAGGGATAACAAAAGACAAAAAGGAACCAAATCTTTTTTTTTGCCCTAGACGATTAGACATTAGATAACTAAACACCTGTCTATGGAGGACAGCAGAATAGGACGCATTACAGTGAAGTCCCACATTACAGTGAAGTCCCACATTGCAGTGAAGTCCCACATCACAGTCCTGTTAGGCAGTCCCAAACCACTTAGGATAGCCCGCATTGTTTTGTATATTAAAAACACCCCTTTGCAGAGACGGTTTTCTGGTTTCAACATTACATTACTTAGCAGACAGTTACCAAATTGCCAAGAGGTGTGCATGTGTCAGTGAAGGATGTGTGATTGTGCCCTGCGATAGGTTGGCGCCCCATCCTGGGTTGTTCCCTGGTTTTTCACTGGTAGCCTGTCCCTCAACACCAGGTATAGCAAAACAGTCCAATGTAGCGTGCTTGATTAGCCTGCAGAAATCAAATTTTCACTATCCAAATAGGAAGACAGGAAAGAGAAGCATTAGCAGCCCAGAGTATGAGAAAGGAAGGGGGCGTGGCCAGGGAATCTCTCAGGAACGTGTGGGCGGGACCATTGTGCATAGGCAGGGGTGAGTGGGAATAGGGGGTGGGGATTTCGGAACACCGCACTTGTAAAACAAGAGATCACCTCGGGCAGCTGCGCGGCCTTCCGCTGTCGTTACGGTAACATGCAGCTGATCGGCTGACAACTTCATTGGGTTGCCACCTGCCTGGTGCCAATCATGCGCCGTCCCCGGGCTATTGACGGAGCTGTCAGCTCATCCGAGACGTGTCTGTCAAATCTCAGGCGGCTACCATCCTCTGTGTGCTTGGCAGCTCATTCCCCTCATCCCGGCGTTCCGATTAGCCTGCCCAGAAAAACAAAGACTTGCAAGGCAATCATTTACCGAGGCTCTCATGGCATGTCGTACATTTGCCACGGTGAGGCCCACGCTCGTCCCGCTCTTCATCTGGCCCAGTGTTTGTCTTTGCAGATTAAAATCCGGGGTGTCTGCCTACCTTTTCCAGCTCCCCCTCCCACTTCGATCCTTATATTCCCTGCATGCCTCCACTGGCAGCTGTGGACAGTGACTTCATTTTTGGTTTCTCTTCTTTGTCTGTGGGATAAACAAACAGATATCTGCATACCTTAACCAAAAAACAGATACAGGACAAAAAGCACAAACCAAATGTCATCAGATGACACCCCCCCCCCCCCAAAGTATAAATATAACATGAAATTAAAATTTGATTCATCGATTGTGAGGTAACAACACAGTAAAAGTGGATTGAATTATTGCAGAAGTTGTGATAGATATTCATAAATGAATAGATATAGATATATGTAGTTTGCTTGCTGCTGTTTTCACACGAACGCTAACCCCAGTGGACAAAGTTTCATTGTCAAATAGCCAAAGACATTTTATAGCAGACTAATGAGCTCTTAGGTCCGCCGTATACCTCGGATAGAAATCCAGGCCCTTTCCTATCATTCTGTAGCTCTTTCTGAGAGATGGCCAGCTCCTTCCACTTAACCCCAGTACGGGACTGCCGATTTAATGCGTATTTAATAATGCAGCACTTCAGAACAGAACACCTGTTGATAAGATGTGCTGATGCAAATATCAAGGGGATTAATTAAAAGTCAATTATATTAATTTTGGTTTTGAAGGGTGATTTGGTGCGATAAAGCGTTTTACTGTGACCGCACAACCCCCAGCCCTTGATTTTTAATGCGGTTTTATCAGAACCCATTAAACTCGTCATACACACTGTTTAGATGCCATTCTATGTAAATTTAATGAGAGTTTTATTTTCATCATTAATGCGCATATCTCTGTCTAATGCATAATTGAAAAATGCTAATAACTACAATGCGTGTTTCACTTTTCTGTTAGATCTTGTTTATTTATTTATTTGTATGCGTCTCTGACAAAAGCTACCAGTGTCTCACACTTCCTCAGCGCAAAGTAGTGGGGAAATATACACACTGTGACAAAAAAAGTTAAGCACCCAGAAGTAATGGTCCAATTTGTATGTAATTTGGTGCATATACAGACCAGCGATGGGTATGTAAATGATGCAATTTGCTAAGAGCTGGAAGGTCTAGTCACCAGA
Organism: Mormyrops boulengeri; assembly: GCA_026781065.1. Taxonomy (NCBI): domain Eukaryota; kingdom Metazoa; phylum Chordata; class Actinopteri; order Osteoglossiformes; family Mormyridae; genus Mormyrops; species Mormyrops boulengeri. Next base: position 19,347,709 of record JAODLD010000008.1, read on the forward strand.
CACAGAGGATGCCTCTTACAGTAGGCGCATTAGACAGCATTAGCAGCACTTGACGGAGTTTGATAGGGGTCGCTTTGTGGGTTTGCATGAGGCCGGCT
>JAODLD010000008.1:19352216-19365722 GCA_026781065.1 Mormyrops boulengeri
GTTTTCTTTTTAATTTGGGGGGTTTGCCGCCGTTTGTTTGGCGTTTGGTACTCCAAATAATGTACAGGGGTTTCGAAAATTCCAACCCCCCCCCCCCCCCCCTCCCCTCCATTTGTTCAAATGTGAAACCCGAGAAGGGATTTTGTGCCTGACTTTGTATAGACAATTCCATCCCCCCTCCCCCCACCGCTACCTTTGGTATCTCCCTCATGTCACCTTAATGTGTAACACAGAGGCATTGAGCACATGATGTGACGGCCTGTCTCTTAAAGCCCCACATGTCCCTGCACCGGTGTCCCCCCCACCCCCCACCGCACCGTGATCCTGCTGGGTCTGTTAATCCGGTACCACAACCTGGCCTCTGGTCTGTGCAGCAGCAAAACAGCGACCCTGACACGCCCCGCCTGCCCGCCCCGCCCGCACCCGGCCTCGTCCGTGACCGTCTCATCAGCCCGCTGACAGGCGGCCGGGCCCTGACAGGTGACAGACTTCAGCTGCAAGCTGACTGGCTAATCAAAGCCCTGTCAGAGCTGTCGCTGGGGCTGGCGCCAGCCTGGGGGGGACTCCATACAAACACTGTCACTCTGCGCACCTGGCATAAATCACCTGGGCCGCCGCATCCCGCACTGTGCTGAGTGGAATTAGCTTTAACGCGTCTGGCCTAATGAACGCCCCTGCTTTATTAATTGCACCTAATCATGATGAATGTGGAAGCTGTCATTCTCTCACACCGGTGTGTGGCAAAGCTTTTAATTGTGGAGGGAGACAATGGCGGAAATGGGGGGGGGTCCGTTCAGGGATTACACCCTGGAGCTTCGGGGTGGGGGGGCCTGTGACACTCATGGCCTCGTTTGGGACCCGAGACCGTTTGTGGTCACACATCGATACGTTTACTCGTTTGACGCTCGGGTTGCCATATGAAGGAGATACATGTTTGATGATATTTACATCGTTAACGAATCTCTGACTTCTTTTTTCGTTAATAGTGTGTTTCCCAAGTCTAACGATACTATCATGGCAGATTTATATACATCCGTTCAAATTGAACCTTGGGGAGAATAGCAGAGTGGGACGCTTTGTTCAGTCATGCTGCGTTTTTGGTTTGGTTGTTTCATTGCAGCCACTCTCGACAGACTTAAGGCCCACGTCATAAGCACTGCCCCCTCCAGCTCATCCCTTGGGTCGACCATCCCGTGTCCCGTGCCAGCGAGTCCCCCGGGTCCGACCGTCCCGTGCCAGCGAGTCCCCCGGGTCCGACCGTCCCGTGCCAGCGAGTCCCCCGGGTCCGACCACCCCGTGTCCCGTGCCAGCGAGTCCCCCGGGTCCGACCACCCCGTGTCCCGTGTCAGCGAATCAGAAATGCAGAGGAGGGTAACCCAAATCTGTAAGGGAAACAATGTTACAAGAGTAATTTGAATCAATGGAGACAACCGACGGTGCCTTTCCATCACACCTGATGCCTGCTCCTGAGTCCCATTCTTGATTCCGGCTCCCCATTCCCAGCACCTGCTGCCTATGCTCGGTGCCCTCACCCGATCCCTGATCCCGATGGCTGATCTCGATGGCTGATCCCTGCACCTGATCTCAGCAACCAATACTGCACCTCATGCCCACTCCGATGGCCGCTCCCAATTCCCACGCCTGATCCCGGCACCCAATCACGGCACCGGATGCCTGCACCTGATCCCCGTTGGATGCTTTCTATTCCCATGGCTGATCCAAGCACTCGATTCTCGTGCCTGATCCCAGCACCTGATCCCCGCTCCCAATTCCCACATCTGATCCCAGCATTTGATTGCCATGCTCAATCCCCTCACGTCATGCAGAAACCTTCATATAAAAAAATTGCACATAATTAGCACCGGTGTAGCATGGAGATGAGGCTTAGAGAAGGTTAGAGGACATTGCATGCATACACATAATAAAATCAGAAACTAAACTTTTGCCTGTGCTTAAATAAACATGTATTTATTTGCCATAATAAAAATTTACATGCTATTAGTCATGTCACGTGACCAGAGCTGTGTCATGTGACCGGTAATGGGTGGCCCTCTTGTCTCGTTAAAGCAAAGACTTCTGGCTGCAGCCTGACAGATCAGTCACGTCCACCCCAATCACCCCTCTTGATGACCCGCCTCCCTCATCTGAATATTTAACGCTTCCTGGAGTGCATTTTACGAATTTGCCGCACGTTAAAAGTGCCCACGAGACGGGGCTCCCTCGGGAGGCTGTTACGAAAGTCGACTAGCCCATGTGTTTGGTCCAATCCACTCCAGCCATACTCCATCTCTAATTAAGGATTCCCCTGATTCCTGACAGACAGTGGTTACGGGAGGGGGAGGGGCTCCAGATGGCGTCGTGAGTGACGGCTGGTGTCTCCGAGCAGGTGTTCAGACTGACTTTGACTTGGAGCGCCGGCCTCCCTCATTGGAGGAGGGGAACCGTCTGGGGGTGTGACTGGCAGTGGATGGTGCTGTCAGCCACACGGCCCCGTCGCCACCGTGATGCGTCATTAAACTGGACAGCCAGGTGATAATCAGGCCTGCGTGCAGATCCCCGCAGACATGTGCTGGGTTGTGGCCCCTTTGCTATGGTGAGCAGCCTCCGCTTCAGGTCATGTGACAACGGGCCACATTGTGGGTTTTTAGTGCTTTTTCAGTCAGTTCTCCAGAACCCATCACATATATATTTCAGTTTGTTCATTTACCAGATGCTCGTGCCCAATGTGACATACAAGTGAGGAGAGCTAGGGGTCAGTTAGTATCCAGCACCTCTTTTTCAAGAGCTCAGCAGCGATGGGATTCGAACCTACACACAGGCACCAATCCCTAACCTGCTAACTCCTTATTAAAGTACCTTTCTGTCTGTTCTGTTTCCCCTGACAAATACTATACACTGGACTAATGTTTACTCCCACTCCAGTATTTTGTATGGCATGACTTAGCCTTTGACCTTCTTACATGTATCTTTAATAAGAACAACTTGAATTTAAAAAAGTCCACCACTCCAGGAAGTGGAATTTCAGCCCCGAGGTGCGGTTTGTGTCGCATTCCTGTTCCTGTTCCTGTTGCTACGCCGTCCGTCAGCCCCTGACAGACCCACACCCCGCCCGGCGCGGCTCGATATGTGAAATGAGCATTTAATTTTTCCCCGCTAATTAAACCCGGTCTGGGCCGGTGCCTGACAAACTTGCAGTGGGCGATGTTAATTAACCTCCTTGTTCCATGAATGTGCCCCCCCCAACCACTGATATGCCTCTAATATGCCAAATTAGAAGCCGATTCTTGGCCGGCTGGGCCCAGAAGACCCGTATCGATCCATCGCTATTTTCACGAATTCCGCGCGACCGCCATGTCCCGTGGTAAATAGTATCGCTTAAATTAGTTATCCGATTGGTCCTTTTGATTAATGACAGGCCCCCTGCTTCATTACACATGACAACACCATCAGAATAATTGCTACAAGCGACCGTGGAAAGACGGCAGCCCCCCCCCCCCAACATACACACACAGCCGCTCACCCTCACATCCCTTGAATTCCCTCCTTTTTTTAAAGTTCATTTATAAAATTATTTAATGTGCATGTCAGGAGCTGTAATTTATTTCGATGACACGTTCTTCGATGGCGGCTGCTGTAGCACGTCACAAATTGATAAGGAAACAAGTTAAAGTAGATGTACAAATCGATGGTGGCGCCCCCTGGGGAATAAAAACAGCATAATCAAGATTCAAGGGCTGACCTTGCATGCTTTCCGACCTGTCAGTGGACACAGCAGTGGGAAAAAAACCCAAACAAATTATCCTCAGAAGGAGGTGACGTTCCATTTTAGTGGTGTGCCCCCACGTTTTACAAACTGACATTGCAGTCCCTCTAGCTTGGCCAAAATGGGGTGGTGCCAGTTATGTTTTTTTTACCTGCACATTTATGAACAGGTGGCCCTTGATGCTTCTGATTCCCTGCTGGGGGTCCCTACTATAATTTTGTTAGGATATAAATAAGCAAAAAAGTACAAAAAAGTAAACTGATTTTTAAACATATACTAGAAAATCTTGAAAAGGAACAATCATAAAAATTGCAAAGCTTGCTGAGTTTTGTTTCCTATGACAGAGTAAACACTTTTAGCAAAACTTTCGCAAAACCTCCTGCGTTCAGCTAACTAGTGTTTCAACAACGTAATTGCAGGATGACACAGCCACACCGGCACACCAGTATAAATGCTGGCAGCGGCGTAAACAACGGCGCAAGGTCTGCATAGACGAGACACTGAGCTATAAATTAGCCTTTATTCAGCTTCTGAACACACATCAGGACATGAGGATCTATACAGCACCGATAAAATGATCTCTGTGATTCTTACTCAAAAGTCACTTTATATCTATATAACTCACTCAATTATTTAATAGCTAAAGTACATTACGAAACTGATTACAGTTATGGTGGTAGGCCGTGTTGTGTTCATTTGGGAGCAGTAGATGGAGAGGTAACTTCTGCTGTGGACTTCTGCAAGCTAAATAAACCGACAAAACCAAAAACAAAGTCACAGCGCAAACACCATAAAGTATCTGACGTGTCAAAGAGAGGTGTGAGTTTTTAAAGGCTGGCTTTAAGACGCATCGCTGAAATGTAAACACAGTATCAAAACTGACACCATCAGGAATTCTCTATGATCTTTAATCGCGTGTAAGGAAAATGCTTCTTTCCACACTTATAATTATCTCTCACGTCCCATCCAATATTCTTCAAACGGGTTTGACTACTGAATGTCAGCGGGTCGCTGGGTGGGGCGTCGGGCTTTGGGGAGGGTGGTCCTATGGGGATAACAATGAACCCCCCCTTCCCCACCATATTAACTGCGTTATTAAAGGCAAATGTACTTATTTCCAGCTACCTGGTGCGGAACAATCTGTAACGGTCATGGCGCGAAGGACAGTATTTAGCTCTATTAATGACGGTAGCGCAGAACTGCATTAGAGACGTTACTCTTTTAAACAGAGTGATGTTCCATAGTGGGGAGGAAGGCTGGAGGGGGCGCCGGGAAAAAAATGCTAATTGGATATACCTCACTAATGCTGAAGAGTCAAAGGGAGGAAACGTTAAGTTATTATTTTTAATAATGTTTACAAGTATATCCAGCCATTTCCACAGACTGAATAATGGCTGCTTCGGGAGAAGCTGGCAGCCCAACTTTTCACCGGCGACGCTGCGCATCCTCTCCCTGATAGCAATCATTAGTTTTATTTTTTAACCCAGGCCTCAAATGAAGACGGATGAGAGCTGGGGTTTTCAACGTGCGACTGCTTATTGGCACCGGAATGGCGATGAGATCGCGGCCCCCTGGATCATAGACAGACCGGAAAACTGGAAGGCAGGGGAAGCGTCACAGAAACGTAACATCAGAGCTGTGCCAAAAAAGTTTGGGTGGATGTTCACGGCATGGGCCGATTCATATCCGGCCTGTACCGGATCAATGCAAACTTTCACGGTGCCGAAATGCTGCATTTGTGGAATAATTCGTAAGTTGATGGCAGGAGTCTTGAAGCCTTCCACAGTGGACCAGTAGGGGTCGACACGATGTGCCTGAGCGTGCTTTTATGGTCCTTTTAATCTGCTGATGTTTTTTACTCCAACACCCCGTACCACTCGGCCGGAAATGGCGCTTCAGAAGCTTCCAGATGCTGGGGTGGCGGTGACGGGCCGGGGGAGGCGCACGCAGAACCGTGCAGCAAGTGTGTAAGTGGGGAGAGTTGGGGTCATCACTGTATTTAATTACCTGAACCTAGAAAACCGTGATGGGGGGGGGCTGACAGGAGCTTATCGATCACTCACCTGTAGGTGTAATTACGGCATGTCTCCCCACCCCATGTGACGGGCCCAGATGTCGCTCCAGGCAGCACCCTTAGTGCTCCAGCTGCCTGCTAACAAAGCTAATGAAAGCCCACAAGCCCCCCCCCCAGCCGTCAGGGAGGGAGGGCCTTGTTTCCCAACACACCCCCAGCCCGCTTTCTAATGAGCGGCTTTTTGTAAGGGTATCAGGCGGATGTTGGCACAGTGACCACAGCCCGTTTGTCTTTCTTGCTCGCTTGTGCATTTCCTCTCTCTCCCTTTCTCTTTGGTCTTTATTCTTCCCTCTTTTTGAGGCCAGACCTTGACTGGGCATCTCATTTCAGGTGGGTGGTGGTTGTGCTCTACCACCCATCCCCTCTTGTCTCTTAATGCCTCTCTCCCCCACTGCTGCTCTGACTAACGACACGATTGACTGACAGCGAGGGGTGGCCCCTCTCTGCCGCCTTGCAGTCACATGTCAGCGGGCCCCTGTGTCAGCAGGCCCCTGTGTCAGCGGGCCCCAGGGAGCCCCCTGACGACACCACAGCCCTCAACACGCCTCGTTAACCCCTAATGGCATTTATCTGGTTGAAGCTGCTTTCTCCTGTGACACCGGGCAGCAGGTGGGGTTTACGAACCCACGACTAGGCACAACAAGCCGTCATGCCCCCCGCCCACCACCACAGGGAGGATAAGCCAGGGCCTCCTCCGGATCCTTGGCTGTCTATCCCAGGCACCTGCATTGTGCAAGGCAAGACAGGAAGTGATGTGTTATGAGGTGCTGGGGTTGAAATCTCCGCCACGTGCTGTGCAATATAAAATGGGCCTTAGAACCGGGGGTCGGGGGGGGGGGAGTTTGTCAGTCTCTCCTGTATCCGATCAACGTCAGGATTGACTGAGGGACATGCCAGATGTGGAATTGATTTTTATATATTTTTAATATGTGACTGACAGGTAGGCAGCGTGCGAATGTCAGACAGAGGGACTGAGAGGAGCTTTGACAGGGTCTGGGATGCGCAGCAAGAAGGTGCCTGACGGGTCTGTGACTGTCACTCCGCCGTGACAGGCTTCTGACGGAGAACAGAGGTGTGTCACATCTTTCGGCAATAATTCCCAGCCTCGGGGAGCGCCGGCCGCACAGAGCGCGCCGTCCCCTTTTGTTCCGGACGCATTGAAAATGTGCCAAAGCAAATAAACCAAGCCCCGAGGAAGGGGAATTAAAAGGAATAAATAAAGAGGATTATGTCAGCGGCATACAAAAAGAAAAGAAAAAAAAAACTGAAAAGGGGCAGCCGTAAGTCTTCCACTGTGCTGTTACAGGCCAGGCCCTGAATTTTGTGAGCTGTGGTTAAAGTCTGACACATTGATTTGGGGGCTGGGGGGGGTGTTTTTCTGGAGGATTCTGGGTCCCTGGGCCTCCTCACTGACCTTGAGGGATGTATCGGCACCCCCGACTTCCGGCCACTGCCTCCGGCATGATTATCGGTTTTCGGAGCCGTTAAAGTGTCACGCATCTCCCCATGAATCACAGCGGAAGTTGCCGGACCCTCTGAGGCCCCCTTTTACTTGCTAATCCCTAGCTCCTCACATCGATTCTAACGCCTTTGAGCAAAATACCGCAAGATTGATGTAGCCCCCCCCACCGGAATCAAGGAGTGTATGTCTGAGATGACAAATTGGGAGGGACAGTGCATAAATACATACTTTAAAGCTCCACGTGTAAAGAGATGCGAATGACATCATCATGAAGGAATGCTCTGGAAAAGAGGTGGAACAGGAGTGCATTATGGTCGCGGCCCTGACCTCGGGGAGCGGAGAAGACATGTGGTTGCGGCCTTGACCTCGGACAGGACATGTGGTTGTGGCCCTGACCTAGGTGAGCGGAGAGGACATGTGGTCGTGGCCCTGACCTAGGGGAGCAGAGAGGACATGTGGTCGTGGCCATATAACCTTGGGAAGTGGAGAGGACATGTGTCACGGCCCTGACCTTAGGGAGTGGAGAGGACATGTGGTCGTGGCCCTGACCTAGGTGAGCGGAGAGGACATGTGGTCGTGGCCGTAACCTCGGGGAGCGGAAAGGATATGTGGTCGTGGGCCTGACCTTGGGGAGCAGGGAGGAATGGAAAATGAGATGCTCTGCATTTAGCTGATGGGTCCGTGCTGTGAGAGTGGCCACTAGATTAGCTGGAAGATGAAAGACAGTGTCACACTAGTAGGAGACGTGCACCTCAGACAGCAGGGCACTCAGGCTTTGGGTGGAGTTGGTACAGTGGGAGTATTCTTGCCTGCCACACAGGAGGCCTAGGTTTGATTCCCATCCAATGCAAGCGCAAGTTTTGCAGCAGTGCGTGGCTCAGCAGGTTGCCGTTCTGTGTCTGTAATTGGAAGGTCATGGGTTCAAAGCCCAGGGTCAGCAGAGTGATTTCACCATCAGGACCGTGAACCAGGCCTTTAACCCCCAATTGCTCTAGTATTTATCTAACCCTCCTTACTCAAAAAATATATGTTGCTTTGAAGGAAGTATCGAATAAATGTAAATAGGCCTGTGTTGCTAGTTTAGCTCTTGTTTCTCTGGTACCACTGAGCAGAGCATTAAGTTGCTTCAGCCTTTTATCCCAGTAGATAAATTGGTAAAATATTTGAAAAATCTCTAAGTTACAGAATATCCAGTGAATTGCTTTGGATGCCGCAGTCGCCTAAGTGACTAAATATGAAAAATAACTGTCGTGTTGTGCCTCTCCTGTCAAAATGTACTCCGCACTTGTGAGAAGGCTCATCTATTCTGTTGTGCTAACAAGCCCGGAATTTTCTAAGGAATGAATGAAAAGGCTTTTGCTAAAGGGAGAGGAAAGAAATGCCATTTCAGTTTGCATGTGATCCAGTGGAAGCACAATTTCTGTTATGTGGGGGGAATGGGGCCTTGAGCAGATGAATGGCCAGTGTAGGGGTCCCCAGGGTTTAGGGGGGTTGGGGGGGGATATCTTGGAACAGGGGTCCGGGGCCCAAACCTCAAAATTTGTTCCATGGGCTGATTATCTGTGTGTGCGTGTGTGTTGGCTGGGAGGGGTGATGGAGGGCATGGCCTCCCCAGGGGTGGAGTCAGTCACGCTGCCTTCCCAGCAAACCTGTGAGCAGAAGTCCACCAATTAGATGTCAGGCCTGCTGATCCTGGACTGAGATCTACCACTTTGACCAGAACCACAAAACTCTAAAAATCTCTCAGTCTAATTGCAGGATGCTGGAAATTTAGTGTCTAAGTTCAGCGGCGCTCAAAACAGTGAAGGGACAGTTTTGTTGTTGTTCCTCTTCTTCTTATTATTATGTAAAATGGTGAACTAGCATTTGGTGGTTGAAGGGGAATAGATGGAGTCAGTGTTTTGACACTTCTATCATCATCATCACCGTAGTTACGGAGTTGCTGAGGGATTCCCTCCCGACCAGCCACCGGACGTTGTGGGTAATCAAGTTCCACAGAGAAATCAACTGGAGAGTTTCAAATTTGCACTTCACTGTCACTGAGTCCGCCCCACAGCCGATAAACATCTCAATTTAAACTGTATCTAATAAGAAAAATAATTACCTTTGACTTCAGATGACTTTAAAGTGCATTTTATGTATTGCTTTTTTTATTTTTCCTTCTTGAGACTGAAAGCTCAATCAATCTTAGCTTACGGAATTTGCATTTTGGGGGGCGGTTTGGAGGCAGCGACAGATTGCGATTGCTTTATTTTAATGCAGAAACCCTATCAACAAAGTCCAGATTGAGAGGATCCCAATTATTACAGCGGCGCGAGGAGATTCTTATCAGCGGAAGAGAGCTTCATCCACTCGGCCGAGGAAGTAAATTATTGATCAACCGTTGGATAGCTAATAACAGGGGTTATCTCCATGTAGCGCTACACGGTTTCAATACAGGACGGGTATCGAGATTTAATGCGCCCTATAGTCTTGACTCAAGCGAGGACGAAAGGTTACAGACGTCCAGCAGTCACCTAGCGGTAATGCTAATGCTGACGGCTTCAGTGGCGGGCCGCATTTCAAGATGGTCTGAGCATTCGAATGCATTGAAAGCAAACATCAATAGCATAATTAGTTTTCTAGGGTTATGGAATAGACTGCTGGCTTGATGGAAATATTGTACTTATAATGTAGGTGTGTCTGTAACACTGTCTGCCAGTCCGAGGAGAGCGAGAAACGGTAAATCACTGATCCTTAACACCCAATTAGCCAGCTCACCGCAGATTAGCTGCGCAAGGCCTGCCTCTCCATAAGAGACCTGCATGGGAGCTGCTGAACTGCAGCAAACGCACACTCCAGTCAATACCACCACCCTCCTACCAGATTTACTCATTCCGTTTGTAACAATCCCCGGATAACACAAAGCAAAATTTAAGGAATTTTCTAGAACCTGGTGTATGACAAGGGGTATCAGGTACTCGAATAAGAATGTGATATTGGCCATTGGTAGTGATACCTGCTTTTAGCTTCACGTTGTAAGCCTAGGAGTTTGGTCATGGGATGGCTCAGAACATCCTGAAATGAGCATGATATCATTACACGGTCAGACATGTGACCACACATTACCATAAAGTACCTAATAAGCTGGCCTCTGATTTATATATATAAATCAGAATGTTTTTTTTGTCTATGCGTGAGGTTCTTGTTGTTCATTTATACTTGACGTCCATCCCATGGTGTTGAGATTTAGCTGCTTCAACTCATTTAACAGAAAGTACATTTTCATCCTAAATTCCACCTGCTCTGCTAACTGTGTCTATCCAATTATGCTGCTGAATTCACACTCCCTCTTCCCAAATGGATTTGCCAAATGGCAAACAATCTCCTTTTCAGGAGGAAAAAATAAACATCGACTTGTAAATGAACTGTTATGAAGTCGACACGGGTGCCGTCAGTTAGCTGTGAAAAGCTAAAACGTACTTTTTGGTGGCCTGATTTATTGGCTAGGAGAGCAGTGTCAATGTTGCAAACATTGTTTTGAAGTAAAAATGTTGTTTTTAAAAATGTGGGGTAAGAACTGTACAGAAATTAGCCAGGTGTGACCCCTTCTCTGCAAAGGTAGCTGAATGTATAGTAAGTTATGGGTTCAGCTAAAGGAGGATGGAGTGTCGACCAAATAATTAGAAATGGATGGAGGCAGATTCATTCTTTGACCATTTCTCCAGCATCTCACATGGGTTTGCAACTCATACCAACCAAGTAAAACTTCCTGATTCCTTTTTGGCCCCTTTTATCCAAACAGATTCCTCCAAATTCAAACAGGTAAACTTATGTATAAATCTTAGGGAGCAGATTCTAAACAGTATTAATATTGCAATAGACGGATAATATAAGTCAGTAGATTGAACAATTTCTAATAAAATAATTTTACAGGACGGGCGATTGTGCGTTAACTGTGTTCCAAGGGGTGACCGGCGTCACACAGACGTCCCCTGGTGCCACCGTGCAGTTAAGGTTTGACTGAAGAACTTGCCGGCTGGACGAGAAGGCGATCTATCAATGCAAAGTTAATAACATCTATTTGAATCTAACTAAAAATCAATATTTCATTACCAAATTGTTAGTGCGAATGAAGAAAAATGGCGGAAGTCGGGGTGCGGTGCGGTGGAAGGGGAACCCATCCTGACGCTCGATGCGGTGACGGGATGATTCATGGAGCCCTCGCCGGGGGCAGGGTGACGGCGGGCGCGGACCAGGGACAGCAGCCGCTCGACCTTGATGGAGGAAGAAAATGGGCAGAAATATATATAAAATATAAAAAGAAAGGCCTCTGTCAGATTCCAGCCGCAGCTCGGCCTATAAATCATGTGGAGAAGGCAAAGCCGGAGAGGGCTTTAACCCTTGGCGGGACCGGCTGCAGCTGGTCAGGACAGCGTGCGGATTGTTCACGGAGAAAGAGCAGAGGTCTTGCTCAAGAAGAGCTCTTAGCCTGCACGTTTACTAAAAAGGCTTTTGTCTGTAAGCCGTCTTAATGCGGATTTCATCGCTTCCAACTGTATTCCGTTTCTCACCGTGCGGATGCATAGCTTATTAATGAAACCTAGGTACCTTAATCCTTAGGTATCAGGCCCGGTGTGCATTAACGACCACCTCTGATTACACATAGATATCCTTAACCACCAGATTCACTATCACATATAAGACACTATAGAAATATATAGAGATGTCTAAGAGTGGGTCTCTGAGTAATTATCTCCACACATTGGTGATCCATTACGCAGAGCCAGAATCGAGATTAAGCACATCTTACTATCGTGACTCGGGGAGCACAGCAAGGTTATGGGCTCCTACCAGGCACTTACAAAGGCTTCTGCAGAACTGAGGTGGGTCAAGCAGTGCCTTTTAAATAACGTGGCTTGAATTAATTCAGCGGCCGATGAGTGCGCCATTCCAAATTCATTCCGGATGCATCGTCCTGCCTTCCGAGTCCTGCAATGGCCGCCACCGCGAAAGAGCAGCAATTCAATTTCAGGAGCCATGTAAAGCAAAGGCAAGAGCACCAAGAGCTGCGGTAAATCAAGGACGAGAGTGTAGCGCGGCACAGCGCCCCTGATGACACGGACCGGCCCTCCGCGACTGTCTCTTCCCGACGTGTTTCCGTGATCCCTGCACATGGAACTTTATGTATATTACAGTCTCTCTCTCAGAAAAAAACTTTATTCAGTTCCGATTCTAAGCAATCCTTACACCAGAAATTACATATGCTGATTTCTGTGCATTTCCTTGTTTTTTCTTATTCTGAGGTGTTTGTATGTATTTAAAATTCATGAGCAACACTTTTTTATTACATTAGCTTGACGTCGGGGATGCCAAGAGTGTGTGACATTACAGTCATGTCATCACCGCTTCATTTGGCTTCATCCGAATTGCGGTCCCTGTCGAGCATAATAATCATTTTATTTCCCTCACTGATTGTAATAAAATATATTATGACAATAGCACCCTTGGAGAATAGAACATTAAATATTCCACTAAACACTGGGAGAAAAAGGTTAAAAGATGATCGTTTATGGACCCGGGGCAAAATTACTTCAACCAGGTCCCCATGATGCACGACTGCTCCCACCTGGGCCCTCTCCTGCCCCCCCTGCTGTCCCCCAAAATGGCAGTCCTGAACGTAAGCATGTGTCAGTATCTACATGCTATAACAAATTCGACAAGAGTTTAGCATCAGACTCACTGTCAGCTACATACACACCTCTGCCTTCCCAGGCCCATAGTCTTGTCATTGCACATTGCAGGATATTTGTAAACTTAGCACCTTAAATCCAGACACCTGCACATTTCCTAAATATATTCATGTGCACAGGCTGCCTATCGCCCCCTATTTCCAGGCAGCCGAGAATGGCGCGCTCCCATTAAATAATTCATCGGCTGCTAACATTAAACAACTGTTAACATGCTCAAATAATTAGTTATGCTTGCTTGACATGTTTGGATCTTTAATAATTAATGCATTTGTCTTAATTACCAACAACAGTATTTTGGCCTTGTTACTCCCTTTTCAACAAAAAAATTGCAAAAAGCAATTATGCTATAAATATTAATTAGATATGCTTATTAAAACCAAAACGGAAGAGAATTTAGAGTATTAGCCGCTTATTCCTTTTGGAATTGAATACAGTTACAAATGTCTCTCTCCCCCGCAGCTGACTTCTGTTCCTC
>JAODLD010000008.1:19368593-19387377 GCA_026781065.1 Mormyrops boulengeri
CCCCCCCCCCCCCCCCCCCCCCCCCCCCCCCCCCCCCCCCCCCCCCCCCCCCCCCCCCCCCCCCCCCCGCCTGCCGGGCCTGGGGGTGGAGGGTGTGAAAAACGGAAGACATTTCCCAGAAATCGGATGATGGCATTCCACAGAGGACGAAATATGAGTTTATTCTGAAAATGTTCTGACGTGTGTGCGTGTGTCGGGGGGGGAGGGGGGGATGTGAAAAATTTCACCTGTTTGAGAGGCTGGTACAGAGAGCATATAGAAATGGTGTGCCTGTGTGCACACATTCTCCTACAAAAACATCTATTCTTGATTGGGTGATGCCTGACTAATTCGAACCCGTGACAGGAACACCGAAGGGGGACCAACACAGATCACGGAGCAGCCCTAGCCAGTGTGCCCCCATAAAAACCTGACTTCTGGGGACCGATGTGAAATTTCTGAATGTCATTAATTGTCACCTTTCGGGCAGGAAGATGACGCTGCAGGGGTGAGGCATTTACGGCGTGAATAATGGCTGTCATTAAGGATGGGGATGGATGGTTATCCCGTCACACGCCCTTCCTGATACAGGGAACCGGGACGCGTGCTGGATAATCCTGTACCCAGGGCTGATAACACCTTACATAGGTTACGTATTTATTTTACTTTCACCCTATAATGGACAATTAGTGATCACACCTTACTGTGTGATGTATTTAAACCTGCAAATGGCAGTAAATGGCCTAGTCTTATGCTTCACTTTGGCAAGGTCCTTGAATGGTGTGGAAAAGGAGCACAGATGTATATATTTCTCTTTGTCCTATGATGATGAAAATCCATAATGAGTGAAAACTGTGGGCGAGATGCCACTCTGTCTCAGGGTGTGTACACAGACACACACACACACACGCGCGTGCACACACACACATAGACATGACACACACCTGTACACACACAGACACAGATGCGACACACATCTGTACACTCACACACAGACACACACATACCTGTATACACACGCACACACACGTGCACACACACACACAGACACGACACACACCTGTACACACACACAGACACAACACACACCTATACACATACAGACACGACACCAACCCTAATCCCAAACGTAACACCCTTAACCCCTACCCAGCCCTAACATTAATCATAAGGGACGGGGATCAGTGGTAGTGGGAGGGGAGAGAGAGAGAGAGAGATAATATGAATCGGCCCATCCCAAAGATGCCCAGCAGGAGCCATCGTTCTGTAGGTTTTGCGCATACCGCATTTCTCCCCGTCTGGTGTGTGTAGTCACTGTGAGACCGTAAGGAACGTTCCAGATTCTATGCAACTCCGGTGCGGCTCAGCAGCATTAAAGCTGTAGCCGGCGTCTCTTCGGGCCGACAGATGTTTGTGTTTCAGCTCAGACTTCCTCGTTCACTTTTCCAGGCATCTGGCGCAGAGTCTGCACGACGTGAAAGCGCGTCTTTCAGCCTGGAGAAAACTTGGGGGGGGGGGCATCCGGGGCCGCTGCCTGAGCTAAGCGGGCTGCCGTTCCCGACCCCCCCCCCCCCCACCCCCGCGGCCATGGGGGGGGAGGGAGTCGGTTCATTTACACTGAATATTATGCTACATAACCGCTTGGCATTTAGCTTGAAAAATGACTTTCTGCTTCACCTGTCAGCCAGCACGTGCTCATCATACAAGGGGGGTGCTTGTGGGGAGTTGGGGGGGGGGGGTCACATTTCCCTATTTCCTGATGCTATTAGACGGTACTTCCTCTATCCTTAAGCAGCTTGGGGGGGGCATGCGGGATCCCTTTTGGTATGCGCATGGAACACCCCTCCTCCCTCCCAAGTGTCCCACTGAAAGGGTAAGGAGATGCAGAGATCTTTATCGGGATGGTAAGACGAATGTCTCATCGGGACGTGAGCAGTGGGAGGGCAGTGTGTGCGTGTGCGTGTGTATGGCCGGCCTCTTCATGCTACGCTAAGCCCAACTGTAAGGCCCTGTGCCCAAACCCCGGCCCTTAAGCTCCCCGGATCGCCCCCCCGAGAGTCCGCCCACCTTCTGCCATCGGCCAGATTACTGCACTCGAGCTATCACTCCGTGTGATGCCCCCCCCTTCCGAAAGGAAAAAACATGGAAACCCGGAATGAATGCTGACGGGAATAAGATGAGCGGCAGAGTGACTTCCAGGCTAATCTTCCGCAGCAAAGAAGCTGAACGGGATAATGGCCGTCGCGTTAAAGGAGATGCCGACCTGCGTTTTCTGAGCACCGGGATAATGAGATCACAATGCGGACTCATAGCTAATTATGGAGATTAGTCTGAGAAAAAGCGCCATTAGATTTAATAATTCGATCCACATCCCGTTGAATGAAGCTTGAATGTTCAAAGCCGCTTCAGTTTGAACCCGGATCTCCGTCTTCCGTGGTAGAGGGGATGTGTTTCACATGCCAAGACAAACAGGAAAAATGTTCCAGAGATTGGAGGTTGTTTTTTAAGGGTGTTTCTGTGTCTTGAAATGGCACACAGACATCGGTTTTCTGAAATGTGGGTAACCTTGTCATAAACCAGTAAAATGGGCCAGGGGGTGTGGTCGCATTCCTTTTAAGGGCTGAAACTGTCAGATGACAAACATCCTGCTCCAATCCCAGGCTTTGCTTGCTCTCACCTGTCCCTCCCTTTGTCTGGTGCTTATACTCTATAATGTCTATATGGACAAAAGTATTGGGACACATGACCATTACACCTACAGGAACTTTAATGACATCCCATCCTAAATCCATAGGCATCAATAGAGAGTTGGTCCCCCTTTGTAGCTATAACAGCTGCCACTCTTCTGGGAAGGATTTCTACAAGACTAGAGTGTGTCTGTGGGAATTTTTGCCCATTCATCCAGAAGAGTATTTGTGAGGTCAGGCACTGATGTTGAATATGAAGGCCTGGCTCACAATCTCTGTTCTAGTTCATCCCAAAGGTGTTCAGTGGGGTTGAGGTCAGGGCTCTGTGTGGGCCAGTCAAGTTCTTCCACATCAAACGTATCCAACCATGTCTTTATGGACCATGTTTTGTTCAATAGGCCTCAGTCGTGCTGGAACAGAAAAGGGCCTTCCCCAAATTGTTCCCACAAATCTGGAAGCATAGATTTGTCCAAAATGTCTTGGTAAGCTGAAGCATTAAGAGTTCCCTACACTGGAAGTAAGGGGTCTCGCCCAACCCCTGAAAAACAACCCCACACCATAATCCCCTCTCCACTAAGCATTAAAGTTGGCACAATGCAGTCAGGCAGGTAACGCTCTCCTGACATCTGCCAAACCCAGACTCACCCATCATACTGTCAGACAGAGAAGCGTAATTTGTCACTCGACAGAACACGTTTCCACTGTTCCAGAGTCCAGTGGCAGCGTGCCTTACACCACTTGCTGATGTGAGGCTTACGTGTAGCTGCCCGGCCATGGAAGCCCATTCCATGAAGCTCCCAGTGCACAGTATTTGTGCTGGGGTTAATGCCAGAGGAAGTTTGGAACTTGCAGTTATTGAGTCAGCAGAGCCTTGACGACTTTTATGCACTATGCGGCTCAGCGTTTGACGACCCTGCTACTTTACATGCTCTGCCACTTTTTTTAAAGTTTTGCTCGTTAACAGCAGTAATACCACCTGCAGCTGACCTTGGAATGTCTAGCAGGGAAGACATTTCACAAACTGACTTAAGGCATCCTATGACAGAACCACACTTGAATTCACTGTCCTGTTGAGAATTACTCATTTGTCCAGAAATGTTTGTAAACCTGATTAGATGCTCGATTTTATACACCTGTGGCAATGGGTCTGAATGAAACATCTGAATTCAACGATTAAGAGGCGTGTCCCAATATTTTTGTCCACATAGTGCATGTCTGCATGTCTGCGTCTGTGTTTACGTTTCAGGAAGACACTTTTTCGAACAATTATGTTTTCGTTAACCCCTCACCCTTCTTATCAATAAAACCAAGAACTCACATTCTCTTTCCTAACCTTGAGAGGGAAGTCTTTCTAGGAAAGGTGTGACATGGCATGTCCTGTACACATTCAGGGATGACCCCAGGGCCTCAGCTGCATTTCCATCACCAAAAACAAGGGGGCGCGGTACACAGTGCAGTCTGACCTGTGTGATCAAGTTTACGAGTGATTAATCTCTCCTGGGGCCTTTTTGTGATTCCGAATCTGATGGCAGTTCGTTCTTTTTATCATTATGGAGAAAACCAGAGTCTGGGTTCGAGGGCTGAGTGCTTAACCATATGGATGGTAAAAGTTATTAAATATCTTAGCATGTGTAACTGTTCTTATTCTGGATTTTGAAGATGTGCCTACAGGTGAGAAGCCTTGCCCAGCATTTTGGCAGAATGCTAGCAGCCATGTACTGTAATAGCCTGCGTTTGTCCTGTTTACTAAAAGAGGGCGCCTTGCTTTTTATTTTTATTGTCTTATTTTGCTGTTTTATTTTATTTTGTTTGTATACTAATATATATTTACTCTTTTCTATCTCCTTATATTATTTTTTCTTTGTATTACAGGAATCCGGAAAGCTTTTGACAAGCATTTCACTATACACATGTACAGTGTATGATTGTGTACATGACGAGCCATATTCTGTGTTAACGTAGGAAGAGTATTCAGTTAACGTAGGAAGCGCGTACTATTAACGCAGTTAGCATGTGACATTAACGTAGGAAGCATGTGCAGTTACCACAGGAAGTGTGAGAGATTAATGTGTGTGCAGTTAACATAGGAAGTGTGTGCAGTTAACATAGGAAGAGTTGCAGTTAACATAGGAAATGTATGCAGTTAACACAGGAAGCATATGCAGTTACCACAGGAAGTGTGTGCGGTTAACACGGGAAGCGTGTGCAGTTACCACCAAAAGTGTGTGCAGTTAACATAAGAAGCATGTGCAGTTACCACAGGAAGTGTGTGCAGTTAACATAGGAAGCATGTGCAGTTAACACAGGAAGCGCGTGCAGTTACCACAGGAAGTGTGTGCAGTTAACACAGGAAGCGTGTGCAGTTAACACAGGAAGCATGTGCAGTTACCACAGGAAGTGTGTGCAGTTAACATAGGAAGCCTGTGCAGTTAAAGCTGGAATTGACTGAAGTTCAGAACCAGCACGTACGAGAGCGAAGGGAAAGAAATGGACCTCAGCATCCTGCCCAACATCACATCAAAATATCATCTTCAAGATATTATTACAGCATAATTCACAGCCATTCCCTGGGAGGAGGGAACCTGGGAAGGGCCAAGCAGGGAAAGCAGAAACATGGGGTACGTAGTTTATTTATCACGCAGGATTATTCTTACACACGAGGAATCGTTATGACGAGCCAACAACAAACGGTAGCTTCCAAGTTTCTACCATACCCTCTTGACATTTCCACATGCAGAAACATCCAAGAGGGCTTAATGAGAGTAAACCTTCTGACGCTAATAAAATATTAAAGTCTAATTTTAAACATTACAATAGCTGCCTTTCTGCTGATTACAATAAAACATTTTTATCACACACGAGGCAATTTTTTCCACATTATGGCTAAATGAGTTAGAGTTTACAAACTTTTTATGAAACTTTTTATACATAAATTTATAAGGCAGGGACATTTAATGAATTGTATTCAGGACAACAAAGTCTTTATTTGTTTTTCTTTTTTTTTTAATTTTGTTTTTCACCGTCGTCAGACTTAGTGAGAATCCAATATGCGGAATGTCTATTGCCTGTTTTCTTTCAGATGAAATGACTTAACTGCAATGAACTTTACTTTTAATAGTTTTGATAGAGATTTCCAGCACTCAGATTTGCAGATTCCCTCTTGAGGTGTTTCAAGCTCCAAGAAACTGAGAGGAGGCATGAAAGGTGCTCCCTCAACACATTCTCTTAAAAACAATATATAAATTTTATTTAGCAGCTGCTTTTACCCAAAGCAATATGCATATATTTTTTGAGAGAGCAGAGTCAGACAGTCCTTGGGGCAATGGGGGGTTAAGGGTCTTGCCGCCCCTGGAATTTGAACTGGTGGCCCTCTGATCACAGGCACAGTGTCCCGTTGAACCACAAATCACCCCATCACACTGTATATGATGAAAATCAGTATAAAAACTTCAGGGGTTGGTGAAAAATCGTAATATAGTACTATTGTGTGTTTGTGTGTGCGTAATTAGCTATCGTTCAGACAGCCATTACAGAAGGTCCACTTCTTCCTGGACTTGGCTACCATCACTCCTTCACAATTCCATAGTGTTCTTCAGTAGCCTGTGAAGTGCACTGTATGCTGTTGGCGCTAGCTTCACTGGCGGTGTGTGAAGTGCACTGTATGCTGTTGGCGCTATCTTGACTGGCAGTGTGTGAAGTGCACTGTATGCTATTGGAGCTAGCTTCACTGGCAGTGGGTGAAGTGCACTGTATGCTAATGGTATTAGCTTGACTGGCAGTGTGTGAAGTGCACTTTATGCTAATGGCACTAGTTTGACTGGCAGTCTGTGAACTGCACTATATGCTAATGTCGCTTGCTTAACTGGCAGTGTATCAGGCCTGTGGTGAAGCTAGCACTGCGACGGTCAGCTGGGACAGACGGGTTCTGTTCACACTTTCGTTTTCGATCAGATGCTTTTTTACATAAACCAGTCACACCTCGTCCATTCATACAGCTCCTGGTTTTCTTATTGCAGATTGTGTTTTCAAGGAGAATGTTAATTCAACATGCCTGTGCTTTTGTAGCTACACCTGTAAGAGCGGAGCGGCAGCCCCTTTAGTGTGCCATAGCTTATGCGGGTTTATTACCTACAGGATCTCATAAGGAGCTGCTCCCAAGAAATACTGAGAATGATGAAGAGATGCTCACAGGGGATTATGTGTAGCTACCAGTTACTGGCTCTGGTCCTGATCCACAAGCTAGGGAACATTACAAAATTCCTTATTTTATTCCTTCAAAATGTAAATAAAGTGGGTTAGGCCTCTGTGCCTTTGAAAGGAAGGTTGCTGGTTTGAATCCCATCCTTGGCAAAATAGTCACAACTCAGTTGGGCCATTGAGCAAGACCCATAACCCCTCCAGGGGGGTTGGATGGATGGCTGACCATGCTCTCAGACCCCAAGTTTCATTCTCACCACTATATGTATCGCTTTTCAAGACACCCAAAACCAACTGGGAGCCACTTGAACCACTTGTGTGGTACCTATCTGGATGATGTGACGACAACCATTCTGCACCAGTACGCTCACCACACAGTAGCTAAGGTGGCGAAGGGGCAGTAGAGAATTCACCAGTTAGATAGAGGCCAGATTTGATAGGGCCATAGTGGGTAATTTTAGCCAGGGTACCAGCCTTACTCTTTTATGGGGATCTTCTATAACCCCAGAGTGTCAGTACCTGGGTTTTACGTCTCATTTGAAGAACAGCATCATTTTTACAGCACAGTTTCCCTGTCACTGCACAGGGTCTTTGGGATCCACACAGACCACAGGATGGGCTAACCTGTTGGCCACACCAACTCCTCTCTATGTACTGTATGTATATGTCTCAAAGGAGAGAATGATGGAATATGTGAAAAACTGAAGAATTCCAAGGTACCTGTATTCATACATGGAAGCATATCCTATTGGGCCCCCAACCCAGACCAATTCAATTATGTTCCAAATGTTTTAGTCCTAACTTCTCCCCTTTATGACACCCCTGCTCACACTTGTGCAAATGGAAAATAAAGCTTCACTTCATTTTGAATAGCATAGTAAATATGAAGAGCAGTAAACTGTTAATTATTTGAAGCATCATAACGGCTACACTTCCTAATCCCACAGGAAGCAGAGTTCCTGAAGGTCTGTGGAGTTCATCCATACAGAAGCCACGCAGGCACGATACCTGGGATGGGTTTGAGTCCCAGTCTTTACCTTGCTGTCAGTATTTTGGTTAGAGTGATGAACAGAACTATGAGCTATGGGGATCAGAGTAGAAATGGGGATGGGGGTTTTATTTGGGATGTGGCTGAAACTGGATTAACAGAAACGGTGGGGAAGATTTTTAAAAATGTTGTTTCAGCTTTGGGGTAAAAGGTGGAATATGGGTGTCATTCTCTGGTCAGGGGACTGGGAGGGTGTGAGAGGCTGAGCTGGATTAGTAGGGGTGGCAGGGAGTGAAATCCAGAAAATTCTACACCCTGTGATTGGCAGGCAGGGGAAGAGAGGGCGCAGAAACTGACTGGTGGTCTGTCCTCACCACAGCCTCCCCAGTCTCACTGACACTCCACCCCAAACTTACATTAACATTTTATGTATATTATCCAAAGTGATACACATTTATGAGAGTAAGCTGGGTCAGACGGTCCCTGGAGCAGTTGGGGGTTAAGAGCCTTGTTCAGGGGCCCAATGGTGGCATCACTCTGCTGACCCTGGGATTTGAACTGGCAACCTTCCGGTTACTGGGACAGTGAGCCGCATGCCACGGCCCAATGTATGACCCCCCCCCCCACACACACACACACACACACACACACACACACGCACGCATGCATACACATAAACACACATATCGGGTAAACAAATCTTTATGGGGACCGCTCATTCATTTCTATGGGAAAAACGCTAACTATGACATCCTTAACCTCTACCCAGAGCTAACCATAACCATAAGTAACCAAACAAAATACAAGAGCTATTTTTTGCATTTTTAGTTTTTTCATTGCAGTCACGGATTTTTATAAAACAGAGTTTTCCCATATGGGGAATAGAAAAGACTTTTAAAAGTTGTTTCAGAAAACTGGTCCCCATAAGGTAAAAAAAACAGGTATTCATCACGTTGTGGGTACATTTGGTCCCCACAAGGTAAGGCATACCTGGACCACACACACACACACACACACACGTGCCCGTGAACATGTGCAACCCAGGTGGCAGAGAAACCGTGCTCGTGGCCACGGGCTGAATCACCTGAGTTTCCCCTGTGCTGTCATTTTCAATAACATCAGGTGATACAATCATAGCTCTGTGTAACTCAGACTGGCCGACATTTTTAGATCTTCTTACACAACCAATCATTGGCAGTAGAGCCAGTTTAAGGGCCCAGATAAACCTCCCTGGCCTTGTATCACCCCTCCCATCTCCATTGTCACCCTACACTGGCACCTACCTGGATGGACACTGGTCCCAGCTGAAAGCTTATTGGCACCCGGAGTGCCGCCGCCCCTGCCACTCAATGATTCAAAACATATCATTGGCTAAGGACAAGGTTGGCCACTCTCTATGAATAATGGCCCCCGACTTAAAAAAAGGTGGAATTCCCCCCCGAGAGAAGAGGATAAAACCAGGATATGACAAAACAGGCTCCTTTATGCTTCCTGCTCAGGTGGGTTATATAGGTCGAGCTCTGGTTTTTGCAGAATGAGCAGGATTTGAAACCCCACAGCTGTGTGGTGAAGAAGCGACGGGCAGCAGTGGATTTATGCCAATGCAGGAACGGGAACCCCCCCACCTGGCGCGGATTTACGCACCACGTAATGCTCAGAGACAGCCATGCCCTTGGTAGGCCCACCTGTCATTGGTGCTTAGGCCACGGGGTGGCATCGTGTGTGACTGGCGGCATATCGTGTGTCCTACGAACAAACGTGTGTGCGTGTGCGAGGCTAAAGTCACACATCAAACATATGGGGAGTTTATGATCTGTGTATGGGTAGATAGCAAAAAATCCACCTCAGGGAATCGATAAAATTTTATCTTATCCTAAACAAAAGTATGACAGCATACACTGTGAAATGTCTGCATTGTAAACTAGAAAAACTGTTTTACAAATACGAACAAGTGGGTCATCATTGTCCATGTATTTTTGTCAAATCGTGTTGCTGTCGAAACAGGATTTATTTTTTAATCCAACTTTTGACGGCAAACTTTTAAAATTGACCGTGGTGGCCTCCCTTATTCTGAAACATTGGCTCTCAGCTGAGGTCTGTGAAATATGACCCTGGAAAAAATAAACGAAATGGTCATTGCATAAGGCCACGCGGTATTTCCGGTTTTCCGGTATTTTCTAAATGGCTGGACTTTGCTGTATGTCTCTGATTTGATATATGAGCTTGAAGCCAGTAAATTACCAGGGTCCTCATTTTAGTGCAGCTCTCAATGTTTCCTGCACTTGAGGGCGTTATAATGTTGTGACAGAGAGCTCTTTTTTACCACGTTTCCGTGGGACCGTGTACCGTCTGAAGCTGTGTCTTCCACTGAAGGGCCGTGTCCTTTTTATTTTTGTTGCTTTGTAAAAGATGATTAAATAAAATGGCAAATGCGAGGAGCACAGAGGCTGAGGGACATTATCACCACAGTAGTCTTTAAAGACGGCTTTTTAACAGGAACAGTCTCCACCGGAGCCGGAAAGCGGCATGACCCTCCCAAAAAGGGGCTGTTCTGTTTGGAGAGTCATTCTCTGCCCATAGGTTTATGCAGGAATGGCTAGGAGAGACACAAGAGAAAGAATGAACGATTAATTAATGAATGACAAAGGAAAAAAGCAGGGTGTATAGACAAAATGTTTAGAAATCCTCACTCTGTCGTCTGCAAAGTGGAGGCGTGTTTCACCTTTAGCTGGGACAACTTAAAATAGAAGTCATGATTGTCCAATAGGAGTTTAGGTAAGGAGTATTCCTATTGGACAATCACAACTTCCAGCATAAATTAACCCAGCTAACTGAGAGATCCTGCTTTGTGGGACAGCCCCCAGGTTTATTATAATGATGTTATTAATGTTTTAAGTCACGTTGTGCCACAAAATGCTGGCTAACATAAAAGCATTCAGGGTCAGTGACACTGGGCTTGAAAAGTATCTCCTTGAAAGTGGTGCCCTGCACGGGTGACAGGAAAGCGGCACGCGCCCGGGTGTCACCGGGAAGGCGCTCTGCGGCAGCCGGAGGCGTCCGGCGGTATTCCTGTTTAACTGCTTCGCCAGGGAAATGCTGAGCTCAGCCTCTGCTGGCCAGCTTTGGCAGTCGATACGGCGAGGGGGTGCCTCCGCCGCCGGGGGCTAGTGGGGGGGTGAATGGGGCCCCTGTAGGCATGCCCCGGTGCCCGTGCTCCTCCCAGCCCTCCATATGGGTGGGCTGGCATCGGCTTCGGCACCGGCACAGTCGGATCTGGCCCATCTGTGCGCCGGCTTGCAGGTGCTGTGAGCGATCGCATTATTAGCTCTATCTGCCCGGCTCTGATTTTTATGGGGATTTCAGGGTCCTGGGTTTTTCATCTGGTCTGGAAACCGGGGAGGGAGGTGGATTAAAAAAGGAAAAAAAAAGCTCCACCATCTGTTTCAAAAATAGCATCTCTAGGAAACAGAGATTTTTTTTCCTGCTTAAACACTGTTCAGGCATTATTGTTACTTAACTGCTTAGGTGGATGCCTTTATTATAAGAGGCTTGTGGTTTTACTGTGTTTTTACTGAAGCAGATCACAGCCCCATCTGGGGTGTAACTGCTTCAGTTTCTTTCTTTCGTTAAGACTCTTTAATGGGCGGCGCCGATCCGCGTCCGTCCCGCATGTCCCCATATCACTCAGCCTCCGTCTCCCTGATGAGGGCCCCCACAATGACAGGGCGCACAGATTCTAGGGCATTCAGCGCTGATTGCTGATGTTATCGCTGTAAATATGGTGGTCTAAGGCCTGGAAATCACTTCCTTAATTGCAGAACCTCTTTTTTCTCCTTGCCCAAAGGAAAAATAATGCAGGGCGTGTCCTCCCCCCCCCCCCCCCACCCACTTCTCAGTGTCCTACACATCCACCCACCCATGCTTGGCAACATGGGGCCACTGTTGTGTAAAATCAGAGGGGCTGAGGATCAGCCCTACTGTCTACCAGAGGTGGTGGGGGGGGGGTGCGCAATAATAAGCAGATTTTAACGATTTACTATAAATCAGCATTTTTGCTCTGTCAGTGAGATTGAAGAGGCCGGCAGAGCTGCGCTCGTCTGCTTTGCAAATGCCTCCCTGATGATGCCATGTGCCTGGAATCACCAATCGCTGCCTCCCGCCGTGGCCGCGAATAATGAGAGGGGAGAAGCCCCCTCCTCCCCGTCATGCCTCTTTATCACGCACACGCGTGCACTCACACTCGCCTTGCGTGCGACCTGATGGATCAGGGGAGGGGGCGGTGGTCACATGACCACGCACAGACGTGCCTGGGAGAGCCTAATCCACTCTTCTCTCCATTATTGATCCCACTGATCCCAGATCTCACGCGCGATGAACACGGAACGGGATGGTGGAACACTGCTTTCGGCAGGATTGTTCATCCTTGGCCGCGTGGTGTCACAAAACATATAATCAGGCCTGATCTAAATGCCGACAGCCCTTCAGGGCCTTTATTTTATTTATTTTTGTTTATTTATATCCTCGCTTACGTCCGAGAGCACATAACCTGACTACCAGTTGCCCACTTCGGTCTGGTTCAATCTGGTTTTGAAGTGCAGTTGTGTCAAATTTCCTGAAAAACAAAGATATGATGCCTTTCATTAAAACATGATGCCTTTGACGAAAACAGGAGTAATAAGGGCTGTGATATTCTCTCCCTGCATTGCGCGCGGCGGTGTCCTTGATTTCAGGTTCGCACTCCGGCCCTCATCGCGCGCCCGTCGCTCTGTGGAGCCGCTAGTTTGATAACGGCCATTTAGGGTAATCAATCGCTTCCTTTGAAGCTGCGAGATGAAGGGGGAGGGGGGTCTGACAATTAATGTGTGTCTATCCTGTGACGTGAATGGCATAATGATGGCAAGCAGGACAGGCACAGCCAGCCTGATCAACTGTTCTCTGTGAAGTACTCTCTGTACCCTGCTGTATTGTCTCTACCCCTCTGTTCCCCTCTGTACCCCACTGTACCTTCTTCATCCCCCTCTACTGTCTGTACCCCCCTGTATCCTTTGTACCCCACTATACCCTCTGTACACTGCTGTACCCTCTGCACTCTGTTGTACCCTTCTGAAACCCGTGGTACCCTCTGTACCCCACTGAACCACATTGTACCCTCTGCACCCCTCTGTACGCTCTGCACCTCACTGTATTGTCTATACCCTGCTGTACTCTCTGTACCTCACTGTATCCTTTGCACCCCTCTGTACCACGCCATACCCTCTGCACCCCCCATACCCTCTGTATCCTCTGAACCACTCTGTACTCTCTGCACCCTGCTGTACTCTGTAACCCACTGTACCCTTTGTACCCCACTGTACTCTCTGTATCTCTCTGTACTTCTGTGTACCCTGCTGTTTCCTCTGTACAACCTTATACCCTCTGTGCCCCTCTATATTCTTTGTATCCCCTTATATCCTCTGTTCCCCGCTGCACCCTTCTGTGCCCCCTGTATCCCCCTGTACTCTCTGGATGCCTTGCACCCATCCATACCCTGCGGTACCCACTGCCCCCTCATTCCCTCTGCACCCCACTGTACCCTCTGTACCACCTTATACCCTCTGTGCCCCACTATACCTTTTGTTCCCCCTTGTGTCCAGTGTTACCCCCTGGACCCCTTGCACCCCTCTGTACCATCTGTACTGCCCTATACCATTTGTACCCCCCCTGTACCATCTGTACCCCCTGATACCCTTTGTACCCTCTGCACCATAATGTACCCTCTGTACCTTGCTGTATCATCTGCACCCTGCTGTACCGCTGTACCCTCTGCACCCACTGTACCCTCTGCAACCCACTGTACTCTTTGTACCCTCAGCACCCTGTGTACCCCGCTGTACCCCCAGCACCCTGCTGTACCCTTTGTATCCCTCTGCACCCTGTGTACCCCCTGTACCCTCTACACCCCACTGTACCCCACCGTAGCCATCTGCTGCCTCTTGCGGTACTCTCCTGGAGCCACTGGGTCCAGAAGTCCAGCTCTGCCAGCTCTTGAGGTCACTCTGGAGAGCAATTAATATGATGTGCTCTCCCCATATTACGGCCCCCCCCCCCCCCCCCAATGCCACTGCTGATGTTATTCCAGGTGTTTATGCTACATCCTGCCTGCCATGTCCACTGTGACCCAAACAAGCCATGTTTGTCTGTTGTTCCCCACCCTCATGTTAATCACTCCTAGCTGCCTCTTGTTAGTTCCCTTGTTAATCCCGAATATACGTGCTTCCCAGTTCTGTGTTCCCCAGTCCAGTCATTGACATTGAACCTTCCTGCCTGTGCCCTCCCTAATTTCCAGTCCTCCCATTCTGATCCCTTATGGTCCAGTTTGTTTCCATACACTGTTCATTTAAGTTCAAAATAAACCCCTTTTGCTTCACTATGATGCCTGCCCCTAAGTCCTATGTCCTGCAAGTCATGACAGTTTATACCAAATCTTTCAATAACAGTTTTTCCCATGGGGGTATCACTAACTGACAGCAGGACAGGCTGCCCACATCTCTATGGTGTGTTAGTCATTAGCTGCTGGAGGCGCCCCTGCTGGTCTGCCACTGACCACACACAGATGCACCAGAAAGCCGGAAACATCCATGGGATAGCATGCCCAATATGTCCTGCAAATTAACCTGGGAGCAGCTAAGGGATGCTGAACATCAGCAAATCTACAGCTTGAGGATTCTGCATCCTTTCAAAATTATAGACATCAATAAACAGAAATATATAAATAATCTCCATGTATTTATTCACACAACTTCAGCTGTCCTCTGTCATCTTTCTGGTAATACTTGCAAATTTCCATTTATCTGAAATATATGTATGATTATTTGGACCATCCTTAACATAACAAAGAAATGTAACCCGTCCTTCCATCTGGTATGATCCCATACCTGTATACAAGCACGAGGACCCTAGAACCTATCTGAAGAAGCAGAGGACACAAGGAGAAAGGATGTCAGCCCATCGCAGGGCACGCACACAGTAAGGGAGGGACACACTCCAATTCACCTAACTGCATGTCTTTCGACTGTGAGAGGAAACCCACACCACACGGGGAAGACATGCAAACCCCACCCCTACCACACACTCCCCCAGGGGCAGATGCAAGGTTTGAGACAGCAACCCCATACATGCAAGGTGACAGAGCTACAGACCACACCATCGAGCTGATCGCCTCCAGCTATCACACAATAGAAAGATACACCGGCTATGAAACATAGTCTTTCTTATGATGACCCTTGAAATGCTACTCCAGAGGCCTGGGCTTTCTGTTTAACCGCTACGGTTTGATCCCATTTTTCCCCACCGTAAGGCTCTTTCCAGGAGCCCCGGTGATAGTGACACCCCGGAGGCTTGCTTATCTTTGTTTTACCTATTAAAGGTTTAAACCCCAGGCCACGGCAAAGATTTCCCCATAAGTTTTATCTGCGCTCCTTTATCATGCACACGCAAGTCGTTGCTTTAATTCAAGTGTCATTTTCGGGGAAATATCAGCCGTGTCTTTTGCATGTAACCTAAAGAAGTTTATAAATTGTTTACGCTTATTACCCCTCGGCTCAGATTAGGATAAGCCTGCATCCGGCCGTTCGGAGTAACTTAGGGGACATTTCTCAGATTCTTCCGAGAGACCGAATCACAGAAGGATGAAACACAATACTGGGAGTAATTTAAGAGGCTCGACATAAACAGAAGGGAAGGAAAAAAAAACCCTGAGAGGATTCGCTTCAGCCATGCTCCACTGTCAGCGCTTTCGGTGATTTGCCGCGATTTTGCCGAGGAGCATCGCTGGTGTGACGAGAATGTTATAAAAATGTAAATAGATCCGTAGGAAAAAAAAAAACGGTACATAGGTATTCTGGAGGCGATGGGAAATCAAAGTATCACATCTTCCAACGTTTGATTTATCTGCTAATTTGTTTACTGGGTGTTTCTCTGAGCCAAACTGCACCCACCGCGAGTATCCTGCAACTCAGCACGGCTGGAAAGCCGTACCTGTGATTGTCATCAACAGGGGGACAGTGAATCACAACCCAGTTCTCTAATTGGTGGAATTCAGCCCGGGGTGGAGTCTCACCATGCGGCAGGTGCTCTTGTCGGGGGACAGTCAGCCCTGAACAAATCAACCCCCCCCCCGCCTCCCCTCCTTACACATCTGATACCATTTCTTAGAAGTGGAGGTCAGAACCGGGGAACTAACGTGACAACACTCCCGGCCCGATGACAATGGCAGACGGAAAGATTTATGCCTTTTGGTTTGCTGTTGTGGGGAAAAAAAAGAGACAGGGGATCAAACGGTGAGTGCATGATAAAAAATGAAAAACAGCTTCCTGGGCCCGTAAATGAATGAGGGAGAGAGGGTGGCCGTTATTCGAGTGAGCTTTAGAGTAAGGGATGGAGGCCGGATGGCTGGGCCGAGATAGCCTGAAGTCGGGTGAGTAATTGATGACTTAAAAATAAATAAATCCTGGGCTCGTCTTGGGAGGGATGAAGGAAGAATAGCGGGAAGCTTCCGGTCAGCCTTTCAGGTCAAGAGTGAGCTTAGCTCGTGTGTGTGTGTGTGTGTGTGTGTGTGTGTGTGTGTGTATATATATATATATATATTTATATAGTGTTCTCTGGCAGGGTGGACTCCAGCGCTCTGGGGCACTCGGGCAAAGAAGGGAGGAGGGTGGTGTTACAAATGCGTCTTTTATAATTGTCAGCCATGGGGCTGCCCCTCAGCTGACAGAGTGGGGCGCTTTAACTGAAGAAGTCGAACAGGTTAGAGATGAAAAACCCGGCAGATCCCGTCAGCCGGGGCTAAACTTCCCCGGCTGTCCATCATTTCCCTTTGATTAGGCCTCTTTTGGACGTGTTTTTAGAAGTCTGACATGTTATTAATAAAACAAACTCTAATGGAAATATCATTTCACTTATTTTTCAATCAGGCTGCAGATCGCACTAAATCTGCGCGCCGCGACTTTAATTAAAGATTGATGGCTACACCATTCATCTCGAACGCCGTTGATCCAGTAATTAAAATGACAAAAAGATTTATTTATAGGAATTTGGTCGAACTCCTTTTCCTCCTTGCTTCCAATGTCCTTGATTTTTTTAATGAGGAAAAGTGTTGGTAATTTAGCGTTTTTTCCTTTCCCCTGGCAATCGATATGCCATGTCTGCATAAACACCACACTGGATTGCATTTGTGCCGTGCAAATATTAGCCTTTCAATAATTTTTTTAAGTAACTAAAGAAGTTTATAACAATGACTTTCTTTTCTGACTGAGTTTGCATTTTTTCGGGGAAAAGTTCGTTTTGTTTCAATGACCTTAGCTTTGCATTAATCAAATGGAGTATCTGTGCATTTTTATTTGGGTTAGTAATTATGTAGTCTCTTGGAGTTTTGACAACCCTTCTAATGAGTTCTCAAAGGACACTTGTTTTTATGTTTGTTTGTTATTTTTAAGCTTGATTAAGTCCCGAATATTTAGTTAACGCAATAGACCAAAGGAAAAAAAGAATTCCTTTTCTTAACTAGGTATGGTTTTAAAATGCCTACTGTATTCTGCCATGAAATTTATTCTGGCATTAAAAGCAGCTGAAGTATGTTTTGCTATATAACCCATGCACTATTTGCATACAGTTTTGTTTTGTTGAAATATTAACACTTAGATCACAGGAGCGCACACGTGTCGTTAGCCTTGGGGGTGTCTAGCCTCGGGCAGTGTGTGCTTTCTCTCGATTTGCTGTTAGGCTGGAAAATAATAACAGTGATCTTGTTGTCTTATTTCAGGCACGTTCCTTACAGACCAAACATAGCATCTCGAATCTGGCTGGAAACAAAACTGCTTCACACGTTCCGAGGCGATTCAAATTAGCAGCGAACGTGTGGAAACGACCGAGTCTGGGGGGTACATCTTTTTGTAAGGGAAGAATTTACAAGTAGGAAACCGCCAAGAATACAGTCCGTCAACAGAGACATGTCACTAAAAATGAAAATTGGGGTGACTGATTATAAGAACAGTTTACCCCAGTAGACAGAGATGTACACATTCACATTTGGGTAAACGAAAAATTTTACATTTTAAAATGCAACGTCATGCAGCCCGGTCAGTAATCCATAGTGACATTGATTAAAATCGGCCCATCTAAATAATAATCCTTGAATCGCATATACTGCATGTCATTGTAACCCCCTAAAGCATCATTCTTAAACGAATTTCTGAGCATGTTGGCTATAAGGGGAAGAAGAATATCATTTCTTTATCCTTTTATAACTGTCAGGGAGACATCGTCAACCAGTATGGAGGACAGAATAATTAAGGAAAAAAATTGAGTTGATTCAATGGTCCCGTTTATCCACTGATCGCACCTACGGGTGGCACACATTTTATAAATAAAACCACTTCTTTTCAGACCTGATCTTCACAATGAAGGGGGTGCAGGTCAGGATTTATAATCTTTGATTAAATTAGTGTAATACAGCTGAGATTGGTCTGCTCACTGCTGGCCCAACGTGATAAATACACATCGCGTGGGGTGATGAATGTTGTTATAAGTCACACCTGTGATAAGATTCACATGCTTACATTTTAGTTAGTGCGACGCGATAAACCACCAGGTCTTGTGTTGACCGTGCTGGTTATTATTCAACGCTATAGCCCATTAGTCTGCCTCACTGCGGTTACAGTAAGCGGCCGAAACGTGCTGCCAGAGCTATTGTGGGTCCCTTCTTGCGGTTACTGAGGCTTGGGCCCCGCAGTTACAGTAAGGGGCCAAACCATGCAAGGCAAGAGCTGTTATGGTCCCCTTCTCGTGGTGACAGGTCTATCCACCATGGTAAGGGGCCAGAATAAGAACATAAGAAATTTACAAACGAGAGGAGGCCATTCGGCCCATCAAGCTCGTTTGGGGAGAACCTAACTAA
>JAODLD010000008.1:19408008-19436180 GCA_026781065.1 Mormyrops boulengeri
GTGGAAGTACCCTCAGCATGAACAGGGAATGGCCCTGGGTCCCGCATTCACAAAGTCCTCCACCTAGGGGGCGATATTGTGCCCCCAACACAAAAGAGAAGCTCCAGTCCCAGAATCCGTCTCCCCCGTGGTACAGTTTTGAAAGGGAATGGCTCTGGGGTCATGCCCAGGTCAGATGAACAGCATTTGAGATAAGTAGTCCAAGGTAAATTGAGCACTTTACCTCACAAAAAAAGCAACAGGGGAATTATGACATGTGACAGGATGTGTTCCCCAATTCCACCCGGAAACAAAAGCTTCAGCAAAAGAGTAATGTTAATGCTAATATAAATTTTAATCACTTAGAAGCAGTCATCACTCCAATGCGGAGAGCATACGTTCATCCACGTTCTGCTCTATTCCCAATTAACAGAAAAACCTTTAGTACCTTTTATGTATGTTAAACCACACTAATGGTCTTATGCTGTAAATATGTTCAGTAATCTTTAATGGATTTTTGATATAACTGTGTGAGAAACATATGGAGTGTTAAGGAGCAGTTATAGCAAGCTGACATGCGGGGTAATTGGCTTTAGCTCAAGGAATGGAGGTGCCTCCGGCTTTGTGTTAATCCCCAGTGGTTAACCAGTAAGCAGTTAACCCGCCGTGCTAGCGATTTATTCAGCAGGAATATTTCACTGTGAAGCACAACTAAGACAGATCATCTAGTTTACAGTGTGGCCCCCGTGAATGATAAATTAACATGGTACCAAAGAGGCTTGGTGCAACCCTCTGAGCCTTTGATGTTTATTTTGGCGCCCCCTGCCACTCCCCCCCACACTGATATACTGCTCTTTTGTGTCTGTCCAGGTACAACAAGACCAGCTCCAAAAGGACACTCATGGGTGTAGGTCACGCGCAACCTGGTCAAAGGATGTCCTGCACTCGAACCTCCAGCCCCCCTCCCCTATTCCTACCCTCCCCTCCCCCTCTGGGCAGAGGAATTGGGGGGTGGGGGGGGGCATTTAAGCGGCCGGCCACAGTCCCAGTGGAATGAGGAACATTTCCTTTCACTGGCTGCCAATCCATCTGAAGTCAGCTACCGCTGTGAGCCTTGACGGCCGGCACAGAAGAGAACAAGACCCGGCAACAGACCCCCTCACCGCCGACATCACTCATCCCGCCGGCTGAACTCTGCGTGACCTTTGAACGCATTCTAGAACTTGCCGTCTGTGGCACCTACTCGCGCTTAAAGCTACAGGCCCCCATTTCAGTGCACTCTAACTCTTTTCCGCCAACGTGAAACGTCTCTATGTTCTTTGTCGATGAAACATGAAATAAAACGTATATTTATATCTTGGCCTGACGTGTGATGGTATTTTTAGATCCTGAAGATGCAGTGAGCAAATGCTTTGGTGTGCATGCCCTGGTTAATGAAGGGACAGACCACAGCAGATCTCAGTGGTGGGGATTAGTGGGGTACAGACAGAATGCCAGATGGAATCATTATGCTAGGCATGCCATGTCTTGGTTCGGTGTGGGGCCTGTCCTCCTCGGGGGGGGGGGCATAGTCTGAGGCTTCCTCTGGAATCGGATCTCAGAATCTAGCCACAATTCAGCCTCATAGCATGCAGAAGGTTCCCCGAAAAAAAAACGTTTTGTCCCACTAAGGCCACCACACAGCAAGGCCTGTATTTCCTGTATCTATAAGCTGTGGATTGGATTAGCTTCAGGTAGCCTGAGATGCAGCTCGACTGTATGGGCCTTGATATCAAACATCTATGTCATTCACATTTGCGTTGCCGTCTGGGTTCAACTCCGTATCAATGGGCTAATAGCTTTTGCTCTCGTAGCCCGTGCCCAGTATTTATGAAGCTTTGGTGAAGCTGCTTGCTGTCCATGCATGGCGGGGGGCAGCGCCAATTGCGTTATTTTGATGAAGGGGGCTGCGCGGATAATGTGTGTGTTATGACATTGTGCTCAGTAATATCGGGCTGGGATGGTACCGCTGCCGTAGCAGGCCCATAAAACCCAACTTGTCCAGAGGGGACGTAATTGTATAAAACCTCAATCAGGCCACAATATTGCTTGAATTCTATTTGTATTGGTAAAACTGACCCAAGGATGGCGGGCTGTTTGTTGGGGCAGGGGGGGAATCAATACATAAAGAAGGGTGGAAAAAGCTTTTATTTTTTTTTTTAAAAAAAAGGAGTTAGAGAAAGAGAAAGAGAGAGTAAGAGAGAAAGGCACTAGGAGGTAGAGGAGGAGAGCTTGGCTTGTCTTCCAACCTAAGACGGATGTGCCACCTTCCAGTGTGATTAGAGACAGGGATAACTCACCAACATCTGTGCAAACTACAATAAAGAGGGATTAAGTGTTACCCCAAGGAAGGCAGAGAGAGCTCGTCTGTCCATTAAACGCTTTATTACAGCGCCAGCAGCCCTGTTCTAACTCAGTTATTCCTGCACAGGGACTCAACAGTGTGACTGCCTGTCATCCTTACCAGACACTGCTGCAGGCTGTGTCACCCACCATTTTCCTGCTCGTATGTGTGTGCGTGTGTGTGTTCATGCGTGTGT
Organism: Mormyrops boulengeri; assembly: GCA_026781065.1. Classification (NCBI taxonomy): domain Eukaryota; kingdom Metazoa; phylum Chordata; class Actinopteri; order Osteoglossiformes; family Mormyridae; genus Mormyrops; species Mormyrops boulengeri. The sequence continues at coordinate 19,410,567 of JAODLD010000008.1, forward strand.
GTTCATGTGAGAGCCTTGCTTGTGTACGCCTTAAGCCAATGACAATCACATGAGTCGTTGATCACCGTGAGTGCTTGACCCCTGCAAGCGAGTAACTACGGAAACAGAGCATGATGGTGTTATGATGATACTTTAGAATGTTCAGTGGCGGTAACCGAGGCAGCCAGACGGAGGTGGGAGGGGCCTCCTGGCCTCTTAAAGGGAAAGTAATGCAAAAAAAGGCCAGCATTGAATCGTAACTGCGTGTAGAGGAGGTTCAAAAGCAACAGCGTATTTGTTGAACTTAATGAGACGGATGCTAAATTTAATATGAGGCAGCTGAAAATAAGCTAAATTCCTTTAAAACATATTCGATTTTGTTTTATTTTCCTCACGGCTTTTCCGATAACCCAGCCAGAACGCAGCTGAGTTGCAATGTCCGCTAAATAATTCCAGTATCGAATACATCGCAGGTGTTAGTGGGTGTTGAATAACTGAAGATGAGTCTTAGTCTTGGTGTTGGTCACAGTCAGGAAAAAGAGGTCAACAAGGAGATCAATACTCCTCTTCCAGGAACACTTGTGCTTTGCCGGGAATCTCACTTTCTCCACTGGAGCTGATTGATTCGTTTGTTCAGTTGTGTAAACACACGACTGAAGGTCATGTGGCGCCTTATGAAGATGACACACAATGGTGATGAAATTCTGGGCTTAAGCTCGCAAGCATTAAGTGCAAGAGCATTATGGAACTAAAAATCATTGGTGTCTTCGGTGTATTTCAAGTTATTTCCAAAACTCAACCATAACCCCAAAAATAATGTTCTGCCATGATGTCACTTTTACTGTCTAACACTAAATCTCATATTTTTAATTTCAGTATTCTGTTAGGTTTCTTTAAATGTTACCACGAGCCAACTTTACCCCTCAAAGGAATAATCGAAACACACCAATGGCCCTCAAAATGGATCACCCATTTGTGTGAATAAAGTAGACAGGCCTTGGATAGTACTCTCCATTGAATATTATGTCATTATTATGACTGCAATCATGGGAGTAAATAACTGGCCATCTTGGAGGAGGAGGGTCCAAGCAACTAGAGGAGGCAGGACCAACCAATCAACCTCTAGTTGCTTGGACCCACCTCCTCTACAATCTGATTGGTTATGACTCTGAACCAATCATTTTTCCTTCTGCCCTTAGAACATTTTTGTGTAAGTAAAACTCCCACAAGCGCCATCTTGGTCCTCTTGCTTTCTTCTGCAGTATGTGGTATCTAAACACCGGCTCCTCTCTGCAACACACATACCCCAGAACACCCTTAAAGAGCCACCGATACTCTTAGGATCTATGATTCCTCTAAATGCCTTTAGGACAGGCTTATACCCTTGTAAGATCAGAGAGATGAGAGCTGGTGGATTCACACTCGCATAGACCTGAAATGAGCGAGGATGTCCATCTGCTGGGTGTTCCGGAGTGTAAGCTCTTCACTTGTGTGACTGGCTGGCATGCATACCATACGCTACTGAATGCCCCCCCAATCTGTTTTATGCCTCCTGGACGGAGGTTGCTCGACGTATCTGTAGGCGCCTTAAGGTGCTATCTATAGGGAACAAGGGTCAAGTTTGACATATGCAGTGTGAAGTATAATCTCATATCTGTCTGGTATCCTTATTTATATAGACTAGCGTGAAATTCTCACCAGATCAGTCTTTGGAGGAGGGGAAGGACAGCGGGGGCGTTTTCACCTGCCGTAATCACACGCCACCGATAAACCCATCACAAGGGACGCATTCTAGACACCCCCTGTCCCCTCAAGTCAAGACTCTGAATTACGGGAGTTTATTAAAGTGGGGGGTGGTGTCAAATTAGCCCCAGTTAAAATCCAGCAGTAACTGGATTCTACACTGCTGAGGGGAAGCTTAATTGGCAATGGGCATGTTAGAAGGTGCCTTGGAAATTTAGTCGCTAATTGTTAACTGGAAAGGCAAAGAATCATTTCGTCTGGCAGTATACATATTCTCGAGGATACAATAGCCATTTTGTGGGGGGTTTGGTGTGTATATTCTCAATGCATCTCCTGCATGGGGGGGACACAGTGATACAGGAGCATGCTGGCTGACAGACAGACAGATAAATAACACCCTAGTGGAATAAATAAACAGACATAACAGACAAGGTGTCAAGGGCCCTTTCTGTCTACTCCGATGTACTCCTTCGCTTTTGTTTGGGAACCGGGCCAGATATTTTGCTCTCATCGCAGTAAAAACATAGTTGTCATGTTATAATGTCTTCCCTGTGTGTCTGTGTTTGTCTGACTTCTTCAGTTTCTTAGATTTACGAGCAGATATCCCTCTGAATGCGAGGCATTTTAAAGACGTGGTTAATAGGTATTCAGGAGTCTGGGTGAGATGCTGGCGATTGGGTTGTCTGGAGCATTCCCTTCAAAGAGAAGCGATGAGTAAGAAAAACGAAGGATAAAAAGAGGATCCGATTCCAATCGAAATCCAGGCACAAGGCAGGGGAAGCCATGTGAGATCCAGGTCTGCCCCTAGGTTTGATCTCGACTTTACCTGTGAAGATGTCTCAGTTCCCATGTAAAGCTGAGCTTACGGTTTATCGTGGAACACGCCTGATGCCAGATTATCTCCTCCACATATCCAGTTGCTTATCTTGATTTCTGAAAATGCATGTTTTTTAAAGGGGCTCTTGAACCTACCAGGTACTGATAATTCTTTCTCTGAAAAAAAACTACACAAGCTACCGGATCACTGCAAAAAAAGGAAAGTATGCATGACGGCATTCAGTGTGCCTCCTCCATTGAACGACCTCATTGGCTAAAGGATGCGGGGAGGGCCGATACAGCCGAGGGGGGTCGACCATCTAGTGGCAGATTGGTGTATGGCTCCATGTTGGTTGGTCAAATAACATCAAGTGGGCTCTATTGCCAGACCATCCATACACAGACATAAAGTGATCAAAATGCTTTTAGATGTACCTATAATGTTTTTCCTCATGGGGAATGAAGTGATGAAACAGGACAATTTAAGTAAAAAAATGAGAATTGTTATATAATTTCCTTTTATTATTGAAAAGTATGCACTTTATTTGTTTTTATTAAAACTGGGTTCATCTTTTTAATGAAAACCCCCTACTTTTAGCTATCACTTACACAGCATAAAAAGCAAAGCCTGTTTAGTATGATTCTGTGGTGCTGTCAGATCTCCCCATGAATATGCTGTGAAGTCGGGAATACTAAAGCCTCTGTGAGCAGATGTTTACCGCCGATCAAACCTGGGTTTCCACCGCATGGATAAAAGGGATGGACCCCTTACAAGGCCCACAAGTGACAAGCTCTCTCTGTGGTCTTCATTATTCTTCTTCTCCATGGACAGATCACTGATGTTAAACCTTTTTTTTTTAAGAAAGATGAATATATCAATCACTCAATGTAAGCGGTCCAACATCACTGAAGCGATACCTGGAGGATCAGAGGTCCAAAGGCCCATGACCCCTGAACGCACAGACCAGAGTGGGTTCTTGGTGGTTCCAGGCTGCCTCGCCCAACACCAGGGTGTTCCAGCCAAAGAGAAGGTGCGCGCCATGATTAGTTCAGCCTCGGGAAAATCTGTTCCTGTCATTCCCAATGAAATGAAAGCAACACAAGCAATGGTGAAATAAACGAGTGGTAATTGATGATGGTGCAGCTGCCTGTCACTCCTGGAGGTCACTAACTGACGATGGTAAATTACGTTTATAACAACGGGGCTGTTTATACACGCGTGCTCAGAGTCCACAAGGACTCTCATGGAGGGTCTGCTGCGATTATCTTGTAATACTCAGAATTCAGCAGCTGTGGATGAATATCAGGCGATTAGCAGATTCATAACGGCGTGTTGCATCCAGAAGTGCTCGGCGCGTCTTACGACGTAGCTGAAGAACGCCAGGCTGAGGCAGTCCTGCTTTGGGTATGGCAGCTTGCTCAGATGTACGGTATCCAGGAAGTGCTGTGACATGAGCAGCCCTGACACTTAAGAGACTGGGACATCAGCGCTCGTGTCATCGCAAACAGGCAGCATGCCCTGTTTGCGTGATAAGGGTCCTCGCCTTGGTTTTCACCTGCAGGCACAACCCCCCCCCCACAAACACACACACACCACGACTCCCTGTTTGTCACTGCGATGCTGGTTTTGTGTCTCACCCCGAATGGCAGGTCAGGTGTCTCTTTTTTTTTTTTGCCAATCACACGTTCCCCCCTCCCTCCGCCCTTTGTCTGACAAAATCATCATTACGTAGCCCCGCTGTCCCCCCTCCCCGGCATCGCTGACTCATTATCGGTGAGTTGCCGTCGCGTCAGCCCGCGAGGGCCCTCGGCACTCGCTCGCCCCTTGTTTACCGCGTTCCTCTCTGCACTGGAGATGCCCGCAAGACGGCGAATTCCAGCGAAGCCAGGCACCGGAGTCGTGCGGCCGGAGTGATTGACGGCAGATGATTCGTGTCTCTTTAAATTAGACGCCCGTGCAAAAAATCGCCGCTTTTTCACGTCAAGCCGGAAAAGTGTCTTGTTTCTTATTTATTTATTTTTTCATCTGTTGATTTATTTGCCAATCAAAATGTCAATTTGTCGTGGCGGGATGTGACAGCAATTTCCAGCGGACCCGGACCAAATGAGAAGGTTCTCAAATTGATTCCGATTCCATTCCGACTCATTTAAGCTGCTTTACTTGGATGTAGAACGATCAGAACCCGTCCAGAACATGACATGGTGATATAATGAGTGATATTACTTCTGTCACCGCTGTAATCATGCCTCATAAACGCCGCAGCAAAACCAGCATAAATGACGTGTGCCCACGTCTTTACAAGTCTTTCTTGCTCCGAGCAGAGTATGTGTGTGTATATAGTGCATGTGTTTCAAAGGGGATCATCTTCATAAATGATCCCAAGAACAGAGCGCTTTTCTGGGGCTATATTAGCTAAAGGCGATTCATGAGCAAAAAGAAAATGAAAAATGCGTCCCTGGCTCTGTGTGTGGCACTTGCATGTTCTCCACGTGTTGTGAGGGTGTCCTAAGGTTACCATGGTTTCCTCATGAAACAACCTCCCTAAATTGCTTGTAATGGATGGAAAGGTGTCCCATCGGAGGAGCTCCCCTGTCTGAGCCCAACCCTAACTGTGGCACAGGGACTCAAAGTCCTGGACCACATAAGCAGTTTGAAGATAGATGGATAGCCTTCATGAAGACATTTAGAGATTTTTCTGTATAAAGTTTAAAGGTGGTAGAGTTCCAGACTAATTAGTAACTTATTTATTTGTTATTGGGTTTGAGTGATATAAGCCTACAGTGTTATCATCAATTCTGGGGACTTCCAACTTTCTGAGACGGAATTCTCCTTGCCTTGGACTGAGAAGCCGAATGAGTCTGAGAAAGATGCCTCTGGCCAGCAAAGCCATCACAATGTACTGTGCATTTTATAAAGCGTGAGCACTTGATGGGTCTGAACTTCTGATGGGCCCCAATGTGACAGCATGAAAGTGTCATCTGAGGATGGCGAAACTTTGCAACTTTGCTGCAGATGCAGGCTTCAGTGTCTTAAGATAATGCAGCAAAAGTGATGTCCCCAAATTTCCCCAAACAGGCCATGGTGATGAAAGAACACGACAAGGCTTCAGCCATCACCTGGGGCCATGATCAAGAGAAAGCATATTAATAGGACTTGCCAAAGAAACATTTGTCAGGAATTTATTTGTCTGTGTGTGTGTATCTATGGATGTGTTTTATTAACCTTCTGAGTATGCATTCAGGAAATTCGTCCCCACAAGGGCAGAAAACTTTCATTTTAATGACATAATACATGCAAAATACTGCCACTGATGTATAGGACCATAAAATGAAGGGTAACACTATACTTAAAGCACTGACGTAGTGCTTCGGGTGTAGGTGGTCTAGTGGTTAGGACACTTGCCTCTAGGTCGTGAGTTGAGATCATGGGTTTAGGTCTCACCTCTAGCACTACCATCATTGGGTCCCTGAGCAAGACCCTTAACCCCAACTTGCCCCGGGGGGACTGTCCCTGAATTGAGAAAAAAAAAGTGTTTTTAATATGATAGAGTTCTGCCCTGTGTGTATCTTCAGACTTATACTCTCTAACTGAAATGTTTGTCACCAGTGTGACGTGGGGAAACACCTGCTGCAGAGACGGGCACGTGGGAGAACGACGGCAGGCTGCAGATTTCAGACGTTTTTCGGATGTGTGCTGAAATATGTATGGAAATCAATCGCTTTTCTTCTGTGCGCTTTCACACGCTGCGGTAGCAAAAACGCTGTAACATTCTACGCAGGAGTGTCGGAAATAGGGGAGACGCGTCCCCTCCAATATTGGCAGACCCCCCACCCCCCCAAAAAAAATAAATAAATAACAGTGTGCCCCTTATCTTTTATTATGAATCCATGTACCTGCAGAGAGTGAGGATGAAGCCCATGCCTGACAAACACTGTAGTCCTGTATCAGACAAACTCATTTTATCATATGGATCAATTATTTTTTGTTGTGTTTGGTTGTAAATCTGTACTCTAAACAGTGTCAGTCTTATTTTAATTTACGAAACTGATATTGTTCTAAAATTATTTTTAAATCTTTCTTACATCGCATCTTTTCATGATGTGACTATTGCATGTGTGCCAAGATATACGTCACACCCCCGCCATGCCACCGGGGCAAATTTGCCCCCCCCCCCCAATGTAAAACTCCTTCTGACGCCACTGGTTCCATGTGGTGTTTGAAGGTAAATGTGGTACAGAAAGCTGTGGAGCAGAGCAGCACTAGGAGCAAAGAGTTCGCATAGCAGCAGCTGACCGTGGCGAAATGGCCAGTGAACAGAGGCTGCATTTTATATTGACTTTATTGGTCATCATTTTGGTGTGTCTCCGTTTCATATCTGGTGTATTTAAATAGTCAGCATTGTGTGGGTTTGAGTCACCAGATAATCCATGTCATGGAGCACACTTTGAGCTAGAATAGGATTTGTAAACTAGCATTTCAATTAAAATGACCTGGATTTCACTTAAGCACTGAGTTCTTACTGTGTGCAGGTTGGTCAGTCTCCTCTAATCATGCATGTCTCACTAATGTTAATGTGAAACAGGTGGATGAATCTTTCAATCAAGGAAATGAACCAGTCAGAATGCAAGAAGAACTGAACTATTTAGCTGAGCACAAGAGCCTTTCAGTTTGAAAGTAGTTTGCAAAACCGGAGGTAGCTCAAAGTGTCCTCCCTGACATGGATTATCTGGTCAGCCTAGTGTGCGCGGAGTATGCATGTTCCTCCTGTATCACACAGATTTCCTCCATGTTCTCCGGTTTCCTCCCACAGTCCAAACACAGGCAGTTAGGCTATTTGGCATGTTGGGTGTATGTGCCAGGTGATGGACTGACATCCTATCTAGGACGTACCCCCACTCCGTGCCCCAGGTTGCAGGGGTTAGATTTCGGAGTCCCCACTTTTCTGCTCAGAATAAGCAGTTAGAAGGCAGATGGAAGAATTATTTGGCATCTGCTCAGATCCAATAAATGTGGGGGAGGGGCAATAAGGGAAAGAGGTAAGATTTCCTGTTTTACTCTCCCCCAGTGGTATGTGTGCCTGTCAGAGTTATTTAAGGACGTCTCGTGAAGGTTGGCCCTTAAACGGTGACTATGAGATCCAAGGCCTCTCCCTTAAAGGCCGACACTCTCCTCTCTGGAGATGCTACTTAAGGTAACACTTAACGTGCAGGGAGACAGGATCTAATAGATTGATACAGTGGTTTTGACATGCTATTTGAGCGTGTGTCCCACTATAATTGGTCACGTCATCATGCATTAAATTAAGATTGTCCAGAGAAATGCCCCGAAACAAGTGTCTTTAGCGAATCCATCAGATGTCAGAGCAAACTGCCTGTGATGGCTATCTGGGGAGGAGACAAGCCCAGTGCAATGAGTCCATCCCTGACTATATTTTCCAGCCTTGAGATTTTTCTTTTTATTATGTGAAGTCTTAGAGGTCCTCTGTGGTGTAGGTGTCCTCATGAATAAATTACAGTGAGCCAGCACCAGAAAGGCTAATATAGACCAAGTCAAAGGCCTTTGGCCTAATTCTAGTCAGAGCGGGCTAATGTAAGCCACCATCTCAGCACAATGTATGAGGCACCATGGCTGAAAGCCTTCTAAAGGTACAAAACAATGCAGATGAATGTTAAATAATGACCTAGATACTAGATGTTAAATAATAACTTAGTATTGGCTATCCAGTATTTACTATCCAATATTGGTTATCCCGTAATGTTATCCGGTAATGTCATCAGTTTGGCCTCTTTGGCGTCACTATTGACTTAAATATTACTTGACCAATAAGTCAAATAACAAATTTCTGGTTTTCAAAAGTCGATGGCAGCTACCGGGCTGATCGCGATGCAGAAGATGTGAGGTGGGGGAGGAAACACGACCCCTGAGTGCGTACGGTGTATGGGCAGATGATCAGGAGAAACAGATTAGCATAAAAGGCACGGTGATGCACTTGGGTCTGAGTCACTGTGCGGAAGCCTTCACATTTTCCAATAGCGTCGATCGTTACGGGAGAGTTACAGAAATGCCCAAACAGAAGAAAGCCTTCGCCGCTCCCATTCTCACTGGAGAAGTCATATGGGCATTGGGCATCTGCTTTAACATGTCCCCTCAAGGTACCAGCAGCTTTTGAAGCCATAAAACTGAAGGTGACATTTCCAAACATAAACATATGTATGTGTGACCAGTGAAAGAGCGGAAATGTGCTTCTAGCCGCTTTATCTCATTGTTTATGGCCATTGACTTCAGCTTCCTTTGATGTCTGAGGTTCCTCTGGTTGATAGTATCACTCACGTCACCCCCACCTCCACCAAAACTGCACCCCCTACACTTACCCACCCACGGGGAAGTTATGAATACGCTTTTCTGAGAAAATTTATTTATCCAAGAGTGAAATATCTATCACAAACACATGCTTTATTTAGAAGGGGAGACTGGCAAGACAACAGAGGGGGGGAAATGGCTTTATATTAGAGAAACAATGAGGAAGTGGGACAATAGCATCATGCAGAGACAAAGGCTTGACAATGGGGAGTAGAGCTAATGGCGCTTTGAGACCAGAGACGAGAAAGGTCAACAATCACCAAAATCAGAATGGCGGTCCTAAACCCGCCTCCTTCTGTAGCTACACATCCCTACACATAGAGTATGATGTTCGATCTTGCTTGGATCCAGCAAAAGCGGGAGTTTAACTGAAGCCTTTGACGGGTAACGCTTCATAGGTAAGGATCAGCAAACGGGCGTTTCACTAACCGAGGGAGTTTTTCTCTGAATCGTGACTTCCCTCATGTACCTAGATGTTTCCATTCATTGTCAGCCTTGCCTCTTTACACTCTTCACAAGGCAAGGAGAATGCCGTCTCCTTCAGGATGTCCAAAAGTTGGAAGTCTCTAGGACTGATGGTAACATTGCTGGAAATACCATAAAATGCGAAGCCTGTTCCCAGGCTTTTCTCTCGTGGAAACAGATCCCGTGTAAATCACAATGGAGCAGATTTCATGTGAGACACAGAACCTGTGATATTTATGCAGGGGTATCTGAGGGCTAAAGGTGAGAACAAATAGCAGGATTTGGTCTAGTGTACAGTGGGTGCATATAACAGTCTTTCTTGAATTTCCTTGATGCAAACTGGACATTGATATCTGTGCTGAATTCGTAACATGGCGATGTCACCACCAAGGTGCACAGTGAACCTATCTATATCTCAGAAGGTTTCGTTCATGTCGTGCTTGCTGTGATGCCGGGGATGGTGCTGTCTTGTTAGTGTCTGGGTACCATCCTTTTACACCCTGCAAATACTTCCTGTCAGAGTCCTGAGCTGGACTTGGCACCCAGTAGGTTTAGTCATAATCATACTGGAATCTTCTCATAACATTGTCCTTGACAGGCTTGGCCAATAATAATAATTATAATTATAATAATCCAACCATCCATCTTCTAAGCACTTATGGCGAGCAGGGTCGCTGGGAGGCCTGGAGCCCGTCCCAGACAGCATGGAGCCCAAGGTAGGGACACATCTTGGACAGGAAACCAGTCTGTCACCAGGCAAACGCGCTTTTACACAGGGGCGTACCAATAAATTCTGGGTCCCCTGACAAAATGTCACCTTGCCCCTCCCCCCACCCAATTATAGGCATTCAAGGGCCCCTGTCAAATGCTGGGGCCCCTGATTCTGCCAGGGTGCCCATGCCTCTCTGTTGCCCCCCTGCTCTCTCTCTCTCTCTCTCTCTCTCTCTCACACACACACACACACAGGTTTGTAATTATATCTTTGTTGGGACTCTCCATTCATTTCTATGGGGAAAACTCTAATCCCAGCATGATGACCTTAACCCCTACCCAGCCCTAACCTTAACCATAAGTAACCAAACAAAACATGAGAATTTTGGCATTTGCATTCACAGATCTTTGTGGGGACCTGAACAATGGTCCCCACAATGTAATATAAACATAATACATACACACACAAACACAATAAGCAAATCAGAGACACCAGTGAACCCAACTGCGTGTTTTTGGGCAGCAGGAGGAAACCGGATTACGCAGAGGAAACCTGTGTGTCACGGGGAGAACACGCAAACTCCACACGTGCAGAGCGGAAGCCGGATCTGCACCATGAGACCTGGCAACTGCGATGCCCACTGAGTCACCACGCTGCCTCCTAATAACGTTACTCAGTATAACCGCACTCAGTATGCTACTCTAAATTAATACGCAGTGGCTGTGTTACATCCATTTTTAATTCACTCAACGAGCTTGAACCTCGGCTGAGCTAAATAATTGTCTCTCAGTCTTGGCGTATCTTTTGCAACAGAATTTACAGCACCCACGGAGGAAACAGAGTTCAGCCAATAAAAGTTTCACGTTGGCATGAGCTGAGGGTTTTGAATGAAGGTGTACGTCATTGTGACAGGAAAGGTGTGTAGAAACTCCTTGCTGCCAATACCTTTTAAGAACAGCGTCATAAATCCAACACGGTGAGTGCCTTAGCGGCTGAAAATGTGGACCTGTAACCTAAAGACGTCCGATTAAAATCTTCAACATCTAACCTGACGTGTTCTAGGAAAATGTCCAAGCACAGAAACAGGTGAACTTGCTGTGTCTGCTAATCAACAAAAACGACACCCCTTATAAGTAAAAATAAGGTGAGTTTGTTTTAATGTGGGAGGCATAAGAGGTGACATAATTCATATAGAGGAGCCAACCAATGATATACAGATGCTCTTCTGCTTACGAACGAGATACGTTCCGAACGGCCGTTCACGACTTGAAGTGTTCGTAAGTCGTTATTCAACATCATTGAATATTTTTAGGGTATACGCAAGTACTAAGAACTAGGATGGCGGGAGTACGCACGCTACACTGCTGCGCGGCGGGAGTAGCAACCAGAAGTCGTACTAGGCTGGACTGGAGCGCAGAAAAAAAAATGGATGTTGCGGACAGGAAACGTGAGCCCAGTGAACACAATTTGGACTTACAGTCCTCTTCATTCCTATGTCTGAAAGTTCATAAGTTGAACGTTCGTAAGTAGAGGAGTGTCTGTATTTTGAATCGGTGAGTGACAGGTGAGGGGGCACTCTGAGGGCCAATCAGCTTTCAGTTGGGTTCACAGCCCCTGTAGCTCCGCCCCTGCACACACTCCTGGATTTCTGGGACCGACACAGGGCAGGTTAATATCCCCCTTAGCTGAAATATGTCTTATGTGTGCCTGATGTTTGTCAGACATTGATGGGAGAATTGAGACTTCGGTCCGCCAGTGGATAGGATTACCGTGCACTGACGATCGGCGACCGCTTTTAACATGCCTCACATCGGTCACCGTCCCACTGCGTTAAAGCAGACAGTGATTGACGGTAATCCCGCCCACCGTGGATATCCAAGCCTCCTTGGTCTTATCAAGAGGCGCCACCGCTGTTAGAGTGATGTCCCGCGCAAAGGGCCGTACTTACGATCCCAGGCCGCCCGTCACTCGCAGGCCTATTCGCCTGGAAACCGTTCCTGATGACAGCAGAGTAGCCGGCCTCGAAGAACCTGTGAGAAGGTTATTTTTAAGTCTTGTGAAAGCGCCGTATTACCTCACTAGGATCTCCGAGGAAGCTGGAAAGAAAGACAGTTTTCTTAGGATACTCTCAGGTCCACGTTCAAAACTTATTTCTGTCCCACACATGACAGAACCATGATAGTTATATAGCACTTTTTTTGTTCTTTCCAGAAACCGCTACCCGTATTATTTTATTTTGATATAACGCAGGATGATGTCGCTTGACGAGGTGAATGATGGAGGACAGAAGATCTCAAACATCTAATGACATCTTGCCTCAGGGCAAACAGTAGCATTTATTAATCTCTTAGAGGCAGGCCTCAGGGGCAGTGTGTGTGCAGAGTGCTTCCAGAAGTTTCCGCAACCGGTGTGGAGTGATGGTATGGTAATGGGCAAGAGTAAGCGGTGTGTGGCATACGTGCGTCAAATTCCAGGAATGACAAGCGTGAAAGCCGATGCAGCTGAAGTGTAATTGATTATACAAATCACGTAGCATAATTACATCAAACTCAATTAAAATTCCACAGTAATTGAAATGAATTACAAATGATGCATTTATTATGCGGGGAGGGCACAATATAACCGGCTTTGCAGCTTTTATGGAGAATTTGATATGTTTTCATTTCCTGCATCGGAGGTGCCCGCGTTGCTTAATCATACACGCATGCCGCAGCCTGAAATGCGTTGTGCAGTTTTTGCAGTTCTTGGATATGGATTTACATCTCCTGTAATATTTCACATGGTACAGAGCAGTGAGGGGATCCTGCACATACAGGCAGGCGTGTGGAAAATCACACCTCAGCACAAATTTTAATTTCATTTTGATGAGGCCACATTTTGCCCCGTTATGTTCATCTGGCACATGCCTGAGTTATGCCTGTTAAATAAATAAACAGAGATAGATAGATGGAGAGATAGATGGAGATATCTGGGCAGTTATCGTCATGCCTTTTTCATAGGGTTAATATGTACATCCGAGCATGGGTAATGCATCCCATCCCATGATGCAATGTGACATTATGCAAAGCGGCCTGCAGTCGTCTGGTTAAGACGTTTTTGTGTGTGCGTGCTCCGCTTCTGTCAGTATTGCCCCTCAAAGCCATCTGATTGGGTCGGGTCGCATCACTGTGTCTCCCCCAACTTGCTTTTCATTTGTTGGAAACTCCGATGCTCCCCCTCCCCCCCGGTCCATCCATCCGAGCACCCGGCCAAGCGGAAGAACTCAAAGATGCGCGCGGATTCAATCGACATCCAAAGTCCTCCGATACACAAAGCAATTTAAATGATATTCATTACAGCGCTGACGAGCCTGCGGCCCTTCAGGAGGGCGGCTCTGTCCCCTGGCCAGTGAGGCATGTCAGGCAAGGGATGAAGAAAACACACCCACAGCTTTAGGACTCTGCCCAAAACACCTATGGCAACTGTGCCCCCCCTCCCCCCCAGTCCATTCTTGCAGAATGCAGCATTTCATGACCTCAGTGTCTCTTTTTTTTCCTGGGATTATAATTTTTTTTTAACCTTCTATTTGTGTCTGTGGCAATTAACTGCTATCAGCTCTCCTTAATGCATGAGAACACTCGTCCGAACACGAGTCAATTAATGTGAGGCTCTCCTACGGCCCTTCATTAACCCCTGGTGTGCTGGAGGCTCCCTCCGATTCCACCTACGAGCCAAACATCCTGCGCCAGCCTCGTGTGCGCCACTCGGCCAGAGTGGGGCGGTTCCCCTCCAGCTATTCACCCCAAAAGCAGCATAAAGGTTTTAATTTAGTCAACGCTCTCATTTAGTTAGAACGCCATGATGTACAGAAAGATGACGTAACAGGAATGACGATGTGAAGCGCGATGCAGTAACGTAGCATATGACCATTGGTGCCCCGACATCCCTTCTTTAAACCGTACAGTAGATAAACGCCTTTTCATCACACTGCACGACCGTACCTTTAAAACCCCTGAATTTCCTTTGCTCCATAAACCACCTGCAGGATCTGGCCAGACACTGTAATCTATTCGCACGGCCAGACGTGGTCTGGACATGTGTGTTAATTAAATCTGCTTGTGGCTGGACGGTAATTTAGCCATGATAATGAGTTTTAAGAGCAGAGCCGGACGTGCGGCCACTTGCAGGCTTACGGGTCGCTGTGTCTCCTCAGGAATCCGCGTCTGGGGACTGCGTGCGACAGACCCAAAAGCCAGGCTCTGCAGGGGGTGTGGCTCAGGGGCTCAGGCCTGTGTGGCTGTGATCAGAAAGTCAGCGCTTCTGATCCTGTCCTGGGTAGAATAGTTACATCCCTATGGGGCTCATGAGCAAAGTCCTCATACCCTACTGCCCCCCACCCCGTGAAATCCTCAAAGGGTCATAGGATAAACGGCCTTACCCTGCTTTCAGTCCATAAGTTCACTCTTGCTGGTGTATGTGTGTGTGTGTGTCTCAAAGGAGAGCATGATGGAATATAGGAAAATTACAGAGAATGAAAATATGGGTGATGGAGCTTCTCCAGGGTGATCCCGTCATTTCGCCTAATGTCCTGTGTGGGGAGGTGGACCAGGAAACCGTCATCATGATCCATCAGCCCGTTGAGCATGACGTGTACATTACATGGATGCAGCTGAGATCCACACCATCGCTCTTCCCCTACGCAGCTGCATAAATGCACGGATCCCCGACCTACAGAAATGGGACAGGCCAGCGTGGGCACCGATGCTTGTGACCCGACGGTGAGGTGGGGTGATCTCTCTCACTCTCTGAGAGGAAAATACGTAGGGAAAATATCAAGATATCAGGGGGCTGAATTTCTACCTCAATCATATTTTTTGTTATTCTGCTGAAAGGCAGACCTTGTTTAATCCCAGTGTACAAATGTCACCCTCACATCCATTTCAGGCTGACAAAATTTGGAGCTGGGACACTGCATTTATACTAATTCCAGCAGTCTGTCAAATGTTGTTTACTGTATGGAGAGAATCTTATCAAGTTAATAATTTCCTACAGAATTTAACATGATTTGTTTATATCGTTATAAGACTGTCTTCTTTGCTAATACCTGATGTAGCTGTTGTTGTAATTGGATGCAGTAATATGTTGCCTGGAGATGCTTTGAGTTAAATATTTGACATTTACGATGTCGACACTATCAAATGATACATGCAGAACTGCTGTTTCAGCACAAGAAGAGAAATGACATTGAGTTTCCTGTAACCTGAAAAAAAATAATATTATAATATGTATATATACACACCCATATGTATGTATGTATGTTTGTATATGCATAATATCTGTGGGCATCCCGACCGGGGTATAGCCCAGCCCTGTGCCCGATGCCTGGATCTGATGTAAAAGCGATGAATGGAACATCTAGCATCTGAATGCTTCCCCTGTCGTGATGAGCACCTTCTATATGTAGATGTTCTACAATGTACCAGGTGTGCTGTGCATGTGGAGATGCATGTATATTGTACACGTGTGACAGTTCTCGCTCCCCATGAACGGAGCCTCATCAGAGGTTGAGGAGCACACGTCCCTTTAAGCAGAGCTGCGGGATGGCCAGCTCCCCAGTGTGAGGTGGGGTCCTACCCCGCCCGGCAGAGAAAGAGTGGGTGCTGTAGTGGGCACAGTGTGGAATACTAAAGCGGTCAGACTGCCCCGTTCCCTCGGGGGACCACCTGTCAGGACGGGTATTCAGAGTAGTCATGAAAATCCCATGGAAAGACAGTGCTGAGCTTCTCAGCACAGTTAGTGCTGCGTCCCTCATCTAGGGGGAGCAGGCCAGAGGCTACTAGGGGGAATGAAAGGAAACACCTCCACCTGCCCAAGAGCGTCAGGAGGCAGGAGGTAATTCTGAGGGGCAATTCTGAGCGATCGATTAATCAGTAATTAAGATCGAGGAACGACCTCATGTACTCTGCGACTGCGACTCAAACATTACGTCTAAAGCCTTTCTTCACCTGGAAAGCGTGTCTGTGAAATAGCCAAGTGGGGAACAGCCAAGCCTTCGTCTTTATTCAGCCAATCGGGCGACACCCATAAAAGCCTGTTCGTCGTATCTTCTCTTGGTTCGTTTGAGGTTGACCCGTAATCGTCGCAAAACTTCCCGTGGGTCTCTCTCTCTTAACGATGTTCTCGTGCCACCGAGGGAGATAACTCGCTGATTGTTTGGTCCCAAACACCAGGGCCATCACAAAGCATCGAGATCATTCCGGGTTTCGCGTTGAAATGTCACACTTCTAAAGGCCAAATACAACAGATCACAACCCTCTATAAATACAGTGTGCCGTGTCTAAGGGTGGACACGCATGTGTGTGTGTATGAGAGAGTCGAGGCTGCGGTCTCGGTAACCTCACTGGCAGACCTGCACCCGTCTCGAGGAAGGAGCTGGCCGAATCGCTTCCTCCGCGGCGGTGCCACATTTCACTCGCTGTCAGTTAAGTGGGCCGCCGCTGGCAAACACGATGCTATCTCATGCGCCGAGAAGTCAAAACAGACATGAAAGACTAAATGGGGGGGACAGGGGCGGGGAGCACCGCTGAAAACCGAGGACATTTAATCCATACTCCACAAAAAAAAAAAAAGAACGAGAGCGAGCCCAGAGAGCGCACGCGGCAGCTTCCTTTCTCACGTACGCCCGGATAAATGTCCGTTTGTGTGTCTAACGGTTTAGCGCGGCTGATGTGTAGCGCAGCATCCGTTCGGAGGGAAATTACAGCTGGGCCCCCAAGAGCCATCTCCCTCGGCTACTGGGGCGTATTGATTTCTTGTTGTGAAGTGTGCTGTTCAAGCCCCATTTAAGATTTTCATCTCACATGTAGCCCTGAGCACGCCGAGGCACCATAAATTAAGGAAATTGCATATTTATCACATGTGTTATTCTGGTACACTTTGCCAACGTGACTGACGGCGGGCCCAGGGCGACACTTAACAAGCTGTGCTCCCCCTGGATGGGTCACAGGGACACACCTGTGATTTAGACCCTTACTAGTATTTTTCATGTTAGATCGGGATGAAATTTACAGGTCTCCTTAAATTAGTGTGTGTAATGGGGCCACTTCCAAGGCTGAGGGCCTGTGAGTTACGTGGCATGAAAATGAGATCGGCTGGCGTGGGATTTTCCCGAGAATAGGGTTAGGCGGCCTGATTCCAGGAACAGCAACGCCTCGATTGTTCAGATAGGGGGTAAAAAGTAAACAAACTCCTACCTTCTCAGCACCTTTAAGTACAAGAAAGACTTGAAACAACACATA
The DNA here is from genome assembly GCA_026781065.1 of Mormyrops boulengeri. NCBI lineage: Eukaryota > Metazoa > Chordata > Actinopteri > Osteoglossiformes > Mormyridae > Mormyrops > Mormyrops boulengeri. The sequence goes on from JAODLD010000008.1 coordinate 19,427,920, forward strand.
AATACAAAGATAAATAAAAATAACACTCCTCCCTCTGATTTTTTTTCTTTGGATAAAATCAGGGCCCTTGGGATATTCTGCTTAGCTAAAAAAATATTAAAATCATCGATGCACGGGAAGCCAAACTTCTACGTCAAGTTCTCGTTCACGCCGCTGCGCTGTCATATTCGATGAGGTGTGTGTAACAGTTCGGTTTTGTGAAACGTGACTTCCGGAAGATATCAGGAGTCCAGGTCTCGCAGGCATGCTCGTGTGAACGTGTGTGTTAATCACAAGCTGCTCAGGTGGATGCTACCCAGTTTTATGATATATTTTTGGATGTCCTCGGAGACCATTTAAATGGGTCGACATAGTAACAAACCAGCATGTTTCCATGGCGATCTTTTTCGGAATGTGACACACTAGAAGCATAGTACGGCTGACAAACTGCATCTTACAGTACTGCAGGTGCATACCCATAATGGTGCATGGATATAGGTATGTGCTCAAAATGCCAAAGACCAACGCACCCCAGGCCTGTAAGCACAGAGAGGCCTGATGAATCATGGGAGTTTTACTTACACAACAATGTTATGAGGGCAGAATGAAAAATGATTGGTTCAAAGGGATAACCAATGAGGTTGCAGATGAGGCAGGTCCAAGCAACTAGTGGAGGCAGGACCAAAACATCTGATTGGTTGGTCTGACATCTGACCACGATCTGACTGGCTATCTGTCTGAATCAATCATTTTTCGTTCTGCCCTCCGAACACTTTTGTAAAAGTAAAACTGCTATGAGCAAACGACAACCCCACCCTCGATGAGGAGGGCTCCGTACCCGCTGCCCAACACAACCGTGAGCCAGACATGTTGTTTTGCAAAAGAAGAAGGAAAAATTTTTAATGCTGCAGTACAAAAAAAGGGTTATATGAAGACATATCATGGGTGCTCCGATGTCAACAACGAAATAAAAACAGGGCACAGAGCTCATAACAGTGTCTGCGCCGTTTACATGCTTGTATATAATTACAAATGCTGTCAGCTGTCAGTTACTTCTGCAAATTCGCCGCCGAATATGTAGAGGATCCGTCAATCAGTGGGCTGGCGACCAGCGGTCACTACTCGTATTGTTTAAAGATGCAGTATCCACGGAAGAGAATTAGAACAAAAAAGGCATTTTTTTGAACAACAGTGTGTGTGAATACATGGCGGTATGCCTCAGAACTTCATAAAGTAACATCGTCTTTACAAACCTGCCTTTTCTGTTGCCTTCAAGAAATACAGTACATTTGTGTACTAGAGGTTTAACCCTTTGAGCACGAGGTGGAAATATTTTTTATGTTTTTTCTGTTTAAATATCTTTTTTTTAATATATTTTGATTAAATAGCATATTTATAAAACTATTGTGCAAAACAATTTAATTAATGTCTTCATATATTGTGCACCAGTACATAGTCATCTTAAATTAAAAATATAAAATGATGCATAATTTAGACAGGGACTGGTATATATATATATATTTATATATTTATATATACAATTTTACACAGACCTGAATTTATTAAAGGCCCCTGATTTAATGGCAAACAAAAACTGCACTTTTGAGTTGTATGCCACAGCAACAGATTCCTGTACAATGATTTACCGTTGAATAATAACTCCTTTTTATTCGAATAGGTAATCGCGTGGCCAATCTGTATCTGGAACGTTTTCCTCGAAACTCGACGCAGAAGAACGTAGCCGTACTCAGAGGGTTAAATGTTTAGACGCTGACGGGAGCACGCTTAGGTCACATTAACAAAAAAAAATGGGATAAAGAAAGTGCACCAGGTTTAGGTATTTCAACGTTTAACTAAATCGTCCATTAATACATGCAGCTCAGCCCATCCTGGGGATGCGACAAAACTAAATCCAATTTATACAAATTCCAAACACGTAGCACTTCATTTTAAATGGTTTTCTTTTAAACCTTCATATTTACCAGTAACAACAGTGGGTTATGCAGCACCTCTATATTAAACACTGTACAGTTAAAAAATAAATCTTAAAAAAAAAAGAAGAAGGAGAAGAAGAAATGTTTTTGGGCCCTATAATTCATGTCCGTGTGCCGTAACTAAACAGTAGCTTAATGGCATCATTGTGCAGTTTATCACCTCTTAATACTTCTTATTTCTTCTTTTTAAAAATTTCGGTTAAAAAGACTAGAGCATGAGAGAGAGCAGTGAGGTGCATTTCGCGGCGCTACTGCTTCTCCAGCTCGCACACGTACAGGAGGTGGTCCTCCGGCGACTTCCCATGGGTCTTACTGAGGTGGAGCTTGACAGCGTGCTTGCTCGCAAAAGTCCGGTTGCAGAGCTTGCACTGGTACGAGGTGCCATTGCCTTCCTCATCGGGTGAGGATGAAGGGGAAGGGGTGGAGAACAGTTTCTCGGCCGAGCCCGGAGCATGGTGCGCGACCTGGCTGCCAAACGGCTCGCCAGATAGTTTGGCCAGGTCTCTGAGCCGGAAGCCCAGGTGTGACTCCAGGTGGCTGATGTATGTAGATGGAGTCCGGATCTGAGAGGCGCAGTCGTTACAGAAGAACACTGGGTGGCCCGAGTCCAGGTTCTTCAAGAACTTGGTCCCGCCCGTCCTCCTCAGCTGGTACTTGACATTGGCCAACCAGTGGCTGATGGTGGTCATAGAGAGGCCCGTGAAGCGGGAGATATGCATCCGCTCCTGGGGACTGAGGTCTGACATGACGTACTTTCCATCAGATGTCTGCCGTAGGCTGGCTGCAAACTGGGCCTGCAGAATCAGCAGGTGCTGGGGATTCCAGTTAGACTGCCGGCCCTTGCGCTTTTGGGCTGGGTTCACCTCCTCTGGCTCCTCTGGAGTCGTGCCTTCCACATCCGACCGCTCGGACAGGCTGGTTGGTGTGGAGGACTTTGATGTGTGGCTTTCTGTGAGGTTCCTCAGCATGTCAGAGATGTCCGACAGGGCATTCTCACGCAGTGGTGAGTTCGACATGAACGACACTACGGTGGATGTCTTGGCTGTCGTCATGGTAGACGAGGGAGAGGCTGATGCCGATGTTGACGTGGGTGATAGGAGCCCAGAGCCCAAAGAGGAGCTTTTGTCACTTTTGCCTTTGGTGAGATCGATGGGTTGATCATTATTGATGTGGTAAAAATAGCGGTCCAGGTGCTCGTTTTTTTTGGTCTGCGCGGGAGGTGTGGCCACTGCGGCCTTCTCTGCCAGGCTATTGCTCATTTTGAAGAGCATGCTCATGGGATCCAGGGCTGGCAGTGCCGGTTTCGCTGCTTTGCCAAGATGGACATTCATGACCGACTGAAGCGCACTTAGGGGGTTGACAAAGGGCTGCTCGGGAGGGTGGTCGGTGATGATGGCAGTGCTGCTACACAGAGTAGTGGCAGGATTCCTCAAGGAGTCGGCCCCGTTCTCCAGTGGGCTTTTGGTGAGGCCACCACTGGTAGCCTCCTTCCCGCTGTGGCTGTTCTCTGGGGTTTTTGCCCTTGGGTCTTTGGGAGAGTTGCTGGCCACCGATTCTCCTGCTTCACTGCTACAGGGAGAGGGTGAAGTCCGTCTCAGCGGGGAGGCCTTCTTCGCAGAGTCCTTCATCTTCTCCTCTACTTTAGCCACTTTCTCTGTGACCTTCTTCACTAGTTCCTCCATGGCATGAAAGTTGTTTTTTGGCAATGGAGATGTCTGGCTAATAGGGGGAGAAACCAGAGGCTGGCTTTTGGTTGGTGATAGAATCTCTCCACCTGTAAACATGTATTTCAATGGGGAGCATTTCCCTGAGGTGCCCAGGGAGAGCTTCATGATGTTGGGCAGCTGGTAGGCAGCATGTATGCTTGGGTAACCTCCCCAGCTTGGGGTGCCATTCTGTGCTTTGTTGATGGCAGATGTCACTGTATTCTCCAGTGACTTCAGAATGTCAAGTCCCCCTTTTGGACTCTCCTCTAAGTCTTCCTCAGTCAGGTAGTGGTACTTGGAGGCAATGTCAAATTTTTCCTCTTCTTCATCTGCAAGCTTCTTGTCTTTACTGCTGCTTATCTCCTTTGAGCACTCCATCTCCTTCTCCTCTTTTTTTATCTCGACGCAGAGCTTGGGGGAGGTACTGGAGGGTGGGGCAGTGGGTGTCGGGGAAAAGGCGGTGGCAGCCAGTGGCACAGACTGAACTTTCTCCTCTGTTTGGGTGCTCAGCGTGGGTGTGACAGGGGTCTCCATACTGGACTTCCCTTTCTTAATAGCAGAGTTAGTAACTTTAATGAAGTGACCCGTGACCATCATGTGGGCTGTCAGCTCCTGCAGGGTATTGTGGGAGCTGCCACACTCCATGCATTTCAGAATCTGTGACTTCCGCGACTCAAACTGCCAGGTGTAGCTGGCACCATTCTGGTGTCCGTACCTATTGTTAGGCGTGCTATAGGGGTTGGAGACCTTATGCAGGGCATCGTTTGGGTCAGTCAGGGTTGGTTTAAGGGTCCCCACTGATGAATCTGGGGAACTGGGCAGTTCCAAGTCGATGGGGGCCCTCTTCCGAGAGGAGGAGATAATTTTGGCTGCCACAGGGGTTACGGGCTCCTTGAGAGGCACTTTCTGGTAGTGTTTCGTCTTGATCATGTGGACACTCAGGTCCTGTAAGGACTCAAAGGAGTGTCCACAGTACATACACTTGAGTACCTTCTGGGCATCCTCTTTGCCTTCCATCTCCAGGAGGGAGCGTTTGCGTGGCTTGGACCAGCGCTTGGTGCCATTGCTGTCTGTCTCGTGGTTGTCGTCACGGTAGTGCCCCGTCTCATTCATGTGCACCGTCAGTTCCACTAAGGTGTCGTAGGCAGCGCTGCAGTCCTTGCAGCGGAACTTGCTGGCACCGGTGAAGATGGAGCCATAGAGCTTGGTGCTCTGGCGGTAGAGCTGCACAGTGCTGAAGAGGCTGGGCTCCTGGTGGAGACGGTTCTGCGACACCTGCTGGAGGGTTTTGGCCACAGCCGATTGATGCCAGTCGTAGCTCCCACTGCCACAGCTACTGCTGCTACTGCTGCTGCTACTGCTGCTGCTATGCTGCTGGTTTTCTGCTGGTGGCTGGGCGAGATTCAAGTTGAGCGAGGACCAGTAGGAATTAGTCAGGAAGCTGGTGTAGATGGCCTTCATTTGCTCCAGACTGTCTGGGCCAGCGGGGGAGCCCTCGCTGGTGGCAGCGGTAGATGCAGTCGCCATAGGGGGTTCCTTGACCGCCTCCTCCTCATTCTTGACGGAGGCACTCTCAAAGTCGGACATGCGATCGCTCGACTCGCTCAGGTGGGACTCGCTATCGATCTCGTGGCCCGAGAAGTCGGCCATAGGAGAGTCCTGGTATTGCGAAGTGTCTTTTGGGAGAAAGTCTTTCTCCGAGCACAAGAATTTGACCGGGGGCTCTTCCTCCACAGCAGAGTCATCCTCCTCGAGGTCCTCATCCAACATGGCCACCTCCTTCAACTCATCGGGAACATATGCTGTGGAAGACAAGGATCAAATTAGCAGCGAACAGAGCATGACCTATATACTGCACATGCCTGCACACACACATACACACACACACACACACACACACACACACAAACACAGTAAAAAATAATTCAAACTGTTTATGTAACTCCTCTTAACAACTGTCCCTTTTTATCTATTCCACCCGGTGAACAATAGAAAGTTTTTCCATTTTCATCTTTTATTGCAGAAATAGGGAAAAATCTCTCTTCAAACATAATTTGCCAACTTATTCTTCTCAAGGGGCAACAGCTTGAAATTAAAACTAAATTTGAAATTAATGAAGCACATTCTGGAGGTGGCATTCATTTCTAAAGTAATAAATTACTCCTATCAACCTCCGAGACGGCAGTTCCTGTCTGTCAATTAATATGTCTTACGCTTCTTCAGTCCCTAATGCATTTGTGAGCAGACATATCCACCATTTAAATTAAGCATGCATTTTCACTCATTATAGGTCCAACACTCATTCTTTGTAAATAAACCAAACATACATGAAATTTTAAACAGCAAATCACCCCAAATGAAATACATCTGTGTCAATTACGGGATTCAAACTTTATTCCATCCACCTTCTGCACTGGGTTTCTCATAATGGTATCGGGAGCATCTTCTGACTTTAATTTTCCTTAATGGTTTGTAAAGAAGATTGTAAATAAAAAATGTTTCTGTGCAGAATTACCCACTGTTAAATTTGGTAATTGAATAATTCATAAAAAAAATTCTGAGAAGGAATTTCATTACTATTATTGTTGTTATTATTGTTACCTTGGCAATCATACCCGTTATATTACATGCTTGTCTGAGTGAACTGCAATATATTTTAATAATAACAAAGGTCTGTTTCCCAGAGAAGCGAGGAGGTTCTGTACATAACTCTAACTACAAAAGAAATCAGATTCAATGTTAGGCTAAATGCTTTTAACACGGAAAAATAAGATGAGGTTTAAAAAGTGCCAGGTCTGATTTTTTACATGGGATCCCTTTTGTGTCCATGACAACCACTGATTATGGAGGAAGCAGCAAGTTAGATGGATGTTAAACAGCCCTGGTTCGCTCCGGACCCCCGTAACACACTCCGGCTCGGCTCTGACACCCCGTAACACACTCCGGCTCGGCTCTGACACCCCAAAACACACTCCGGCTCGGCTCTGACACCCCAAAACACCCTCCGGCTCGGCTCTGACACCCCAAAACACACTCCGGCTTGGCTCTGACACCCCGTAACACACGCTGGCTTGGCTCTGACATCCCATAACACACGCCGGCTCGGCCCTGACACCCCGTAACACACTCTGGCTCGGCTCCGACACCCCGTAACACACTCCGGCTCGGCTCCGACACCCACGTAACACACTCCAGCTTGGCTTTGACACCCCGTAACACACTCTGGCCCTGCTCGGACCTGGGTTCACATTCTGGCTTGGCTCTGACACCCCGTAACACAAGCTGGCATGTTTGATTTGCTGCCCTCAGCAAAGAAGCGGCTTTACGGGGGAGATGGGGGCGTGTGCGCAGCGTTGCCAAAGAGGGAAGAAAATAGTTGCGGCAAGATCAGTCATCTGTCGCATGTGGCAGCGACTGGTGCTTGATGAAGTGGGTCAGGGGAAGACACACTCTCACCCGCAAACACACACACACACACACACACACACACACACCTGAAAAACACACACTCTCACCCGCAAACACACACATACATGCACACACACCTGAAAAACAGACACTCACCCACAAATACACACACACACCTGAAAAACACACACATTCTGAGGTTATCCTTGTGGGGACCAAAAAAATGTCCCGAGAAAATTATAGGTTTTTAACACATTGTGGGGAAATCTGGACCCCACAATGTAATAATTACAAAAAGGTGAACACACACACGCACACCTGCAAACACGCTTACATGCAAACACATGGTGCAGCGTGTTCCCGCAACTCCACGCCTGCTCTTAGGGGCCGCAGCACACCTTCCTCTGCTGGTTGTCTCTGTTGTTTTAATCTGATGATCAAACAGCAACGGCTCCAGATATGTTAGCTCACACATGTGCGTTTACAGGGCAAAAAGTCTCAGCACGGAGGAAATGCCGTTCTTATTAATTATAGTCAAGCTGTTGTTTTTACGGGAATCGCTGCATTCTAACCACTTAAAGACACTGATATTTACTCAGCAGTTTGCTACTTCTTTTACAAAAGGTTACAAATTTTTCCGAAGCCATGCCGCACCGGCGTCATATAACGTCACCCAGTGCCTTGCGGCTCCTGTGTACCCCCCACCGACAGGAAAGCCGGATCCGGCAGGGGTGAATGTACAAACTGAGGGTACCAGGCCAGTCTGACAACCATACTGATTCCCTCTGTGGTTCGTTTGTCCACTTTAAGCTAAAATTTTAACTTTGCACAAGGTAAGCAATAACGGCAGTAATGAGGAGTAATGAAAACCCAAGGCCACGAAGCTTGTTCATAATTTAATTGTGCCCACACCCTGTTGTGATGAGGGGCAGGAGGGAGAAATCTCGGGAAATTTGATGGCGACCAGGCTCAAATCGCCAGGCATGCTTCACGGGACCAGTGCTCTCTCTGCTCACATCATCGTCTCCGTTTATTTTAGTCACCCTCCCCTCATCTGGGGCCGTATATGATGGCAAATCACAGTTCATCTGGCTTTCGTAGCATATTTCCATCTTTGCAACAGCCCATTGTTTCACCCTTAGGCCCCAAATTAGGGTTAGGCTAGGGTTAGGGT